>JASVEL010008001.1:0-239641 GCA_032618575.1 Nicotiana noctiflora
GTTCTTGGCCTTATCTCAATTCCTTCAACAATAAGGCCGTGCTTTGGAAGTCCAACCTTCACCTCTTGCACTCTCATTTCTATGCAATCATCTTCATTTTCAATGAAAAACTCACCCAATTCTATCTCAAACCAGCCATCATCTCTCAGTTTAGGAAGTAGTTTATCGGCTTGCACGATGCCAAGATCATCACGCCAATTGTATAACCGGCTCTCATTTGGCTCATAATCATCATCCTCATAATCGTCATCTGGCCCGGGCTCCTCATGCTCCGTATCAGAGGCCAGTGTATACACATAATCTTCGTCGCCTTCATTATCATCTGGATGCAAAAAAGCAAACCGGACGTTTCCGGATTCAACACCAGAAATTCCAACTGAGACCTCCGAGGGTAGATGATAAAACCCATATCCATCTTTGATCTTGTAAACAAAATAAGCTGTGTAGGATGTCATTGATGATAGAATCCCAGCCTTTATTGTGCCCCAAATTTCAAGCCACCAAACAATTTTGAGCTGAGCCACCTCTGGAAACCTATTCTGGCATTATGGGGAAAACTATTATCATATATCTAGGAGTTTAAGTTATATACATTTGTCAGTGTTAAGAAATTCTTTTATACAATCAAATCATCTTACATACAACAACAACAATAACAATTACCCAGTATAATCCCACAAGGTGGAGTCTGAGAAGGGTAATACTTACCCCCTACCCGAAAAGGCAGAGAGGTTGTTTCCAATCGACCCTCGGCTCACGACAAATCATCTTACATGATGGTATAAAAATTTGTCTATGCATAGAATTTTAATAAGCAAATGTGTATATTTATTCTCAAGAGAAGAATAGTCTGCATCCTCTAAAAGACGGCAAACCTGGACTCTGGTAGTGAAGTCCAATTCCAATATTCTGGTGCATCACTCCATACAATGTTAAGATCCCTTGCACTTAGAAAGTAGCATTTCTTTCCAGTCCATTTTTCCAATGAGAAACTCTGTTGAACAAAAGCATATCTAGTAAGTCGAAACACACAACCGATGAAAGAGAACGAGCCTACAGAAAAAATGTATCTATACAGGTTTAACAAGATGACAAGAGATGTTTGTATATAGAAGCCAGAAGAGACTGGGATTGCAGACAAGAGCGACTGATTGAAGACAAGCTCAGTTGCTCTATTTTAATTACCTAGCTATGCAGAGTAGATATTTTTGCGGAGTGGTCAGGTAACGTAAATTTCATTAAAAAAGGCATCCATGGGATGGCCGGATGCAAAAGCTGAATGCAAAAGAAAAGAGGTAAGCACCTCCTGCAGAAAATTCTAGCACTTAACTTCTCAAGGAGTTTACAAAATCTGAAAACAGAAGGGATCGTTTGCATCAAAATGGTTGCATGAAGCAAAAAGGTTAACAGACGTTTTTGCAAAATGGTAAATAACACTAAATTGTCACATTAACTGAGTCTTCCCAAAAGTATAATGACAATAATTTTCTTAAATGTATCAAGGATAATAGCAGAGCTAACGAACGATGTGAGCATTGAAAATTAAGAACCCAATAACACAACAATTATAGCAGCGCTGACGCATGATGTGAGTATTAATAATTAAGAGCTCAATCAAGCACATTTTAATCCAACTTAAACTAAATATTCCCAAAAAACAGAAAAATGGACATCGTTTAGAAACATTATGAAAGCCAGAACATAAAACAATCTGGCTGTCTCTTTTGTACAAAATATAATCATCCTAATTGGATTCAGCTTACCAAAGGACATCAAATTGCAAATTCACTATTCAATAATTGCCAGTTCAACAACAACAACAACAACAACCCAGTATAATCCCACTTAGTGGGGTCTGGGGAGGGTAGTGTGTACGCAGACCTTACCCCTACCCTGGGATAGAGAGGCTGTTTCCAAATAGACCCCCGGCATCCTTCCCTCCAAGAACTTCCCACCTTGCTCTTGGGGAGACTCGAACTCACAACCTCTCGGTTGGAAGTGGGGGTTGCTTACCATCAGAGCAACCCCTCTTGTTTCAAATTAAAAAACTTCATTCTTTTTACAAAGGATTAACTTAGCATGGTTAATACCAAAAAAAAAAAAAACTTATCATGGTTAAATCATTTATTGAGGAAATAAGTATTAATTAATCTTGGCTATGCTAAAGAATTCTATATGCAAACACATGTTATGCATCTTTTAGTGGTGTAAACACAGATTGCCAGTAACTTTTTACCTTTCTCCATGAATGGATAAGCCAAGGGTAATATTTTCCATAAGAGGATAGAAATGTTGATATTCAGATTTACTTTCGAAAAGAAAAAAAATCGAACAAAAAAAAAACAACACATAATCAACCAGTAGCAAGTTACAACTACTTTGATCCCACGGAAATAAAAAAGTACTGACAAATTTTTTTTGGTTTCCATTTTTACCTTGCGACCTTCATCAATTAAGACGGGATGATGGCAAAGATAAACATATAGATCCTTGTTTGAATGGAAATCGGGGATCGGAGTGAGTGATCGGGAAATGATGGACCGATAATCGGACGGCAGTAATTTTGCCCAAACGGAATCGGAATAGGCGGCGGATCGGGCAGATGTAGAGACTAAGGAAAGGCGGCAAACATCGATAGGGCTTGTTAACGCTAAGATATCTGCGATACAACCCTCCGGTAGCATCCACAGACAAGTAGTACTCCTCTCATCTTCTTCACCATTCTCATTCTCCATTTGTGTTTTATTCCTGTGGTTATGGCCGGGTTTTTTCCTATTTAAAAGTGAATTGTTTATTGCTTATTGCTTATTAGGGGTTGTTTGGTTGTTATTTTGTTTGGTTACTGAGATAAGAAGAAAGGTGATATTTATAAAGGGAAAATACCTTAGTACTCCCTAAACTATGTGAGAATTATTAATTTCCTCCCTAAACTATCTCTGGTTCGAATTACCCCTCAATTTGGCCTTTTGAGAATAATTACCCCCCTAAATGCTTATGTGGCAAAAAGTGTGGGTACACTCACCTGCCATGTGGATTTTTCTGTCCATGTGGCATTTTCGTGATTTTTTTTCTTTTTAAGAATATTATTTTTTAGATAATTTTTTTAAATACAATTTATAATAAAAGTTGGACAGACGACATTAGTTATGCTAAATATTTTTATTTGTACAAAAATAATAAAATTTTAGTTAATCTTTTTTTGAATATTACTTGAAAATAAAAATTTATACAATTGAAATAAATAGTCAAGACATCTAAAAAGTTATAAAAAATACATAGTTGAAATAAATAATCATTGAATCAAATAAGAAATAAAAAGAGTGTACAATTGCACTTGTAATTTCTTGTAATTGTATACTCTTTTTATTTATTCTTTTGCGATGCAATGACTATTTATTTCAACTTTGTATTTTTACTTTTTTTAGGTAAAATCCGTAAAACAAAATTGGAGCACCGTAATTTAGAGATATATAAAAAATTATAGCCAAAATAATTAATTTCAAACTATATTTTATAAATTTTTAGATGCATTGACTATTTATTTTAATTGTATAAATCTTTATTTTCGGGTCAAATTCAAAAAAAGATTAACTAAATTTTTATTATTTTTGTACAAATAAAAATATTTAGTATAACTAATGTCGTTCTGTCCAACTTTTATTATAAATTGTATTTAAAAATTTATCTAAAAAATAATATTCTTAAAAAGAAAAAAAATTCACGAAAATGCCACATAGACAGAAAAATCCACATGGCAGGTGAGTGTACCCACACTTTTTGCCACATAAGCATTTAGGGGGTAATTATTCTCAAAAGGCCAAGTTGGGGGGTAATTCGAACCAGAGATAGTTTAAGGAGGAAAGTAATAATTCTCACATAGTTTAGGGGGTACTAAGGTATTTTCCCTATTTATAATTGTAACAATTATAGGGGTATCAAAATTGAGGCATACCATAAAAGTATGGTAGAGGGTGGTTGAAGCGAGAGTGAGGATGACAGCGTCTGTATCCGACAACCAATTCGGGTTTATGCCGGGTCATTCCACCACATAAGCTATACACTTTGTTAGGAGGTTGGTGGAACTGTACAGAGAGAGAAAGAAGGTTTTGCATATGGTGTTTATTGACCTAGAGAAAACGTATGACAAGGTTCCTAGAGAAGTTCTCTCGAGATGCTTGGAGGCAAAAGGTATGTTGGTTCTTTATGTTATGGCAATTAAGGACATGTATGATAGGGCTAAGACTCGGGTTAGGACAGTAGGAGGGGACTCTGAGCCTTTTTCGGTTGAAATAGGATTACACCAAGGCTCTGCGCTCAGTCTGTTCTTATTCGCCCTAGTGATGGATGCGATAACAAACCATATTCAAGAGGAGGTGTCGTGGTGCATGCTATTTGCCGATGACATAATTCTGATTAATGAGTCACGAGCCAGTGTTAACGAGGGATTGTAAGTTTGGAGACAGGCTCTTGAATCTAAGGATTTCAAGCTAAGTAGAACGAAAACGGTACACCTCGAGTGTAAGTTCAGCGCTGGGCCGGGGGAAGTGGACGTGGATGTGAGGCTTGAGTCACAAGTTATCACAAGTAGAAGTAGCTTCAAGTACATTGGTTCGTTTATCCACGGGGGAGAGGATATTGACGAGAATGCCACACACCGTATTGGGATTGGATTGATGAAATAAAGGTTAGCATCTGGAGTTTTGTGTGACAAGAGAGTGCCAACGATACTCAAAGGTAAGTTTTATAAAGTAGTGGTTAGACCGGCCATGATGTATGGGGCTGAGTATTGGTTTGTTAAGAACTCACATATCCAAAAGATGAAAGTAGCAAAAATAAGGAAATTGAGGTGGATGTGCGGGCACACAAGGATGGATAAGATTAGGAATGATGATATTCGGGAGAAGGTGCACGTGACTCTCATTGATGACAAGATGCCGGAAGCGAGGCTTAGATAGTTTGGACATGTAGAGAGGAGAAGCCTAGATGCTCAAGTAAGGAGAAGTGAGCGGCTGGTTGTGGAAGCCACGAGAAGAGATAGATGGAGGCCTAAGAAGTATTGGGGAGAGGTGATCAGGCGGGATATGGCGAGGCTTCATATATTTTAGGACATGACACTTGATATGAAGTTGTGGAGGTCGAGTATTACGGTTGTAGGCTAGGAGGTAGTTGAGTCGTACATTATGTTGTACCTTTGTGATCCTAGTTTGGTGGGGTTTTGTCTAAGATAGCTAGGGGCAATGCCATGTCTTACTATTTTCTATTTTCGACGCATGATCCATTTACTAGCCTTTGTGTTTGCTTTGCATTTTATATTTCTTTTTCCCTATGATCTCCGTAGTGAATCTAATATTCTCTCTACAAACTAACAACAACAGCAAGCCACAGATAATACAAGTAATTAACAATGCATGAATGCAATGCAATGCACATGACCGTTACGGCGCGTAGCCCGATCCGTTTAACATCGACGGCGCTCGCTGGGGGTGTGTACAGACTCCGGAGGGGCTCCTTCAGCCCAAGCGCAATATTCATATCAGCCGCTGCGGCGTGCAGCCCGATTCATACTCAGTCCACAACATGCATATGAGTCACACAACAGTTCAATTTATTTGTTTTCCAGTTTTCAATTCATTAACAAGGAAAAATACTTTAGTTTATTTAATTTTCCAAGAACGGGGGACTTAGCATTTCATAATAGTGATTTCAACCCAGGACTGAGATCAAAGATTTTACAAATCATGCTATCACATAGATATTTATTCCCTAAGGATACTACAGGTCGGCACAAGGCCCCAAACATGGCATATAGCCCACATATATACTCAACATAGAGTGTGTTTCAATCGCCAATATAATATTATTCTTGTTCAGGATGGACCAAGTCACAATCCCTAGTCATATCCAATCCCGCACCTGCCATGGGATGCGAGTCACGGCCTAAATAGCGTCACAATATGATAAGCCAGGGTTTCAAACCCTCACGCTATCATATATACCAACTACTTACCTCTAACCGGTCGTGGACTTGTCCGCAATGCCTTTTCCTTTCGAATTTGCCTCCTCGCGCATCGAATCTAGTCAAAACCACAACAAATATATAAATATGAGTCAAAGAAACATAACCCAATCAAAATTACTCGAAAAGCATAACAATTCACGAAGTTGATAAAACCCGAGCCTCGGGCCCACTTCTCGAAAAAATCCAAAAATCATACCAACGGATTCCTCGTCTCGCCACGAGTCCGTACATATAAAATTTATCAGAAACGGAGTTCGAGTGGCCTTTTAAAATCCAAAATTTTGTTTTCTAAACTTAAGCCTCAGTTCTTCAAAATTTCTACCCAGTTTCATAAATTTTTGTGTTGATTCTTGCATAAAATCACGTTTTCTAGTCAAGAGACTTACCTTCAAGCAATACCAGTTGAAAACTCTCTTCAAATCGCTCAAAACACTCTCTTGGCGGAGTAAAAATGGTGGAAATATGTAAGGGTTCGCGTCTGATTTTTAACTTAATTGTTCTGTCACTGACACCTTCTTCTATGCGATCGCAGTGCCTCTCCTGCGATCGCATAGAGTAAAATTTTCAGGCCCAATTTTCCTTCTTTGCGATCGCAGAAGTCTCTATGCGATCGCATACCTTTAACTTTTTATGCTACGCAATCACATCACCCATATTGCGATCGCACTAAACATTTTTATAAACCTATGCGAACACACATCCCCTCACGCGATCTCATAAAGTAAAAATTCACCCCCTTCAGGTCCTTCTATGCGATCGCATTTGCGATTGCATAGAACAAAAACTGTCTACAATTTTTTTGCTGCATTAATATGTTCAAAACTTGCCCGTTGGCTATCCGAATTCACCCCGAGACCCTCGGGGACCTCAACCAAATGCACAAATATGTCATATTACCTCATTCAAACTTGCTCGCAACATAAAAATACCATCATAAACATCAAATTCACATGGATTCAAGCCTAAGTTTTACTAAAACTTCTGAAACTTGCATTTGATCTAAAACCCGACCTACACCTCCGAATGATCTGAAATTTTCTACGCATATCCAAAATCGCCTAACGGAGCTACTGCAACTCTCGGAATTTCATTCCAAGCCCCGGATCAAAATCTCACCTACCATCCGGAATTCGCCAAAATTCGACCTTAGCCACTTCAAGTCTAAATACTCACCGGACGTCCGAATTCGATTCCGATTGTTCTCCTAAGTCATAAATCATCCCCCAAAACTAGTCGAATCATCAGAAATTCATTCCGAGCTTTCTAACTCATTGGTCAATATTCGGTTGACTTTTTCAAACTAACCTTCCCATAAAGAGGTTAGTTGCCACATTTCTAACCGAATTCTACCCGATTTACTTCAAATCCTCCAAACACATATAATAAAACATATGAAAGCATAAAACGGGAGAAACGAGGTGGTAACTCCCGTAACGACGGGTCAGATCGTTACATACCATTTGTTATATTACAGATTATAGATACATTTTATGTGGTTATAAGATGTATTTGATGTATTTAAGCTATTGTATTCATGAATATAGTATCAAAAATATGCATGAATCAGGGAAGTCCAACTAATCGGTTGTTGTATTCGAGTGTATTCGGCTGTATTCATGGTGTGATACATGGGATTACAGCTAGATAGATTATTGTGTTCGACTGAATTCACGGCGTGAAACAGGAGATTGCACTATTTTTAAAACGGAAAGTGAATCAATTAACATAATAGACTCCTAATATAACTCAACAAACTCAATTATAACACACAAAATTTGTATTTTCAGTTATAAAAAAGATTCTCAACGGAAAAAAACCCCAAAAATATGGCAATCTTCAGACAAATTATATAATACATTTGAATACATAAATTATATTAATTAAAAAAAACTTATGAATACATTCATGGCATATAGAGAGACAGTAAATACAATGAAATACATAGAATACAGCAGGATACATTGATAATAATGAGAAGAAAAGATAGTGAATACAATGAAATACATGGAATACAACGAGACACATTGAATTACAATGAAATACATGAAAATACATTAAAATATACTAACAGAAAATCAAGTCGCTTAGCCCCACACTCCATCATCTTTGTTCAAGAAACAAATCAACCGAATTATATGTCGGCAACTGCTGTTCAAGAATCAGTTTAGTGTCGGCGACTGCTGTTGTTAGTGAGAATCTTGAACATAGCAATCTTCAAGAATCAATTTTGAACTTTCTCGTATAGGCAAAAAACTGGTACAAACCAAAGAATGGGCTAAAAACCCAACAACTCACTTTCTAGTAGTTATATCATTAAGAATAAGGAATAGACAGAACAGATTGCAAATAGTTTTGCTTTTTCCGTGTTGGTTTGTTTGTGGAAAAATGTACAATTGTGGTCTTTAGTTTTATGGAAGACGAAACAATTATTCTCTAGCAAACAAACTACAATTGTTCTCTGATTTCTTTGAACAAATTCGGTGGAAAGAGGAAGAAATCGGAAATTTTAATGGAATGGGGGAAGAGAATGGAATATATCAAACTAGAGAGAGAAAGAAAATAGTGTAACTGATTAACTTATTTAGTAGATTAGGACTAGGATGTAACCAAAATTAAATATGTTGCTATAAACGTTAAAAGATATTTATAGAATATAATTTTCTTAAATGGTATATATTTAAAATAAATAAGATGTTAACATTTGCTATTTGCTATAGAAGATAAAAATTTCTTTTAATTAATCCATTCTCATTGGTTTGATTAATTAATCCAATCATATTGGCCCATAGTTGTTATTTCGACCAAAATATATCTAATCGAGACTAAATCCAATTTTTTTATGAATTTAAATTCAATAAAATTTAATTGCCTATAGAGACCACGGGCAGGGTTGAAACAGGGAATTATGAGGCGAATGAAACGAGGGCTCGTAGTTAGAGAATTCCATTTTTTTTTTAGATACATTTTAACAGGCAGACGAAGAAGGATCTCCGTCAAGAGTCCTTCATTGGAGAACACTTCATTCGCAGAAGTTGGTGTAGCTGCCATTGTTTTCACTAGTGAATGCTTAGTTAGTCATGTATTGAATATGTTAGCTCAACATTATTATTTGCGTTTCCTTTTTGTTCTGTTTGTGGGAGGACTGTTTAAATTTAGTTTCCTGAGAATTTTTTAGCGAGATGTTGACAAGATCATATTTTAAGGCATTTCTTAAATGTGGTGAATAAGACTTAATATATGGTAGAACTCTGTACTAGAAAAATGGAGAAGAAAATCAAACAAACTCTTTCTCCCTACCCCTTTTCATGTTGAAAGGGTCTCTGTTGAATTATTCAACTAATAACTAAGCATTTGAACTTATAAATTATTGAATTAACTATCCCCAATTGAAAAAAAAACAATCCTAACAGTGACATACTTTACTCATTTTAAAAACCTATGCTTATCCATTAGGAAATCAAGGAGCAGTTCTTAACTTTCTTTTCTTTTTTGCAAGTGTCAAAATCATAGGTTAGTAACTGGAGTAACTGTATATATTTGCCGCAGAGTTCTTTATAGTCTGTTTGGCCAAGCTTATTTTAGGTCAAAATATTTTTTTCTGTCAAAAGCACTTTTGGCTAAAGATTGAGCTGTTTGGCCAAGTTTCTGGAAGGAAAAAAAAAATATTTTTGAGGAGAAGCAGAAGCAGTTTTGGAGAAGCAGAAAAAAGTAGCTTCTCTCCAAAAGCACTTTTCTAAGAAGTACTTTTAAGAAAAATACACTTTGAAGCAATTTTTAACAGCTTGGTCAAACACTAATTGCTGCTCAGAATATTTTTCAAACTAATTAACCAAACACAAACTGCTAATTTTGAAAAAAACACTTTTAAAAAAAAATACTTATCAAAATAAGTTAGACTTTTACAGCTTGGCCAAACGAACAGCTAATCAATTTTACATCCCTTTCAGCACTAATAAAAAAAGCCAACAAAAGGGGCCAAAAAATAGGAAAGATCCTAACTTTCCTTTTTGTTTTAATTTTCTTATATATTACGAAGAAAAAGGGCCAAAAAATAGGAAAGATCCTTTTTGTTTTTATTTTTGTTTTTGTTTGCCTTTCTTTTCCCTGCGAGGATCGATTGGAAACAGCCTCTCTGACCTCTCGGGTAGAGGTAAGGCATGTCTACATATTACCCTCCCCATACCCCATCTTGTGAAAATATACTGGGTTGTTGTTGTAAAATCCTCAAGGCTAGTGTCACACGGTTCGGGACTCAATGAACAATAAGTCTATCTCTCTAATCTTCTCCACTTAAATATCATGTTTTTAGCTATCGCGGGGTTCTAACTCGTTTGTGCATAACGCACACATCACTAGCATGCATACACTCTCCAAAATGTTACAGATGGAGTTGTAGACATAACTTACTAACTACCTTTTATCCCTAAAAAAATTTCTCAATAATATCAGTTAAAGAATCACGGTCGAGTGTAATTTCATAATAGATTACTGAAAGAGCAGCAAGTGCTCCAAATTACAAAAATGCATAACAAAAGTACAGTTACTGGTCCTACACTTCCTGAAAAGGACTGATGAACTCAAAAAATGTATCTGTGATGCCTATATCTTTCATTCTAGTTTGAGTGCTAATAAGTACAAACATTTACATTTTAGATATGTGCTGCAGCTTCTATGTTCTCAAAGCAACTCTTCTTCCTTTCTCTCCACACAACCCATTTGATGAATGGCTGTGTTGTTTTCGCAACTTCCTTCCCGTCCTGCTAATACTGCTCTCTTTAAGCTATGAAGCTTTGCCAATTTAACATTGAACAGGCTGAAAAATCAGTGTCAAAACTGTGCTCTTGGTTCACTTGAATCAGGATTTGCTGATGCATCAAGATTAAGATTACTCCAAGTTCGCGTTTGTTCTCAATTCTCCAAAAAGAATAGGTTAATTATCAAGAGTAATTCTTCCTCTGCCGTCTTACGCAGTGCAGACCTAATCCTATCACTGTTTCAATCTCTTCGTTTTGGTTATGGACATTAAACTAAAGATCTCTAGAATTATGCTGGCATTCCATTAGAAGAAGCTCATGGTCATCTTTGCTTCTCCCTTGAGATGAAAAGACAAGATCCAATCATTAGCATGATGATGAACATGCTATTGTCTAGTTAGCACATGTAATAATGGAACATTATGTTCATGTGCTCTTCCTTTTATGATACACCACAAGCTTTGGTTGTTCATGTCCACTTTTTTACATGAAACTACAAAACAAATACAGAAAACTAGTGCAAGGTAACTTACTATTCCATCTTAGAACAATGACAGCTTTTGTATCTTCAGGTCCAAGGTTGGGCTGGTAGCTTCCTCCAGAAGAACAAGGCCACACCAAACACAACTGAAAAAAAGTAAACCTTAAATGTCGAAAACGAAGATTAGCATTCAAAAAGTACATGAAAAACTGGGCAAATTGAGAAAACAAAAACTGGAGGACCACATTAAAATTAGATCTGATTTATAAAAGAATGAGGATGACCAAACAACAGATCCAGCAGCATACTACACAAAGTTTCTTCCAAAGTATTTATACTGCCACAACAATGTTTCTGATCATAATTCCTCTGCAGCCGAAACAATTTTCCCTGCTGTGTGCAATATTCTAACAGGAAAAAAGGGGAAGAAATTGTACCTTAAAACTCTTATCACTGACCAAATCAAAGAGAAACTAATCAAAGAGAAACTAACTTCCAGAAATAATAAGTAAAGTGAAAATCAACTTGTTCTGAAACCGAAATACTAATGATTTCCGTTAACTCTGTTTAATTACAAGTAAAACCTCCATGTGCTTTTCAACTATGCCATCCATAAGTACACCCCTTTAGCTCGTAGCAGTAATTGAAACTATCATCTAAACTCCTATTCACTAGGTAATCCCCTAAATTAACTGTCAGCTAGAAACAATAAACTTTACAAGATGGAACATCGACTCCAAGACTATTTACAGATATTCCTGTTCTTCATTACTACATGGGGAAGTTGAAATTCTGATACCCTCCTTGATTCTGAAGACTGTTTTGAGGAGGCACTGTGTTTGTATCCACAGCAGTCGTTATGTCATGTATGCTCGACCTTTTCCGTTCTTTCTTCATTGATTGCTGTCTAAGGTAGTATTTTTGAGCATGACTGGCCACTTGTGTTGGCGTCCTTGTCACCACTACATTTCTTGAAATGCTTCTCCAGTCACCCTTCCCGTATTTGTCCAGCCCAATAAGGAATAACCTGTGACAAGAAAACATGGTTTTCTAAGTCAGCATTACATCCATACAATATATATATATATATATATATATATATATATATATATATATATATATATATATATATATATATATATATATAGCAATACCAAGTATCTCATAAAGTCAACATATATCATGAATAATAAAATAAGATCTATTCGTATTATATAAGTGACGTGTAACCAGATGCCAGCTAACACCATGAAGAAGTTCATCAAAGTTTTTCAAAAAATTTCCTAATTGACAGCAACATGTTATCCGTACCATGAAGTAGTTTCAGGCCGACCTTCTAACTTCATTCAAAGAAGTCAATGATAAAGAATGGCAACTTGCTAAAGTTTATCATAAGTAATCACTTAATTTGCTTATTAGGATTCTAACTATCTCAATCAGTATAGAAGAAGTCCTAACCCAAACCCAAATCCCCTGTTTGTGTTGGATAGGAGAATTCAACTGGAAGCCATTTACAGAACAGGAAGGAACAGGATACAAATGGATAATAAAACAACAAGAGCTCCACTTTAATTTTAAGCAAGTCGGATCGAAATCCTCAATTAAAATCCTCAAAATCCATTCAAATTGAACAAGTTCACATAGGTGGATTACACAACTCAACACAACAACAATAACTACTACTAATTCATCTTAATCCAAGCTAGTCTGGATCGGCTCCTTACTATCCATCTTACCATTTGAACAGTAAAGATGGATTACACAACTTTTTTGTGATAAATAAGAAATTCCCTACAGCCATTAACTCAGCGGATAATGGGTCCACCCCTCTACCCTTCTCACCTTATATTATTCATGATATGAGCCTAAGTCCTAGGGTGAAGATGGATTAGACAACTCAAACAAATTCTCTAGAAAACACCATAAAATGGCAGAGAAACAAACAAAACAAGTAATTGAGCCTAAACCAACTACAAAATTACCAAATTATTCCACTATGCAACAAAAAAGAGTTTTAAGGAAAAGAATTACAATTGCAATCTCAGAATTTCCCAGAAAATCCTTTTCCAATCAAAACAAAAAAAAAAACATCAAACAAACCTGTGCTCTTCTTCGGTCCAAGGAGTACCCTTTTTCCTTTCAACCTCATGTTTCTTATTCGAGCCGAAAGAGATCTGACTCGTTTTAGAATCCGATTCCCAATCAAACGAATCATCCGGATAACTGGGCGGATCTACACGACCCGAATCAATCTCGAAAACATCATGAACAAGTGCATCATAGTGAGCCATAACATCCTCAGCCGTCTTACCAGGTACACGATTAGCGATTTTTTGCCAACGTTCAACGTCGTTTTCGGAATACATAACTAGGGCTTGTTCAAATAACTTGTCTTCAAACCTCGTCCATTTCGAATTTGAATGAATCATCGTTGCCGTTGAATCGCTACCAATCATCCACCGATTGTTCGTAGTATACATCATCGTCTTGTTGTTTTGGAATTTAATAAAAAGTAAAGGTGTTTGTTTGAAATAAATAAAGGGTTTAGGGGCGAGGGATTTAAGGAGGTTTTTGGAAAATATGATCCAATCCGTAGTATATATATATAGGGAAAAATTGAAATTTATTTTTCTTCTGGAGTTTAGAAGTATTAGGCAATAGGGGTGGTTGTTATTGGTGGGGCAAGGTAAATTTTTTAACTTTATTGGTGGGGTAGGGGGCAAATATGCAAAAGAGGTCTATTAAGAGTGTACAATTTTGTCACGTTTTTACTTTATTTGGGGTGCCTATAAATAGCGTTTTGTTATCAAATTGCAAATTAGTAAAACGTAAATAAGAAATAAAGATAAAAGAAAGAGTATTTTATTTTATTTTGATGTATTTTTTTACTGCAATTAAATAGTCTTTTAGACCATCTCGAAAGGCTGCACCATTTCTTGCACCAAATTCAAATTTGGAGCAAGAAATGATGTTTTTTTGCTCTAATGCAACGCTATTTCTTGCACCATTATAGAGCATGAATAGTGTTGCACCACTCTATTTGATTTATTAATATTTTATTCAATATTTTTATTTTCGATCCAAGATCTACAAGGCTGGCGGTAGTCCGCACGGCCATCTAGACTGGGATACAAAGTATTGATTTCATCAAAATATTTTAGTTGGTTATTTAAATCTAGCTTTATTCTTTTAATTTAGGTCGACTGTATGGAAGACTAGAAGCCATTACCAAAGCATGGGGCCAGTCCGTTTTCCGATATCATCTACAGTAATAACAGTTCTAACTGTGGTATCAATTATTGCCCCTAAACGCAACACAGCTAAGCGGGGACTTACAATACACCACTGCTCGTTATACTGTAGACGGTGCTGGAATAGACCGTTCCACCACCTTTGAACCAAGTCAACTCTTAAATTAAAGGATATAAGGCTGAGATTTATGATAACCTACTCATAATATTATGATTGAGTCTAGATATAATCATGACATACTTATTGTAGTTACCGGAGTTTCAACATAGATATGAACAAACTTAGCCGGAAATAGTTCCGACTATCATCAGAAAAAGATGAAGAAGAAGGGAGATCGGAATAGTACCTGATCGGAAATGCCGACGATGTCACCAAAAGACACCGGATAATATATACACAAATCTTTTATTTATTTGAGAGAATGTTACAAGAGAGAGAGATGAGAGAGAAGAGAGGGTTTGCCAAGACTTGGCTTGTTCCAAATGAATAAGGAAGTGGTCCTTATATAGACGGACCTGGGGAACAAAAGGAATCTCTATGGGTCCCACATTCGGGCCCTTACAAAAAGCAGCCAATTATTTTGTCTGCTGATAAGAATAAAACAAATAAAGCGGACAATTTTTCAACAAGATTATTATTACATCTTGTCCTTCCCTTTCTGTGCTTGTAGGTATTGTTCTATTTGAAGAATTTTTTCTTCTGTTATAGAAGAAGGTGTTTCTGGTCTTTGCGACTCCTCTAAATCTGTATCTGGCATATCTCCAGTACTGGAATTACTTCTCATTGAAGAATCTGATTTATCAATTTTGGAGAGGTTTTTTAACAGACTTTGCTCTACCTCTTTTAAATAATTTCTGATCATTTCCTCCCTATCGCCTTCTTGTACGGAGATTCTCCTGGCAATATGAGTTACTGAATTGTCAGCTACCAATTTCTTCGGCTTTATCTTGTATTCAGCAACTGAATTTTTAATCTGATTAATTAATTCGGTGCCATAAAGCGTTTTTGTCTAGGGATCTGTCTTCATCAACTTGTCCCAGAAATTGGTATAATAGACTCGGTATAGGCATGGAATTTGTTCTTCAGGGGAAGTATATCCTACTTCTGGTATCCATTTACAAATCCATGGAATAGAATATTCAATAAAGAAATACATCTGGTCAATAGTATCTACTTTGCAGATGTGTTCGGATAAATATAAATCCGTTAAAAATGGCGAAACTCCAGTCCAATCTTTATAAAGATTTAGGAATGATTCTGGTAAAATTTTTGTGGTAGGACCAAAATATGTCCACCATTTAATAAACCAAGTAGGAATTGGTTCATTAAAAATATTTGAGCAGATTTTTATCCACCAAGAATGTTTATGCTTTTCATTATTGTAATAAAATACTTTTGAAAAAGCCTGGATATAATCCCAGTAAGTAAAGCTTGTAGGAGTTTTATTTATTAAAACTTTCTTTTCAGAAATCGTAGAAATTTCCCAAGCTTCAATTGTTAAAATTCTTTTAACAATCAATTTGGAATACTGGTAAGTTTTGTTATCGTTACCAGTGAAGTGTTGAATATCAACAGTGCCTGTAGCGATTAACAGGTTCTCGTAGTAACTACGTTGTTTGTATGATTCACCCGGAAAATACAATCCCGATGTAAGGTACCGTTGGTATATTTCCCACGGATCCCTTTTCATATCAGAAAGCTCAATAAGAAATATCATTTCTTTTGATCCTTTATTGAATTCCTTTGAAGGCGTATCTCTTTCTTTCATCATTGAAGCGAATGTATCACTTTGCTTCTGAGAATCAAGGAAAGCTTTTAATTGTCCATATAATGGATGGCTTTCCGGAATATTGTCTAGTGAAATTGCTGGAGTTGAAGAAGATTCTCCAACCTTTGAATTGACCAAGGTTTTTCTCGCTATTTTTCTTAATGCTGGGAAATCTCTGGATGATGAATAAGATGAATTTGGGGAAGTTGGAGGGACATATCTTCCCTTTCCCCGATTACTCTGTCCTCCGCCTTTGCCGCGGACTGGTGGAGACCATAGTGGTTCTCCGTTTCCACCCATCCTTGAATAAGATAAAAAGAGGATTAGTAGTATTCATAAAAATAATTATGTAAGTCGTACCATGGAATATGTTCATCTTCATAATCGAATATTGAACATGAGAAGTCATCTTCTAGATCTTGTTCTAGAATTTCATCAATGAGTTTCTTCAAAATTATTTCTTGGATATCTTGTCCAAGGGGAATGGCAAGAAGAATAAAAATTATTTTGTCATCACAAAAATATGCACTAAGATTCATATTTTAACTTAGAAATTCTCTTGATAAGAAATCCGGTAGAGAATTATCAATTCCCTTTTTATAAAGAATTTCGAAATCAAAGGGTGCTAGCTGTGCTTGCCACCTAGCAAAAATCAATTTAGAAGCATCATGCTTATAATCTTTGTTAAACATAAATTTAACAGACTGAGCATCAGTTTTTATTAAAAACTTCTGATTATATAAATCATCTTGAAATTTTAGAACACATTTGACAATACAAAGCATTTCATGAGCCACAGTAGGGTATTTCCTTTGGGCTTCATTCCATTTTCCAGAATGGAAACGAATCAAATACTCATGCTTATCATTGGGATTAATTTGTTTAAGAATCCCACCAAAGCCAATGTTGGAAGCATCAGTTTCAATAATTTTTTGCCAGTTAGGATTGGCAAGAGTTAAGCAGGGTAGTGAATGAACACGTTGTTTTACCTGTTTAACTAAATTTGTCAGACTATCAGTCCAAGGAGATTTAGAATCCTTTTTTAGCCTATCATAAAGAGGGGCTAAATCTCGAGAAAGATTTTTGTAGAAAGGAGAAATATAATTCAAGTTTCCTAAAAATCTTTGTAGCATAGTCCTGTCAGTAATAACATCAGGAAACTTAGAGGCAAAATCAATGGATCTTTGAATAGGAGTGATTTTTCCTTGACAGATATTATGACCAAGAAATCTTACTTCAGTTTGAAAAAGGTTCATTTTTGGTTTTGAGATTACTAAACCATTTTGAATAACTATTTTCTTAAAAATATCCAAATGTTGAATATGATGTTCAAGAGTTTTTGAGAATACCAAAATATCGTCGATATAGACTATAATAAAGTCTAAATAGGGGTTGAATATATCATTCATAATTTTCTGAAATTTAGAAGGTGCATTTTTCAAACCAAAAGGCATCACATTCCATTCGTATTGACCAAATGGAACATTAAATGCAGTTTTATAAGAATGTTCTTTGAAAATCTGAATTTGCCAATAACCAGATTTTAAATCAAATTTTGAAAATATGTTTGAATCATAAAGTCTTGAAAGCAAATCTCTCTTGTTGGGGATTGGATATCTAATCCATTTCAAAACTTTGTTTAAAGGTTTGTAATTAATCACCAGACGGGGATGACCACGTTCTTTCTCGGCTGCATTATTCACATAAAAAGCAAGTACAAGACCAAGGTGATTTAGAGGGTTTAATCAAATTCTTTTGTAAAAGATTATCAATCTCTTTTTTACAAAATTCAACTAACTCTGCATTCATTTGACAGGGTCGTGATTTAGTAGGAATCTTTTCTTCTGAAAAATCGTCTTCATAAGGAAGAGTGACAATATGTTTCTTTCTATTCCAAAAAGCACTTGGATGATCAGCACAAATATCAACAGTCATTTTTTCAGAAATCAATTTAATTTTTTCCTGAACTTTTGCCGATTGAAGAGAATTTTTAATATTAAGACTATAAATTTCGAGTTGTAAAGAATTTACAAATCTTTCTTTATTTAAAATAATAGAGTTTATATCTCTAGTAATGGGATCAGTTACAAACTGAAATAAAATTGGGTTACCATTAAAAGTAGCTGTAAAACCCTTTTCATCAATGTGAGTAAAAGGATAAATTGCATTTATAAAAGGTGTTCCTAAAATAATTTGAGGACTCATGCAATCTTTTACCAGAAAAAAGAAATGAGGAATACAAACTTTGTTCTGACAAATATGGGCTTTACTTAATTTATAACGAATAGACAAAGAGTGATTAGAAGCAGATTTAACTACATGAGTAGTTTTTTCAAATAATCTAGAAGGAATTAATCCTTCTTGAATACAACTAACATCAGCACCACTATCAATTAAAGCAGTACCAATTATAGTAAATTCTCTATTAACTAAAATTGTACACTGAACATGCCATTTATGCGCAGTTACAACCTGCATCATTCCTAAAAAAATATCTTTTTTAGAAAAATCTAGTTTTTTATTTAAAAAATCTGTGTCAGAAGAATTATTTTCTTCAAAAAGAATTTTTTCTTTTCCTTTATTAGGAACAAAAGTTGAAGCTTCAGAATCGGATGATGAGCTGTCATTTCTCTCTAACTGAGAAATCCTGTGATGGTGAACTGCCTGATTCTGTTTTAGAGATTTAATCTCTTGCTTCAGTTTTTCAACTTCAAATTTTAAATCATCGAGTGAAGAATCGCGAATTTCGACAATTTCATGCTTCTTTTGTAATCTGTCAAAAACTTCTTTCATAGAATAAATTTCAGGAATAAAGTTTTTCGGCTTATTCTTTTGAAAAGACTTTGAAGGAGAAGAAGAAGAAGCTTTTGAAGTCATTTCTAAAATTTTGTTATGAATATCATCGTCTTTAACCTCTTTCAAAAGTTCTATAACATTTTCAGAATTAATCATGTTGAAATCAAGATTATCAAATTGAGATTGAAGTTTATAAAACTCATCGTTTTCACAAGTACATGTATCCCCTGCACAATTTAAACAATTATTTTGATCGTCTAAATCAGTATCATAATCAGGACTATCTTCCTGATTACTAGTTGAAGAGGGGTAATCATCAGACTGATCTGTATTTTCAGCATAGGCTTCATAGATCATGGTTGAAATCTTGTCTTGGACTTCTTCATCAAGTCCTGAACCTTTAAGCTTATCAGCTTTACAATTCGGAGCAATGTGACCATATTGACCACATTTGTAACACTTAATTTTGCGAAGTTCCCGTTTAGAGAAATTCTTTGCGAATCTTGTAGACTTACGGTGCGCCTTTTTAGCTTCCCTTTTTCCCTATAGTGTTCGGAACGTCTACGATATTTCTTACGACGAGGTCTATCACCAGAATGATGTTTAGACCTAGAAGGTCCTTCAATACCGAATTGAGTACAAAAATCTCCTAATTGAGATTTTTCTGTGGCCTTTTGGCGCTTAAGTTGTTGGTTCAACTTTAACTCGTTACACAATTTTAAACCTTCTTGTGTACAAGTCCCAATGATATGGACATAAGTTAAATTGTCATAAGGAATAGAATTATTTGCTCCTCGAAGCGTATTTCTAATACGTTTAGCAAACAGAGGGGGAAGGCCATCAACTAATCTGGCTTTCCAATGAGATTGGCCGCTGTCAGGTAGATCCATAACACGGCTAAGGAAAGTATCCTTATACCAACGAAATTCTCCGAGATGTTTACATCTTAAACCGTTTAAGAGAGTTCGAAGGTTTTCATAACCATTGGTAATTCTACCATTAAAATGTTCTAAAATAGTGAGAATCAAAGTATAGACTGAATCATGTACTAAAACATCAGTTTTAGTCTCATCCTGAATTATTTTGGTGGAAGTAAGAATATGATTCTTAGCGTCAATACTTAGGCAATTATCCCACCAGCCTTTAAGTTGACCTGTGAATCCATTAATAATCATTTTTGCAACAACTAAATCATTATTAGAATCTGCACAAATAGAAGCATACATCATCATTCGATGGCACATAATAGAAATTTGTCTTTCAGTAAGACCGTCAATACACCATTCATAAACGGAATCTCCGTTGTAAGAAGTGTTAGTTTGGTTCCAATCTCTTTCTTTAATTAAGACATCCTGAGGCGTTGGTCTGGGGTAATAATAAGTCATAAGAGGCGGGACAGAAGCGTAAGTCTTCTTTTTGTTGTAACTAGGCCTCTTTCTACTAGGTCTTTCTAGTCCTCCTCGAGACATCCTAGCTTGAACCTCAGAAAATAGGGGTTGGTCTTCATCTAACCAGTTATCAGGTTGTTTATGAATACCTGAGCTTTTAAAACCCGAAAATTTTTCATTAAGCAAATCAGCTAGATCCGTTATAGAAGAATTTTTTCTAAATTTGAAATCTGAAACATCAAGGGGTCTCTTCAAATGAGTTTCTTTCAAAACATCCTTTTTCGTTGAAACCTTTTCAGAAGAATTGGTAGAAGTTGAAGCTACATCTGAAGAACTTAAAGATTTGACAAGCTTCGTTAATTCATCTAATTTTTTATCTAAAGAACTAATTTGTTCTCCCAAAATTTTTGAATAAAGATTTTGGTAATTATGTTGTAAAATTAATCCATTGATTTCATTAATGGTAACAGGCGCAACTTCATCGTTAATCAATTTTTGACAAGCCAAAAAAGCAATTTCTGTATTGTTTTGCAATTTGAAAGTCTTTTGAGAAGTTGGAGGATAGATAGCTTTTACCGATCCTTCAGTAGTTATAAAACATCTTTCTATTACCTTAACATACAAAGGCAAATAAGTGGTTATAAACCAAGGAACGAAATCTATTATTTCGTTATGTAAAGCACATAGCTCATAGAATTCTTTGGAAATGTTTTTAAATCAGTTCGGCTATAAGTTTCAAAAAACCAAGTTCGAAACGTATTCCACCGTTTTTTATAAAATCTTTTTTGAATATATTTACGTGCCGGGGATCCCGGACTAAATTCGATTTTGACACAATCCATAAAATCAGAGTGAGTCTTGGTCTACACCCATATCAGATGGTGTAGGTTCTAAATCAGACAAATTATCAGCTGCCTGGACTACATTAGTCTTAGAATCAATTTTTACCTTACTCTTAGTATCACTAAGGGTATGCAAAGAAAGAGGTTTATCTCTTGCTGGTCCATAAATAGGGGCATCAAGGGTTATAAGAGAAATATGCTGAATCGCAGGCAAAGATCTATAACCAGAGAATGATTTCCTATTATAAACAGGATTCTTTAAAGAATGTAAAGAAGTAGAAGGTTTATCTGCAAATTGAATACAAATCTTTCCATCGGGATCTTGAGTAATATGTGAAGTCTCATTATTCGTGACTTCATTGGTAAGTTGGTGAGGGGCTATCACCGACTCAAGAGTCCAAGTAGTTGGAAAGTTGATTTCATCCCATCTTATAGGTCTTCGAGTGGTGACCTTAGACTTTGTGAAATTAGTTTCTACCAAAATGGTTTGGTCAGATGTATCATATAATTTACATCTAGGATTCAGCGTAGAAAGCAGTTTATAATAAATCCTGTAAGATAAACATATTAGTTCGGATCCAGGAATATAATTATAACCATGCGTCTTAACATTCAAAGTTAACGCATCTAGAATATTAACATCAGATAAAGATAGTTGCAAGTTAGGTTGAGTGTTAAAATAAACAGGGCCATAAGCAACTGTAGATTCAATAGAACCCATTAAAGATTGTCGAAAATTTAAATTTCGTGCATCTCTTAAAGCTGCAAGAAAAGTTTCAGGTAATCCCTTTAAGGTTAAAGGCTTAAATGCAATTTGAACCATACCATTATGCATAAAATTGTATTTATAGCGATAATGAGTAATATCATTTTTATTTAATAAACAAATAGTTTGTTCATCAGAATTAAGCACCAAAGATTGTTCAGTTGTTTTAACAAGCTGTTTGGTTGAGAATCGATCAAAAAATCCGTAATCATAAATGGTTTTTGTATCCACTTTTGGAATCGTCCATTTATTTAACAAATCAAGGTTTTGAGGTACATCAACCTCTTCTAATCTAGTACTTTTAATACTAGAGGCTTCTTCAAGATTCATAAATCTTGTAGTTTATGTTTCATATCTATGTTGAAGTTTCACAATAAACTTCAATAAGTGTCATGAAAATTCCTATTTAATTTTTTATATATTGTATATATAATTAATTTTTATAATAAGATCTTTATAATTTTAATTTTATATCTTATTTTTTGATATATTTATTTTTTGTATATATTATATTTATATAAAATAATAAGTTACTTTTATTATTATTAGAATTGTATAAAAGGAAATATAAAAAATGATGAATGTGAATTATACATAATGAATAGGGAAAAAATAGTTTAAGGGAAATAAAAATGAAAGGTAAATAGAAGATAATAATATAATATAGAAGAGAGAGAAGATTTGGTGTAAAAAATAGTGTAATGAGTGGACTAAATTTGGTGTTACACCATTTTGGTGTGAAATTTGGTGTTAGGGTGGAGATGGCCTTATATGCATAAAAAGTAAAGGTTACTATTGTAAAATAGTGTAAGAGATGGACATAAAATGGAAATCAATCCATAAACTATTCATACATGAATTTCATCCACTTATTATTTACAACCCTCCCCTTGAATGACCATGTAAAGAAAAATGCATCATTAAAAGCTATTGTAAAATAGTGTAAGTGATGGACATAAAGTGGAAATCAATCCATAAACTATCAATACAGGGACTTCATCCACATATTATTTACAACTCTCCCCCTTGGATGACCATGTAAAGAAAAATACATCATTAAGAGCTTAATACGAAAAATATGGGGAAAAAAATATTTATTTGTAATACGTATCACTTGCTGTCTCATTAAAAACCTTACTAGGAAAACCCAATGGGACAAAACCTTAGTTAAGAAAAAAAGAGTACATCGCGTATTTTTACTCCCTCTGATTAAAATATCACTTAAGGTGTCGGAGACGCCGCATTCCAATTTTGTATATTAACTTCTCAAATGTTGAGGTTGGCAATGCCTTAATAAACAGATCCGTCAAATTATCACTTGAGCGAACTTGTTGAACATCTATTTTATCATTCTTTTGAAGATCATGAGCAAAGAACAATTGTGGTGAAATATGTTTTGTTCACTCTCCTTTAATGTATCCTCCTTTCAGTTGAGCTAAATATGTAATATTGTCTTCATACAATATTATTGGAATATTTTCTTTCAAAAAAAGATCACATATTTGCTGAATATGTTGAGTTATTGATCTCAACCAAACACATTCTCGATGTACTTCATGAATGGCTATTATCTCTGCATGATTTGAAGAAGTAGCAACCATAGTCTGTTTCGTTGAACACCATGATACGGTCATACCTCCACATGTAAATAAGTAGCCTGTCTGAGATCGAGTTTTATGTGGATCAGATCAATATCCTACATCTGCATAACCAACTAATGATGACTTAGATCCATTTGAATAAAATAAACCCATAGCAATGGTATCTGAATATATGTTTAATACCATTCCAATGTCTTTGTGTTGGCGAAAAACTAAATCTTGCCAATAAGCTTACTCAGAAAGCTATATCTGGTTAGGAATTATTGACGCGATACATTAATACCCTAATTGCACTAAGATATGGTACTTTGGCACCAAGAAGCTCTTTATCATCTTCATGAGGTCGGAATGGATCTTTCTTTATATCAAGTGATCTCACAACCATCAAGGTACTCAATGGATGTGCTTTATCCATATAGAATTGCTTTAAAATCTTTTCAGTGTAAGTTGATTGATGAACAAATATTTCATCTTTCATTTGCTCAATTTGTAGACCAAGACAAAATCTTGTCTTTTCAAGATCTTTCATTTCAAATTCTTTCTTTAGACAGTCTACTGCTTTTAGAAGCTCCCCAGAAGTTTATATGATATTTAAATCATCAACATGCACGACGATTATAACAAATTCATATCCAGACCTTTTTATAAAGACACAAGGATAAATTGGATCATACTTGTACCCTTCTTAATGGGTATTCACTCAGACGATTCTATCACATACGACCTGATTGTTTCAATCCGTATAAAGATTTATCAAGCTTTATTGAACAAGCTTCACAAAAACTTTTATACGCTTTAAATCCCTCAGATATTTTTATAAAAATTTAGTTGTCTAATGGTCCATACAAATAGGATGTGACAACATCCAATAGACACATAGCAAGTTTTTCATGCACTGCCATATTCATGAGATACCTGAAGGTGATAGCATCCACTACAGGATAATATGTCTCCATATAATCAATTCCAGGTCTTTGCGAAAACTCTTATGCCACAAGTCGTGCTTTATATCTAATGACTTCATTTTTATCATTTCATTTTCACACAAAAACCCATTTATACCCTACCGGCTTTATACCTTTGGCTGTTCAAACTATGGGTAAAAATACTTCACATTTTCTAAGTGAAGTTAACTCAGCCTGGATAGTGTCTTTTCATTTTAGCCAATCATTTCTCTGTCTACATTCATCGACAGATTTTGGTTCAAGATCCTCATCTTTTTGCATTTTTCAACAGCAACATTATAAGCAAAAATATTGTCGATAACATTATTATTTTGGTTCCATCTTTTTCTCATTGAGACGTAACTTAGTGATACCTCTTTATTTTCATTATTTTTAGGTACCTGGACCTCCCCTAAGGTCCTATCATTTGTTATGTCTTGGGGCTCTTCTTGAGCTACTACCTCCATGTTAAGATCACTTTGATCATTTGCTCCTTTTCTTATTCAAGAATTTTTATCTTTAGAACCGATTTGTCTACTTCGTTTCAAGCATGGCTTAGTCTCATTTGCTTTAATTGATTTATTGGGATATTAACTCGAACTGGAGCATTAGCAGCTGGAATATGTGACTTAGTCACTTTTGGTAGGTAAGTGAATGCATCTGACAGTTGATTTACAATATTTTACAAATAAATAATCTTTTGAACCTCTTGTTCAAATTGATTTGTTCGAGGATCTTAATGAGACAGTGATAATGCATTCCAATCTATCTCCTCTTTCAGCTGCTTATTTTCTCCCCCTATTGTTGGTATACTGATTCATCAAAAATGACAATCAGAAAATCTTGTCGTAAATATATCTCCAGTCACCAGCTCTAGATATTTTATAATAGAAGGACATCCATATCCAACATATATCCCCAACTTTCTTTGAGGACCCATCTTTGTGCATTGTGATGGAGCAATTGGAACATATATCATACAACCAAAGATTTTTAGATGAGAAATATTTGGCTCATGACCAAAAGTCAATTTCAATGGGGAGATTTTATGATAACTTGCGGGCCTTATCCGCACAAGTGCTACAACATGCAAAATAGCATGACCTCGCACTAAAATGAGAAGTTTTGTTCTCATAAGCATTGGTCTAGCAATTAATTAGAGGCGTTTGATCATGATTCAGCTAAACAATTTTGTGTATGAACATGAGCAACCAGATGCTCAATTGTTATCCCAGTTGATATACAATAATCATTAAAGGCTTGGGATGTAAATTGACTAGCATTATCAAGACGAATTGTCTTAATTGCATAATCTGAAAATTGTGCTCTTAGCCTTATTATTTGAGCCAACAATCTCCCAAATGTCATATTTGTGACTGCCTGGTCTGTCTTCACGTGAGTTACCTCTTCGTTTTTTCCCTCATTATGTTGTATCATGTTTTTATGCCTGTGTTAGATTCTATCGGGTGAATTCAGATTAATTCTGGTTGAAAATAAGGCATATAGCCTTTTAGAGTGAAACTTGTTTATCAAAAATCAACCTGAAGTTGACAATGTGGTTAGAGGGATCGTAATTGAATTCCGGTGATTCAGTTAGCTTTGGGAGGTGATTTGTGACTTAGGGAAGCGATCGGAATTGAATTTGGAGGTCCGGTTCAGAAATAGGCTTGAATTGGCTAAGTTGGAATTTTGACAAAATCCGGTCGATAAGTGAGATTTTGATCAGGAAGACGGAATGGAATTCCGACAGTTGTAGTAGCTTCTTTAGGTGATTTTCGATATGTCTGCAAGTTTTCAGGTCATTCGGACATCGTTTGGTCAGGTTTTTGATTGAATGTTGGTTTCAGAAGTTATAGTTGAAACTTAGGCTTGAATCTGCTTTATTTTGATGATTTGTGTGTTTAAGGGTGTGTTTTTATGATTGGAACAAGTCCGTGCGATGATTTAGAGTGAATTTGTAGTTTTGGTTGAGGTCCCATGGGCCTCGGGATTGTTTCAGATGGTTAATCGGGCAATTCGAAGTGTTATAGCAGGTCTGAGGTGAAGTGTTCTTCTATTGTTTCCGCATCTGCAGTGGATGAGCCGCTTAAGCGATCCCGCAGATGAGGCTATGTGATCGCAAAAGCGGCCCTCGTGGCCTGGGGGAAATTTCCCCAGAAGCGGACTAGGTTCCACAGGAGCGGGCTCCACATAAGCGGAATATTCCACTCGAGCATGATCCCCCTAGGGCATGTCCAATCGCTGCCATCTCCATTCGAGCATGATCCCCCGGGGCATGTCCGCGGTTACGGGAGCCTGCTCGGAACCTGACCTTCCCTAGTCAGCAACTGCCTCGGTAGCAGCCGACGTGTCGTCTCTTTTGACACTCGGGGAGTAATATCAGGTACGACCCCCCTCTGAGGGGCCGACCTCCCCGAGCAAATGGCATCACCCATAAAGACCGGCCTCGACTCTAGATGGCATACATTCGCCCTCCTACGCTCTACGGCTATTCCTTTGCCAAGAAGTAATCGATGCCTCTTCCGCTCCGGCGTCTCTTCGCCTTCGGAAGCCTCCTCTTCCGCACGAGGAGATTGAGGTGAAGGAGTCGTCTCATTCGCGGATTCGACTACCGGTACGACCTCAGGCCGAGTAGCCTCAAGTACGTCCTCGCCAGAGGGTTCCTGGGTCGTATATCCACCCTCGGGCCAAGGGGCTTCGGGAACATCCTCGCTAGACGGCTCCAAAGTCACATACTCGCCCTCAGGCTGAGCAACCTCATGAATATCCTCATCTGAAGACTCCTGCGGCATATACTCATCCTCAGAATCAGTCCTCACCGCCGAGGGGGCTGCATCATTCCATCTTCTCCTCTTTTGGGGGGGGGGGGGCATCGAACTGCCAAAATAAAGTAAGTCAAGCGACAACACTTGAAAATAGAATTTCCAAATTATAAGTCGGTGTAATACCTAAAGGGCCATATACGGTGATGAATGCCGCCCACGTCTAGCATTCCTCCGCGAAATGGATCACTCTCCCTACCCACGACCTTATATCTAGTACAAGTCGGGGTAGAGTGTGACGACCCGGCCCGTCGTCACGAGAATTACCACCCCGTTATGTTGTAAATACATGTTTTATGATTTTATATCGGTGTTAAAGCCTATCGGGTGAGTTAGGAGTGAATTGGATTGAAAATGAGGCATATAGCCTTTGTGAAGGAAACTTGAATAAGGAAAGTCAACCCAGAGTTGACTATTTGGTTAGAGGGCTCGGAATCGGATTCTGATGATTCGGTTAGTTCGAGGGCTCGGAATCGGATTCTGATGATTCGGTTAGTTCCGGAAGGTGATTTGTGACTTAGGGGAGCGATCGGAATTGAATTTGGAGGCCGGTGTAGAAATAGGCTTGAATTGGCTAAGGTTGAATTTTGGCGAAATCCGAACGGTAGGTGAGATTTTGATCCGGGGGTCGGAATGGAATTCCGACAGTTGCAGTAGCTCCGTTAGGTGATTTTGGATGTGCCTGCAAAATTTTAGGTCATTCGGACGTCGTTTAGTCGGGTTTTTGATCGAATGTGTAATTCGGAATGTTTTAAGGAATTTAGGCTTGAATCCGTGTGTAATTGGTGATTTTAATGTTTAGGATGGTGTTTTTATGATTGGAACAAGTTCGTATCGTGTTTTGGAGTATGTTGGTGGTTTTCATTGGGGTCCCGGGGGCCTCGGGGTGTTTTCGGATGGTTAAACGGAAGAAAACCATGGAAATTGCAGGTTGGGATCCTGTTTCTGTTGTTTCCGCTCCTGCGGAATTATGGGCGCAGGAGCGAGTCCGCAGAAGCGGACGAGGGGCGCAGGGGCGTTTGGCTCTGCAGAAGCGGACTCCTTTCCGCTGAAGCGGCATCGCTGGTGCGAGCCAGTGATCACAGAAGCGGACGAGAAGAAAATGGGAATGGTCCGCAGAAGCGGACATTTGACCGCCTGGGCGAGTCCGCAGAAGCGGACTATGGTGCGCCGAAGCGGATGTTTCCGCAAAAGCGGAAGTTTCTTCGCAGAAGCGGGCCCGCTTAAGCGGCCCTTTGCTCGAAGCGGAATTGGCCGGCTAGGCCTGGAACCGCTGAAGCGACCCTTTGGTCGCGGATACGGACTCGTAGGAGCGGAAATTCTTCCGCAGAAGCGAAAATCGCTGTAAGTTAAGTGTATCAGAAGTTAGAAAAAATTTCAGAACATTTCACACATTTGGGTCTCGGCTTTAGAGGCGATTTGGGCGATTTTGAAGAGAAATCCAAGGGAAATCATCAGGTAATCAACTATGGACTTAAACTATGATTAGTATTGGTAATATTATGCAATTATATCATGAAAATGGAGGAATTTGGGGTAATTTATGGAGGATTTAGCCCTAGGCTTGAACTTTAGAAAATCAAGGTTTTGAATGGGCAAATGGAGTCCGAATTTGGTAAAATTGATATGCTTAGACTCGTATTGAGATGAGGGTTCCGAATATGTGACTTTCGTGATTTTTCGATAAGCGTACCGAAAGTCGGGTTTTGACAACTTTGGGAATTTTGATGTAAATTGAGTTGTATTGATTGGGTGTAGTCCCATTGGCCTAATTTGTTGTATTTCTACCGTATTGAATCAGATTCTACGCGTGCGGAGCTTGATTCTCGTGGCAAGGGCATTGCGGAGTAGTCGTCGCGCCGTATTGAGGTGAGTAATAGATGTGGGTGATGACCGGCGGGTTCGAAACCCCGGTATACCACTTTGTGACGCTGTATAGCGGCGAGACACGCACACTCTTGAGAGTGCGGGGTCGATCATGAACTGGAGACTATATATTAGTCCGACCTGTTGATATTGTATTATTGGCTATTCTAGAGCCGTCGAACCTCCTTCTCGGATGGTTGCATATATATATATATTGTGATAATGGCCACTCTTGGGCCGAGGAACCCCCTTCTTGGGCGGTTGATTATACATGTGGGCCGTGAGCCAGTTATTGGATCCCGCGAGGATCGTTATCATTGTCTTATCACATAGACATGCTAGTTTACTACTAGTCCGCAGCTATTTTTGTTATTATGCTAATTCCAATCTCTGGAACTTGATATTACTGTTTTCCAACTGAAAAATGATAAAAGAGTTTTCAAAAACTACTTTTGAGCCTGCGAGGCTGTATCTGCATATTAGCTGACTAGTAGTGGATCGAGCTGCGCGCCGCAGCTGAGATATATGTTGGATCGGACTGCACGCGCGAGAATATCTCTATGAGATGTGCTTGGGCCGTAGGAGCCCCTCCGAAGTCTGAACCCCCACAGTGAGCACGGGTACCCAAAAAATTGGAGTCGGGCTACGCGCCGTAGCGGTCATATCATGCATTGCATTGCATTTAGCTACATCCTGCTAGCTGTTATGCTATTTATTGGTATTTGTTGGAACAGGTATAGTGAATATTGATTCTATGACAGTGTAGTTGATTATAGCTTTACATAGTGCTTTATTGCGGATTTCTTATCTGCGCTGTCTTACCCTTGTTTATTACCACTAAGTCTGGCAGTACTCATTTTACTCCCTGCACCTTGTGTGCAAATCCAGGTACCTCTCAGCAGTGATCCAGTAGCTGTGCGAGGCGACGTCTGTGGGATATTCGAGGTAGCTGCAGAGTCCGCAGGACCCGATATTCCTTCCTACTGTCTTTTGATTTTGTATTGACATTTCTTTCCGCACTTGGTATTTTTGTAAACCTTTATACACTTACGTTCAGTAGAGGCTCATGACTCTTGACCCTTGGTCTATGGGAGTTGATGTATCATGGGACTTGGTTCCCCGTTTTCGTTACATGTATCGCTGTTATTTCGTGAATTAATTTGCTTAATTGGGCTAAAGAGAGCTTCTAGCTCCGTGGTTGATATGGATTGGTCAGGCTGGCTTAGCAATGTGCTGGGCGCCATCACGACCGGATTTGGGGTCGTGACATAGAGAAATCCTAGCTGCAAAAAGGGGAAAGCCAGGAAGTCACAAAGACTGACCGGGCGTAAGTGATGAAAAGTATTAAGTATGCATAGCAGCACTCATGTTCTGGATTCCACACTTCTGGGAACCCTTCTGGGGTCGCCACCAGGTCCGTCGTTCGGACATAAAAAAATTTAAGCCAGAAGCAGCGATTGGGCTTGTCATCCGCCTGGACGAACAGGCCTTTCACGCCACTGTTTTTCAACTACAACATTGATCCCCTCATAAAGCCAGGGCTAAACAACTGCAGTAGGTAATGGGTCGCGACGTCGAGTCCGGCCCGATCAGCGTTAGTATTCAATATGCGACACACTTTCCATGTATACGGAGTGTGCTGAGCCGGGCATACATTGTAAAAATGGTAAAGCTCCTCCGCCAGAGGGTAAATGGGTAGGCCAGACCCGATCAAAAATTGTATTCATAAAAAGCACAGAACCCCGGTTTGTGTACGTTAGTAACATCCCCTCTGGCCGCCTCCATGACCACTATATCAGGGATTTGGCACGCCTCCCGCAAACTGTCCAAATGTGAATCAAAGAACTCAGAGCGGTTCCATGCAGGATTTGGGCATCGTGTGGGAAAATCCCTTCGAGCATGAAGCTCTCGGGGAAGGATGTTGTCCACAGTGAGGGGGACGAGGGATCTTTGAGTCTTTTTCCCACCATCCGAAGATGGTGGAACCCTAGAGGAGGACTCGTCTCTATCTCCCTTACTTTATATCTCCCCTACTTTGTTGGCCTCGTCTTGCCATAATTGGTGTTTATCTACGAATAAATACATCAACAAATAGGGAAACTAACTTCAAAGAAGACTCGAAGGATTCAACACAAAAGTTACCATGATCTCTAACAAAAGATGAAAAATAGGAGAAGAGAGTCTCAGAAGTTCAAAAGATAGCAGAAATCAAACCTTTTTCCCTATTTATAGAGCCCTGATACACGGAAAACGAAGAGGCAGGCGTCAGAAAAGGGGTGGAAAACCAAAACGTCAAATCGCCCCCTGATCTGTCTTGGGAGCAGTTATAATCATGATGCATGCCGGCAGTGACGTCAATCCAAAAAGTAGACCACATGTCAATGCATTAACGATGCCACGGCGGATCGACATTTCCACCTATTGAAGACGTACATCGAGTACTCCTCCAACGGCCAGAGGGACTAACTGTATGGGACTAAATATGGCTTAACCGTTGGGGGCCGAGCATAGCTCTCCCCATGTTCGCAAAACGATAAGTGTACGACCCTTCCCCTACGTCTCTTACAGCGAGGGTGCAGTATAGACGTAAGGGCACAAGCGATGACGTGTATATTTAGACGTCTCCTCTGAAAGGGCGTCAATGACCCCTCGACGAACTATAATTTTAGTAAGGAGGCCCCAACTCTATATAAAGGGAGGCTTCCATGTTGTAATAGAACATGTGCTATTATCTAATAATACAATTTCTCTTATTCTCTCTCTATCTTTCTCTCTCAACTGTGATAAATGATTACCTTTAACAATTCTTCATTTTTGCAAGTATCTCGACATTATAATTATGCTTATTGCATATTTAGGTTTATTATATTTTATTACGATTTACCCCTCTCATATCTTTTGATTGTTAACAAGTCATAAAGTAACCTATAACTTTTGAGTCAAACAACATCCAAATTAAAGATTGACTTTTCAAAGATGCTCTTTCCTTCGAACGTATTTTCTCGTATTAGAAGCCCTTAGATCAACAGTTGGAGAATCAATAATGGTCAGTTCTTTTAATCCGTTCCTTATTTCCTCCTAGTGTAATTAAGTAGCATTATTAGTTAATTTGACTTTATGCTTATTTAGAGGCCCAATTTACCAGGAAAAAAAAATGGAATATTTGACTTGGAATATTTTGAAGTTTGAAATGAAAGAGTAGTTTGTTTAGTTGCTTGCTTGTACAAATTGAGGAGAAACAAAAATTGAACAAAAGTTTTAAAAATATAATTTGTGACAATGAAAACACATTTTCAGATACATAGCTAAGTGTTGAACAAATGGACAAAATTAGTGAGACTATTGACAGAACTATCCCATTAGAAGGAAGTTTCCAGTATCCTTTCATTAAATTAAACTAATATTTTTCTACCAATAAAGAAAGGAAACCATTCTATGAGGAGAAACTTTTTTTTTATATGTATAATATTAAATTGAGATGAGATGAATTCGTTCAACGTGCATATTAAGGCTTTATACAACTAATCCCGATTTATCTGTGATTAAATCATAGTTATTGTATCATACTGTATTGATTGAGGTACTTATAATCCTAGGGATTACAGTAGCATGTAATTTGTCCTTTTCTGAAATTCAATCGTAAGATTTTGTTCAAGTTGGAGAAACATTTTGTGTTATTTTGGAAAATTTTCAAGAAAACTTGTAGATGCTATTTTTTGGGTACAAAGGAAATTTGCTAGATAAGCTTGGTGCAACGAGCTCTGTTAGGATGTTGTTGGTGAGGTGAATCAATTTCGGATCTCCCATGTGAAAAACCACTCACCTAACCAACTCAGTCAACTCTTACGGACAGTTGAAATTGCAAGCATCCCTCATCTCTCGCTAAAGAAAAAAACTTGGTATTTCAATATTTAAAGATACAGATAAACAACATGCAACTCATTACATATACGAGGTTCGAAAAAAAAAATCAAACCACAAAAATCTAGTTTACGACTTTTTTTGTTTTTCTTCTCGGGGGAGGGGAACAAAGAAATGAGACGTAAATTATAAGATGAGAATTGAATCCTCGTTTTACAAAATCCAAATATTTTATAAACGGTACTGTTAGATTCCCCACATGAATAACGATTTTGGTCATCTTAAAACTACTACTACTATGTTAGAAGCTTAGATATTTGCTCTATGGAACAGTTTGAACTAACTTTATGGGCGGACCCACCTTGTATGACTTCATCGGAAAGATTCATTATTTTTACTTGTGAATTTCAGCCAAAAATAAAAGTGATAATACATAAAATACCCATCAAACTTGCCCGAAAAAATCATTTACACACTAAAACTTTACGGGCAACCTTTTACCCCACTATTCTAAACTTAAGTGAATTTAACACCCCCTTCAAAAAACTGAACCAAGTCTTATGATGGCTGTGTGTTACACCAGAGGCGGATCCAGGATTTAGGGGTTACGGGTGCCGACCCCCTAAAATTGCAACGAATGTAAGCCAAAAAATTATTTGCTCCCACTTGGAATCGAACTCATGCCCTATTGAATGAAAACACAGGCATTTGCCACTGGCACCTTTGCCACTTTTGTTTTATAGGGTGGCACTTTAAATATATATCCTATTTATTATACATATATACATATATATGTAATGTTTTTGTCGAAGCTTGCGGGTGGCGTACCACCCGGAAACTTCCACATAGATCCGCCCCTGCTTCAATTCCATTACTTCTCAATGGAATCTCCATCACCCGCGCAATCGTAATCCTCGAACGTTCCACAGTGTTCTAATGTATTACCCAAATAATACCCGGAAATATTAATTTCGTGTGGGCAAAATTTTCTAGGAAAGAGGATGAAAATTTCGGCCATGACTACTCACTCTAGGTGCAAAACCTTATGTATTTATAACACAAGTTTTAAGGGCTAAAATCCATTAACAAAAGCTAGTAGGTTTTCTTTTCCATTAGAAAAAAGATTCATTTATTTTCTATTATTGAGGCACAATATTTAAAAACAGAAAAAAATAACATTTTTTCTCAAGTTTTTCAATTTTTTTAAAGATTTTCTTTTTGTAAAAACTGGAAAAATAAATTTGTAAAAAAAAAAATTAGTTATTTTTATTTTTTAAAAAGGTATGGATAATGAATGAAAATAGAGAAAGAAAAAACGAAAAAGAAAAGAGAAAAAAATAATATTAAGTCAATTAGTTATACTATCCTATTAGAAAGTGACACGTGGACCACTAATTAGTTTTAAGTTCTTTTTTTTTTCCTTCACGCGCAGCTACAATGTGAACTACACATTTTGCGCAAAAGGGGGTATTAAATTCACTTAAGTTTAGAATAGTGGGGTAAAAGGTCGCCCGTAAAGTTTAGGTGTGTAAATAATTTTTTCGGACAAGTTTGATGGGTATTTTATGTATTATCTCAAAATAAAATACATAAACTGAATAAATACTACTCGATCCAAAATAAGTGATTTTTTTATCTTTTTTTGTAGTCCAAAATAAGTGATTTTTTCAGATTTCAAGAATAATTTAATGATGTTTTTCCTACATTGTCCTTAGAGTAAAATAGTGTTGGAATATATGTTAGGAGTATTTATGTGAGATAATAAGGTTAAAATGATCAATTCTATTGCTAATTAATACTAAAAGATGACTTTCTTAATATGTGTTATTGAGTATAAGTGTATAAATATTAGTTAGTGAGTAGGGTAGTTATGTGGGGGCCACATTGTATATATGTAGAGTATTTAATACATGTACATGTACATATACATAGAGTATAGACGGTTAAGTAGGTGTGATACACTCTATGTAAAAGACCCAGAAACTGATTTGCTTCTCGGCTTTCTCTCTCTAACTTCTTCTTCTTCTTCTTCTCTGCATAATTCTCTTCATAATTGATGATTTTAATCTTTAACATGGTATCAGAGCTTGGTTAAATTGGAGAGAATTCATCAATGGCAGAGGAATTAGGAAGACTTTTCAGCTAAGTTTTGTAAATTTCACAAAACTCGAGTAAGTTTGTTGTTGTTGCTTCACTTTAGTTTCTTCTTCTTCTTCAACTGTAATTCAATGGCGATTACTGTGAATGAACCTAATTCATCTTCTAGTACTGAAAATCAGAACAATGATTTAGTTCATCATAATCATCCTCTTTATATACATCCTTCTGATACACAAGGAGCTGTTCTTATTTCAATTCAGTTGCGAGGTTCTGAAAATTATTCTTTATGGAGTAGATCTATGAAAATTGTGTTGCATGGAAAGAACAAATTAGGTTTTGTGCTAGGAACCTGTAAAAAGGAAAGTTATGATTCTAGTTTGCATGAACTCTAGGAACGATGTAACACAATTGTTCTAGCTTGGATAATGAACACTGTGGCTCCGAATCTTCTTAGTACTGTGATTTATGCGTCGAATGCTTTTAAGGTTTGGGAAGATCTTCGTGAAAGGTTTGATAAGGTGAATGCTGCTCGATATTTCTATCTACATAAGGAAATTTCTAAATTGAGTCAGAATTTGTTAACTGTATCAGAATATTTTTCGAAGCTTAGAGAATTATGGGATGAGTATGAAGCTCTAGTTCCTCCTCCTTCATGTGGATGTCCTGAGTCTAAACAACATACAGAGCATTATCAATTGCAAAAGTTGTATCAATTTTTGACAGGGTTAAATGATTCATTTGATAATGCCAAAGATCAGATTCTCATGACTCAGCCACTTCCTAATGTTAATCAAGCCTATGCTATGATAGTTAATGTGGAGAGTCAAAGAAGAAATAGTGCAGTTCTAAATGCTGGAATTGGTGAAACTACAGCTTTATTGAGTAAAGCTAATGCAGGGAGTGGAGTTAATAACTATAAGTCTAGAAATAGTTTTGGGAGAACTACAATCCAATGTGATTACTGTCATTTGAAGGGTCATACAAAAGATTCTTGCTATAAACTTCATGGATATCCTTCTGATTTTAAAGCCAGGAGAAAAGGTTTTTCAAATGCACATGTGAATAATGCATTTTCTGCTAGAGAGCCTCAACAACAGTCATCTCAGTCTACTACACAACCATCTTTACAGTCTTCTCAATTCTCTTCTGCCCCAATGTTTACTCAAGAACAATATGATCAAATTTTGAATATACTGAACAAAGGGAAACAAGTGGATTCAGTGGCTAATGCAGCAACCATGAATAGTACAGGTACTATTCCAGCTCTTATGACTCAGCTTGTTCAAAATAATTGGATAATAGATACAGGAGCTTCCAATCATATGGTGCATAATCACACAATATTGAAGGAAATTAGAGACTTGACTAGTATAAGTCATACTAAGGTACATCTTCCTAATGGTGAGCAGATTTCTATCAATCAATCAGGGGAGTCTACAATTTTCAAAACAAAAACATTACAGAATGTTTTGTATATTCCAGACTTCAAATATAATTTGCTTTCAGTCTCAAAAATCACAAAGGAATTGAGATGCATGGTGGCATTCTTTCCTGATTTTTGTCTTTTTCAGGACCTCTTGAATGGGAAGGTCCTGGGGATTGGTAGAGAAGAATGTGGACTCTATATTCTGAAGCTTGATACTCGTGAAGAATCTGTACAACAGATAGTATCTTCTGCAGTTACTTGTTCTATTTCTACTTCAACTAAAACATATTCTGCTATATCTTCTAAGGATTGTAATGCTTTTCTGTGGCACAAGAGATTAGGACATTCTCCTCTGAAAGTTCTACAAAAAATTAGTAGCTTACCTGTTCTTTCTATGCAAAACCATCATTGTACTGTTTGTCCTATTGCTAAACAATCTAGATTGTCATTGCCTGTTCTGATTCTACTTCTTCTTCTCCTGTTGATTCTGTTCCTATTTTATCTCCTGCCTCTTCACCTCTTACTTCTGTGTCAGTTTCTCCTTCTTTACCTACTACTTCTGTACCAGTTTCTGCTCCTTTATCTACTACTTCTTCTATTTCTCTTAGAAAATCATCCAGAACATGTGTACCTCCAATTTGGATGAAGGATTATGTTACTTCTTCTAAAGGAGTGGGATGTAACTATCCTATTTCTAACTATGTTTGTTATGACAAACTAACTTTGCCTTATCAATCCTTTCTTGCTGCATATTCTTCCTTATCTGAGCCTGTTTCATATGCTGAGGCTAGCACTGATCCTAAGTGGATAGAGGCTATGCAAGCTGAAATTGCAGCTCTTGAGGACAATCAGACTTGGTCAATTGTTGATTTACCTACTGATAAATCTCCTATTGGCTGTAAGTGGGTGTACAAGATCAAATACAAGTCTAATGGAGAGGTAGAAAGGTATAAAGCTAGATTGGTTACTAAAGGGTACAGTCAACTTGAAGGGCTGGATTACAAGGAGACATTTTCTCCTGTTGCAAAAATGGTCACAATCAGATCTGTAGTGGCTTTAGCTGCAGCCTCTGGATGGTTTATCTTTCAAATGGATGTTCAAAATGCTTTTTTACAAGGAGATCTTATTGAAGATGTTTATATGCAGATTCCAGAAGGCTTTGCAAGCCAGGGGGAGTATGATAGGAGAAAAGTATGCAAGTTGCACAAGTCTTTATATGGTTTAAAACAGGCTCCTAGACAGTGGAATATTAAACTGTCTTCTGCTCTAAAAGACATGGGATTTGTTCAATCTCATTATGATTACTCACTCTTTATACAAAGAACATGTGATAATCTGATAATTATACTAGTATATGTTGATGATCTACTGGTTACTGGAAACAATGTGAAGATGATTAATCAGGTTAAAAGAGACTTGCAGAACAAGTTTAAAATGAAGGATCTAGGAGATTTGAAATTTTTCCTTGGAATTGAATTTTCTAGATCTAAAAGAGGCATTCTGATGAATCAGAGAAAGTATGCTCTTGAGCTTGTATCAGAAATGGGATTGTCTGGTAGTAAACCTATTTCTACACCACTTGAGTTTAATCATAAACTTACTTCAGTGGTTTTTGATGAATTCATGAATAAAGGAGAAGCTTCTTCAGACACACAACTTGAGAATCCAGGAATGTATCAAAGAATTGTTGGCAGACTGCTTTACTTGACAATGACAAGGCCAGATATTGCCTTTGTTGTTCAAGTATTAAGTCAATATATGCATGCTCCTATACACACACACCTTGAAGCAGCTATGAGGGTGATCAAATACATAAAGGGAACTGCAGGACTAGGCCTGTATATGCCATCAGACAGTAATGGTGAACTAACAACTTATTGTGATTCAGACTGGGGTTCTTGTGTAGAAACCAGAAAATCTATTACTGGATATGTGATTAAATTTGGTGAAGCTGCAATTTCCTGGAAATCCAAGAAACAAGGCATTGTTTCTAGAAGTTCAGCAGAATTAGAGTTTAGAAGTATGGCTGCCACTGTTGCTGAAGTAACTTGGCTTACAGGTTTATTTGGAGAACTTGGTTTTGAAATTCCTACTCCTGTGAAATTGTATTGTGATAGTAAAGTTGCTATACAAATTGCAGCTCATCCTATATTTCATGAAAGAACAAAACACTTTGATATTGATTGTCATTTTGTAAGGGAGAAAATACAGTGTGGAAGAATTCAGACACAGCATATAGGAACAAAGGAACAGCCTGCTGATTTGTTGACTAAAGGACTGTGCAAGCCACAACACGAACACTTGATTAGCAAGCTAGGAATGAAAAACATATTTCATCCTTCCGCTTGAGGGGGAGTATTGAGTATAAGTGTATAAATATTAGTTAGTGAGTAGGGTAGTTATGTGGGGGCCACATTATATATATGTAGAGTATTTAATACATGTACATATACATATACATAGAGTATAGACGGTTAAGTAGGTGTGATACACTCTATGTAAAAGACCCAGAAACTAATTTGCTTCTCGGCTTTCTCTCTCTAACTTCTTCTTCTTCTTCTCTGCATAATTCTCTTCATAATTGATGATTTTAATCTTTAACATGTGTGAAAACATCCCAAAAAATCACTTATTTTGAACCGGAGGAGTAAGCCTTAAACCCATTTGACACAGACAGAAGTTGCAGAGCAATGATTAAGCGGATTCAAAGTAATTTTAAGGTTGTAAGTTCGAACCCCTGCTAAAAATTTTAATTGAAGCATCTGTTTTTTTAAACTTAGCTCCTAAACATATATCCTTAACACATGTTTGAATTCATTGTCCACTTCATCTTCTATTATAATGGTAAGATTATATTATTTTGTTTATTGTTACTTTGTTTTGCTTTTTTTTTTTTTGTCCTTCTTTATCTACTTCTTATGATTTCTTGCTATTCTTATTGAACTTCATTTTAGTTCAAAAAATTTAAAGCTTTTCATAAAGTGAAATTTGGTTTTCTTTTTCATAAGTATTGCTAAAAGAATAAGAGTGCTTTATTGAAATTACTTGTAATCATTTAATTTAGTTTAGTTTATACTATATTAAAATTGTTAATTTGTGTTATACTCAAAATTTTATTTTGTCGTACAATTTTTTTTCTTTTATCATTTTGGATTAATTAGTTTAGTTTTAAAAACTTGTTTACCGTATTTTATTTGTAACTTTAAACGTTTATTTGTTGGATTTATAGTATGATTTTTAAGTTGGTTAAACACTTTTATAAATTTGATAATTTATATAGATAAATTTCAAACAGTTAAAGTAAATAGACTTTTTTAAAAAAAAATAAGATTTTCCGAACTAATAAAAAAAATTATATTACTTCATTTTGAAGTCATGTGATGGAACAAAAAAAAGCATTGTGCAAATGGTGTTTATTGGTACTTATACAATTGACTATTGTAATCTCAAATTAAAACCGTTTGTATAAAATTCTGGATACGTTACTGTTTACTAATCAACCATTGTTAGGTTGTTCCAATGGTTTTAGACTTCTAATGACAGTTGTTTATATTTTAGGGTGTATATGAAAGTCCAAAGAAGAGAAGCAAACTGAAGCACGAGTCTAACAGGTGGATTTAACGAAGAAACGAACACCAGCCATGTCATTAAAGGAATAAGATTAATTAGCACAAACCCAACACCTGTAATTTAGGAGACATCGTTTAGGAAAGGCCTATCAACTTCACTCAAGGCCCGCGCATTGAGCTGAGCCGAGCCGGTTCGTGACTCAGGGTGTGTTTGGTACGAAGGAAATTTTTCATATGTTTTCCTAAAGAATATTTTCATGAAAAATGAGTATTTTTATCACTTATTTTACTTCATTTTATTGATTAGTGAAAACCTTTTTCCGGAATATATTTTATATTATTTGGTTAGAGAATAGAAAATATTTTTTAGGAAAGTAATTTTTTATGCTACCCTACTCACTCCGCTTCCCCGAAATCCCTATATTTCCTGTGCTCCGATCCCCCTCCCCCAATACCAAATATTTTCATGACTTTATTTTTTTCAAGAATTTAATTTTTCTTCTAAAAATTCACACAAATCAAAAGGAACCAATGTGTTTTGCTTTATTTTTATACGCAAAAATAACGTTGAAATTTGTGCTTCATAACTAAAAAATATTCTTTTTTTTAATTGAAAAAGAAAGTATTTCTACAACGTAAAAATAAAATACTTTATCTATAACATGAAAAGAAAGTACTATTAATAATATTTCTATTTAAGGTGGTGTAGGGTGGGGGTGGACAGAGGGTGGGTGGGGTTGGGACGGGGTGGGGGTGTGTTGGTGGGGATGGGGAATGAGAGGAAGGTTGGAAAAGAGTTTTGGTAAATATTTTCTTTTTTTTAATAGAGAAACCAATTAGAGAAAAATAAGTTCATGAGAAAAATATTTTTCAAAATATTTAAGCAAACATTATATTCTCTTTCGTATCAAGCACACCCTCAATTTGTTTGCATATAACTCGACTTAACTCATCTTAATTTTGGTCTAAGCTTGGCTTGACAATGTGCTTGCATTTATCTCGATTAACTCAGCTAAATATTTGTCTAAGCTTAGCTCTACAATGTTCGCATTGCTTAATACCAATGGCTATTGGCCAGGTGAACGCAAAGGGTTCAATTGAATCCCTTTTATCAAAATTTGCAAATACGAGGAAAACAATTTATTTAGCATCATACTATGTAAAATAATAAACTCCATTTACATAAAAGGAGAATTTAGTGTAATTGTTTATGTGTCTAAATAATTGCTTTAAGTCATAAGTTTGTATCCTAGGCGTGACATTCTCATACTCATGCTCCTCTGCAACAACAAAAAGGGAGAGGCTTTCAATTTGTAAGTAAGAGATGTAGAAAATATACATTGGGATTTGGAACTCGTCACCGCCAAAGGTTGCAGCGAGGATACCTCCACCTTTAACGGGTCCAGAACCGAAATAATGTTGAAAAATACATAAAATACCATAATAAACCAAAAAAAAAAGAAAATACACAATTACCCATTTCGCAGTATAAAACTGCGAAATGCACTAACGGCTGTTAAGTGCATTTCGCAGTTTTATACTGCGAAATGTTTTTTTTTTTTTTTTTTTTTTTTTGTAATTCGCAGTATAATACTGCGAATTACTGTTCAATTTTTTTTTTTTTTTTTTTTTTTTTTTTTTTTAAAATTTCGCATTATTATTTCATGTTATTAAAAAAAAAATAGCAAATTTTATCGTTTTCACAATTAACAAATTTTATTTTTGTTGTGTTATTGGTTGCTAATATTTGAGTTTATTTTCATTTGCAAAATCTTGTACTTTTATCATAACTAGTCTTTGTATACGCGCGTTGCGCATGTACTCTATATTTTTTAATTTATTCTAAAAAGACAAAATTATGGTTGATTAACTTGCAAAAGATTTTTTTCTTCTTCTCATCATAATGCAAATTATTCAATTGCTTTAATAAGTACTACATATTTATTGTTTGCAACATATAGAAAATAATAAATTATTTTTTGTAAAAATAGATTAATTTAGTCGTTATAGTATGATTAATCTACAATCCTTCTTTTTATCTAAACACATAATCATGCATATCAGATTCTTCATCTCGTAGTATTTCTTCAATCGTTTGATTATGAAAATATTACTTTAATATTGTATTGGAAGGAGTTAGAATATAAAATTCATGTTGATCAAAATTAGAATTTATTCTTCCAGTTATTTTCTATCAAAAAACTTCAACAACAAGTTATTTTGTATAAATAAGTAATGGATTTAAATTATATATCTTCATAATGTAATGAAAATATAATTTATTCTGTTATAATATTTTATTTAACGCTTATTTTTAGCTATCATATTATTAATTAATGTTATTAAATAGAGTAATTTTATAATTATTTTTTAATTGATCTGATTGTATAAAATCATATTTACATAATGCATAAAATTCCTACAAACTATAATAATGGTCTTGCAATTTAAGCTTTCAACATCTCCAATCAACAACTAACCAATAATACTCCGAAAAGAGCTTTACTTCATTATTCGTCAAAAAGTCTCTATTGTGTTAGAAGTACGTGGTCCGACCCGAGATATTTTAGCAAAACACAATAGAGATTTTTTCTTAGCAAACATGAAAAGGTTAATTCTACAACTAGTTTTGCATCAAATAAGCGTTATTTTTAATTCACATATTTATTTTAAATGACTAGTATTAATTTAAAGCAACATAAGCGGCATTCATAAGATTATGAACTACAAGTAATTTTGCATCAAAATACTTGAGAAGATAAATAATTTTCCTAGCAATAATTTATTAGATAATTTTTTTTAAAAAAAATAACTCAGATTTCGACATATTTTAATTATGATAAAAGTACAAGATTTTGCAAATGAAAATAAACTCAAACATTAGCAACCAATAACACAACAAAAATAAAATTTGTTAATTGTGAAAACGATAAAATTTGCTATTTTTTTTTAATAACATGAAATAATAATGCGAAATTTAAAAAAAAAAAAAAAAAAAAAAAAAAAAAAAAAAAAAAAAAAAAAAAAAAAAAAAAAAAAAAAAAAAAAAAAAAAAAAAAAAAAAAACATTTCGCAGTATAAAACTGCGAAATGCACTTAACGGCCGTTAGTGCATTTCGCAGTTTTATACTGCGAAATGGGTAATTGTGTATTTTTTTTTTTTTTTGGTTTATTATGGTATTTTATGTATTTTTTAACATTATTTCGGTTCTGGACTCCACCTTTAACCAAGGCTTTAATTCATTCGACTTTTGGAATAGAGTTAGAATTGTTTTTCTCTTTGATCAGCCTTACGCGAAACTAAATTTATTGGGGCCCAAAACGAGTTACGAACATCAAATAAATAAAAAAAAGGTTTGGAACTCATCAAGTAGAGGGAAGAGAGCTCAATGGAAGGTATTGTGTTAGTGAAGGCAGACCGTAACTCAAGAACACCAAGAAGAGACCAAGTAGAATACTCGATAGAAAGTGCGGCAATATTTAATTTTTGCTCTTTCCTATTAAAACGTTCTTCCAATAAATTAGCTTTATTCCTTGAGAACATTATTGACTTAAGGATTTTTGTAGAAATAAGAGGAGTAACGTGATAGAAAGTAAGGGGAGTTAGTTAGTGCACTATAATTATAGTTAGTTATTAGAAGTACGGTAGGATTCATTAGTTAGTTAGGAAGTTGGTAATTAGTTATTGTTGTATAAATATAGATGCACAATTACATTGAATATAAGGAAAATTATTTCTCTCATTTCTTCTTCTTTCTGTGTCTCTCGCTGCTTGTGTTCTTTCTAATTCTTGGCTCTTCCTCTTATTGATTCTCTAAAATCTAACATGGTATCAGAGTTTCGAGCCATAGATTGAAGCTCATAAATTGATCATAATCTGTAATTATATCCTCAATTCTCTTCTCTGTTCAATTCTCTTCTTCGCATCTCAATTTCGAAGCTCTAAGTAGTCAACAATGGCAGTCGACAACTCTGAGCAGGAAATAGCTGCAACTATGACTGAAACCTCTCAAGTATCATCAGAGGATGAATTTGAAGAAGGAATTTCGGTTGCAGACACTCATCCTCTGTATTTGGGATCCACTGATACGAATGGAATCTCACTGTTCCCATTTCAATTAAAAGGCATAGATAACTTCTCGCTGTGGTATCGATATATGAGAATTGATTTTCTAGGTAGAAATAAGCTCGGGATTGTAGATGGAAGGTGGAAGAAGGAGAGATTTCGAGAGAAATATTGGTATCAATAGAAAAGATGCAATGCAATCGTGTTATCATGACTGACGAATATTGTAGCACCAACTTTGATCAGTAGATTTGCATATGCGACCAATGCCTACACTGTGCGGATGGACTTGCAAGAGCGCTTTGACAAAGTCAATGACACTAGATGCTACAACCTACACAAATAAATTGCAACCCTAACACAAGGTATCTCATATATCTCTATGTATTATTCGAAAGAAGAGGACTTATGGGATGAGACTGAAGACCTAGTGCCACATCCTAGTTGTGACTGCCCTAAAACTAAGAAATTTATTAAAAACCTTCACAAATAAAAGTTGTATCAATTCCGTATGGTCTTAAATGACTCCTACTCACAAGATCGTAGTCAAATTCTAATTATGACAATTGTTCCTTCTATAAATTAAGCATATTCTATGTTAATTAGTGAATAGAGTTAGAGAAATATAGTAGGTTCAGCAGGAATCTTAGGTCTCTCGCCAATTGTAACTAGTGAACACTACGAACCCACAACATTATATAGTTCTAAGCCTGGTAGCAGACCAAAGTACAAAAAGAACTTCAATATCTATAGAGTGAGGTCTGCAAGCTAAAGGGTCGTAGCAAGAAAAATTTCTACAAAATAGTTGGTTATCCGGCAGACTACAATTTTAAGAAGAAATGGGGAGCTAGTGCTTAAAATGCAATAGCTGGATATGGCTCATCATCTGGTGGTTACAATTCACTACCCGAGATAGCTCATATACATAGCCTTGTGGATAACCACCCTCTGGTCCACCGAATACTACTTTGCAGTCAATGTTTATCCAACCTTTATAGAACAATAATCACTCTGCAAATATGGAACAACGACCACAACATGGAGGAGGTGGTGCATTTTCGTTCACCAAGGAACAATATGATTAGATTATGCATATTCTGAATAGCAATGCAGTCAACTCTTATTCAGCAAGTAACAACAGTCTTACACCTGATTTTCAAGCTAATGCAACATGTACTAGTATTGCTTTACTAGGTTCAACTAGTCGACAAGAGTAGATCATTGATACATGAGTAACTAACCACATGGTGTCTAAAGTCAATCTATTAAATAAAGCTTCTATAGTTGAAACCTCTCCCTCTAGAAAAGTTCTATTACCAAATGAAGTTGTCATTTAGGTGACTAATTTGGAGATTGTCAAATATCAAACAACAACATTCTAAAAGAAGTATTCTATGTGCCACTGTTCAACTACAACTTGCTATTAGTGTAAAAAATTATAAGAGACTTAAGGTGTTTTGACCCTTTTTATCCTTATTTTTGTGTATCCTAGGATCTCTTTAATGGCAGGCGAAGGAGATTGGTAGGGAAAGAGATGGCTTGTACTTTTTACATAAACATGAAAATAAGAGATTGACTTGTGTGTCTTTGGCAACTGTTAGCTTAAAGACTAACTTCTCAACCAGTTCTACTGATATAGCCTTGTGGCACAGGAGACTTGGCCATGTGTCCATTATTGTTTTGAGGAAACTATTTCCTATCGAACTAGCTAGTATTACCAATATTATCAATAATTATTGTGTTTGTCCTTGTGCTAAACTGACCAGGACACCATTACCTACTTGTAGTATTAAGAGTACAAGTGCATTTGATCTCGTTCATGTAGATGTTTGTGGACCTTATAAAACTACAACTTTTGATGGTTATAAATACTTTCTCACAATGGTTGATGACTTCACTAGAATAACTTCGCTCTTCCTATTGAAATTAAAATATGATGTTTGTGTTTTGGTGCCAAAGTTCATTGCCTTTGTGCATACACAGTTTAATAAAACATTCAAGATGGTAAGGTTTTACAATGGCACTTAATTTCTAAATTCAGTATGTAGAACTGTGTTAAAAACCTTGGCATCATCAATCAAACTACATGTGCCTACACCTCTCAGCAAAATGAAGTAGCTGAAAGGAAGCACATGTACCACCTAGAAGTCACCAGATCTTTGAGATTTCAAGCTCACATTCCCAATAGGTTCTTGGGTCATTGTGTTCTTACTGCAGCATACCTGATTAACAGACTATCATCCTCAGTATTGAAGGGCCATTCACCTTATAAGTTGTTGCACAACAGGAAGCCTTATTAGAATATATCATAACTCTTGGTGTTTGTGCCTTGCAAGGCAAGTGCATAGGCAAACAACCTCATGCCTAGGCCCAATCCCGCGGTGCTCATGGGCTTCTCAAACACTTTAAAAGGTTAGATTCTCTTGGATATTCTTACACAAAACCTCTTTATTAATAGGGTTGTTTCTTTCAGAGAGGATGTCTTCCCATTCAAAGACTCTCAGTCTGTCTCTCCTCCTATATTTATGTCTCATTCTTCACCTCTTATCTATGAAGAATTGTCCTCATATATCATTCATTCTTCTCACAACAATTCACTTATTCAACCAATAGGTGATAACTTGTCTCCTACTTTGTCTGAAGGTAGGACTAGTCTATTGTCTAATGAAACTGAGCCCTATCTTACTCTGAGGAGATCTCTCAGAACCATACATCCTCCATTATGGCCTAAGGAATTTTTTACTTTGCCTACAAACACTCACACCCATATTCCATTACCAACCATGTCTCTTATGAATGTCTATCTCCCTCTTATCAGTCTTACCTTGCAGCTTTCTCTACCATTGTGAAGCCTATCTCCTATGAAGAGGCTGCCAAAGACCCAAAATGGGTGGAGGATATGCAAGCTGAAATATAATCATTGGAGGCTAATCATACATCGGATATTGTATGACTTCCTTCAAGCAAGATGTCTATTAGTTGTAACTGAATATTCAAGGTGAAATATAAAGCTATAGGGAAGGGTGAAAGGTTTAAATCCAGATTAGTGGCGATGAGATACATTTAGTGGGAAGGGATTTATTATCAAGAGACTTTCATTCTAGTGGTTAAGATGGTTAATGTTAGAAACATCCTCACTGTTGCAGCTTCAGAACATTGGCACATACATCAAATGAATGTGTATAATGCCTTTCTCCAAGGTAATTTGCCCGATGAAATTTATATGACTCTTCCTTAGGGATTTCGGAGTCAGGGGGAGAGCAAGCCAGCTTGCAGACTCTTGAGATCCTTATATGGACTTAAGCAGGTACCCAGACAATAGAATGCAAAGCTATCTAAAGCATTGATTATTTTTGGTTTCATACAAAGTAAATATGATCATTCTCTATTTGTACATGCGACTGGAAGTTGCACTATTGTTATACTAGTCTAGGTGGATGATATGCTCATCATTGAGCATGACTTGACCCTAGTAGAAAAGACCAAAACAACACCACAAAAGGTTTTTGAGTTGAAGGACTTAGGGGAATTAAAATACTTCCTTGGGATAGAGTTTGCAAAGTCGTCACAGGGTGTTCTAGTGCATAAAAAAATGCATTAGAACTTATTTCTGAACTTGGCCTAGGTGTTGCAAAGCATGTTGTTACACCAGTTGAATTAAATGTGAAGCTCACTACTCAGGAGTGTGATGAACACACATGAATAACCAACCACTTGAATGATGCATTGTTACCAGATGCTACTAGGTACCAAAGATTATTAGGAAAACTCCTAAATTTGCTAGTAACAAGGCCAGACATTGTATTTAGTGTTCAACAACATAGTTAGTTTATGAAAAATCCTAAGAAATCTCATATCGAGGCAGCCCTTAGGGTGAACAAATAAGTTAAAAATACATTATGGGCAATGAGTTATCTTATCAAGTGAAACGAAAGGTATAACCTCAGCCTTCTGCGATACTGACTAGGCAACATGCCTTTTGACTAGGAAGTCTCTGATTGATTTTCTTATTAAGTGTGGGAATTCACTAATATCATGAAAATCAAAGAAGCAAAGTATTATTTCTCATAGCTTTGCAGAATAAGAGTATATAAGTATTGCCACGATAGTAGTTGAATTAGTCTAAATATTTGGATTACTCAAAGACATAATAGGGGTGTTTGAATTACCTTTAATCATCTATACTGAGAGTAAGGCAACTATCAACCTGTCTTTCATGAAAAGACCAAACACATAAAAATTAATTGTCATTTCATACGATAAAAATACGGAAAGGTTAGTCAAGACAGAATATGAGGGAACAAAGAATCGTTGGCAGATGTGCTAACTAAAGGATCGCCAAGAGCACAACATAAATATTTATTGTCCAAGCTAGGCTTACTTAATATTTTTATACCACCTAATTTGAGGGAGAGTGTAGAATAACATGATAGGGAATAAAGGGTGTTAGTTAGTGCACAGTAATTACAATTAGTTATTGAAAGCATTGTAAGGTCCATTAGTTAGTTAGAAAGTTGGTAATTAGTCATTGATGTATAAATACAGTTGTACAGTTCCATTGAATATAAAGAAAATCATTTCTCTCATTTCTTTGTCGTCTTTTGGTCTCTCTTAGCTAGGGGTGTCAATTGATATTTGAAAATCGACTAAACTGATCGAATCGTATCGTAGAGAATCGATTTTTAGGTTTATTTTGAAGAAACCGTAGGTTATACCGATAACTATGTAGGTTTTTTTATTTTATAAAAATAAATCGAAAATATCGAATCGTACCGAATATATTTTATATGTGAAAAATATACTCCTTCCGTTTCAATTTATGTAAACCTATTTTCTTTTTAGTATGTGTCTAGAAAGAATGATCTCTTTCCCTATTTGAAAATAATTTACCTTTATGTAATGATTATAACCACACAAAATATATGTGCTTCATTTTACACCACAAGTTCAAAAGTCTTCTCTATTTTCTTAAACTTCATGCCCAGTCAATTGGATTCACATAAATAAAACGAATGAAGTATTTATATAGTAAGTTTAAAACATATAAAGCATTTAATTTTTCATTGTGTCTTGGAATTATGAAAACTGTTACAAGCCAACAAGTAATTAAATTCAAAATACTAATTCCTAAAATCTATTATGCTTCTTATGCTTAAACTAAGTTATTCCAAGTATCTTTATTAGCAAGACACAAATTTGTTCTAGCGATTATGCATAGCAAACTACAATGTATTGAATATATTTTCTTTCATACAATTTAAATTTATCTTTTTGAATATTTAATATAAACTTTATTCTTGAGTCTCGGCTTGGTTAATTTTTTTTCACTCGTGTCGAATAGTTGGTTTCTTTCACGTTGTTGGCGAATAGTTGATGGATCTGTACTCATTCTTGAGTATAAACATCTTTCATGTTTTTTAATTCATCACCTTTTAAACATTGAAAATATCTCGAAAGTTTTGCAAAGTCATATAAAAGAACATAATATGTTATTGCATTCTACTTTTACTAGTGAATTTTACATGATATTTAAAATTAATACCGAAAATTAACCGAACCATACCAATATCGAAGTAAAACCGACATGAATGGAACGGTTTCGAAAAATTTAATTTTGACTATACATAATAGAATAACCAAAAAATTGATATGGTACAAATTTTATAAAATAACCGTCCGAACCGAATAATTGACACCACTACTCTCAGCGTGTGTTCTTCCCGATTATAAGGTTCTTCCTCTCACTGGTAATCTGAAATCTAACAATTCTCTTTTCTCTTTTGTTTTTGTTTACCTTTCAAATCAGCAATAGTGTTGATTTTTTACCTGAATTAACGCTAGTAAATTTTTTGCAAGCTTAAAGTTTCTCGTGTCACGTCTCATCCTATTAAGCATCCCTGCAAAACAAGATAGTAACTAGTTATTTCTATTTATATCAAATCAAATACTAATATAATTTTAATTGATACAAAATAAAAATAAAAATACATATCAATTTAACCGAGTTAGGTGAGAAAATCATATATGAAAAATACCATCTCTTACCTCCATTAACTTAATATAAACACCCAACACTGGTAAATATTTACCTAAAAAGATGGAAATTCGAACAAATCCGTTCGAAATTTAGAATCTTTCCATTGATACTCTGATTGCTAACAGACCTTGTAATATTCCAAATCTAGACTAGATTATGTGATAAAAGGTGGAGTAAGCATAAACTATATTCATAAACAAAAGTGGAAAATGTGTGGTAGATTTTAGGTAGTTATGAGAATATTTAGCTGATATATTTATCAATTGAAACTGAAATACAGATATTTGTACTTATATACCAAGTTCAAGTTATACTTGACTTTAGGTAGTTATGAGAATATTTAGACTACTAGTGATACTTTGTAGAGGTCAAAGTTTAACCGCATTTGGTATTATCAATAAACCGTATTAATTTATTATATTTAATCAATAATGTGATTATTTTAAAATTAAATACTTACTACTTAATTATGATTAAATAAAATTATACGCTATTTCAATGTAATTATTTGAATTAGTGAGAATATTGGATGTCGTTGTCACTGTTTTTCTTTTCTCAAAACACACCTTGCTACGTACTTGTTTGTGGCCAATTGATTTGGCTTTTTGTCAAAGCAAATGGATAAACTTTTCATGGGATTCTCCACTAACAATAACAAAGTCGGCAGAAGAAAATAAAAAGTGAAATTAAATTTGCTTAACAAATCTTATCCATTTTTACATGCCACCATAATAGAACTTTAGGAAGCTCTTTCTTTATTGGAGCCCACAAAGATAATGTCCTATATCCAAAATAGTTTTTAGTTTTGTGTTGACTTGTTGATAAAGGACAAAAGTGTATGTTTTGTGTGTGTGTGTGTTTGTGTTATTTTTTGCATGAGTTGCGAGGGTTCATATTATTTTTGACGTAAGAATATGCTCATTACTTATTTATGTGTAGGAATAAACTTGTGCAAAAAATAATTAAATAGGAGAAAAATTGGTAAAAAAAAGAGCTGAAGAGAAAAGTTCCAGATAGCAAAGCGAGGTTCATGACTTCGTCAGTCCGGGATCGGAGCAGAAGAAACCAACTTCACCAATCCGAAATAGAAGAAGGAAAATTCGCCGCATACAAACCCTAGTTGCTATAAATACATTCTAAAACGTACTTTCTGAAGGGGGGCACTACTTTGGGGAGACACTACTTTGGAGAGAGAAGACTTAAGGAGGCAAGAACACAACAGGAGCAAGGCGGAGAATTCTTTTACAAGTTTTTCACTTCCTTCTCCTTATTTTCATTATCGGTTATGAATTCTAGTATTGTAGTTTTGCATAATATTATGAATAGATAATTTGCTATCTAGGGTTATGATGGAACCTTTGGATGATGAATTCTTGTTATGTTTTTATATAATTGAGCCGTTGAATTTCTCTACTTGTTCAACTATGTGTTTGTTGTTGTTGACCGAATGACTATCAATTGACTGTACTTATTCAGCGTGTATTGCTTGAGAGAGAGTACACATTTAGGTAGTTGTTGAATAACATTACTCCTAATTACGTATTTAAAAGATCAATACCGAGGGTTTAAAGGTAGGATTAAAGATAACAGACCCTTGGTGCGATCGTAGAAGCATTGAATTAATGTCATCAAACATAGTTCGAGAGAATATGTTTAGTGAATTATAGTAATGTCACGACCCAAAATTTTCACCCCCGGGAGTCGTGATGACACCTACTCGTAGAAGCTAGGCAAGCCACACATTTAGCATCCATAATTTCTTTTATTTTAAATCCATTTTTACCAATTAAATTAATAGGAAATAAATAATTTAACAACAATTTATAATTTAGCGAAAGACTTAAAGAAATATATCAAAATGATAAGAAAATTCACATATGCCTCTACCCAGAACTGGTGTCACAACATTCACGGATTATCTAAGAGTGCTACATACAACTGTCTAAAACAAAGAGTAAAGTCTATCTTAGATACAAACAGAAACATATCATAAATAAAGTTAGAGGAGATGACAGGCCTGCGGACGCCTGCAGGACTACCTCGGGATCTCGTGGACTGAAGACTGGCTCCCGATCTACTGCTGTGCACCGTATGCTACTTCGGTACCTGGATCTGTGTAAAAGAGCATAAAATGTAGTATCAGCACAACCGACCCCATGTGCTGGTAAGTGCCGAACCTAGCCTCGACGAAGTAGTGACGAGGCTAGACCGGACTATCACATAAACCTGTGCAGTTATATACATATCTACAACAGAAAAATAACATGAATAAACATTTAAATGGGAGGGGAACATGCTTCGAGGATAGCAGATTATACAAAAATTCAAGAGAATAATAAGGAACATCAATAATTTAACTCTAACATGGATAAAGGAAATAAAAGCAGATTTCACTATCAGTACATGTCTCATTGCAGGCGTGCAACCCAATCCCATTATTTAATATTTTCGTGGTAGGCGTACCACCCGCTCCCATTTCATCAAATATCATGGTAGGCATACGACCCGCTCCCATTTCATCATAACTCTTGGTACGCGTACCACCCATTTTCATTTCAATCAATAACTTGTGGTAGGCGTACCACTCACTCCCATTTCATCAATATCTTGTGGTATATATACCACCCGCTTCCATTTCAATCAATAACTTGTGGTGGGCGTACCACCGTCTCCCATTTCAACCAATAACTTGTGGTAGGAGTACCACCCTCTCCCATTTCAAGTTAACACAAAGTTACAATAAAATTTTCGGCAAGGAAACAAAAGCAATATAATAAAAATTTCCCGGCAAAGGGAACAACAGTATCAAAACAACAATCCCGGTAAGGGAGAATCAGCTATAACCAAATCCTTGCTCAACTCTTACTCAGCTCGATTAATACGAGTACTCAAGCATAAATAAAGTCCACGAGAATAAACTAAATATTTACTCAATATCAAGAGTCATCAATTAAAAACATTTAAAATGTCATTTAAAAACACAACAACTATCAATTTAAGACTCACGGTTATGCTCGACACCAACGTATAGATACTCATTACCATGCCTATACGTCGTACTCAACAAGAAGAAAATAACAAATATGACTCAACTCCTAATCCCTCAAGCTAGGGTTAGACCAATCACTTACATCAATGCGTTGAACACAACTCAAGCCTCAATTATAGCTTTACCCCTTGATTCTACTGCCAATTCGCTCGTATCTAATCATAAATTACTTAATTACATCAATAAACGCTAAATAAATCAACCCCAATGCATGAACATGAGTTTTCTAAAGTTCTACCCAAAAAGTCAAAAACCGCCCCGGGCCTGCATGGTCAAAACCCGAGGTCGAACCTAAACCCGATTACCCATTCGCCCAAGAACTCAAATATATAATTTATTTTAAAATCGGACCTCAAATTGAGGTCCAAATCCTTAACTTTTGAAAAATCTAAATTCTACGCAAAATACCAAATTTTCTCCATGAAAATCTTTGATTTTTGGTTGAAATCATGTTAAAAGATGTTAATGATTGAAAAAAATGAGTAAAAACTAGATCTGGAACAAGACTTCTTCTTGGTAAATCTCCTAAGTGTGCTTGGGTTTGAGAAAATATAAAACATGAAGTTCAAAATCGGTTAAGTGTAAAAATTGCAGATCTCTGATATGGGAAATGTGAACATGGACCTCTCAGATGTGGGAATTGTGAAATAGGGTTCGAATTTGCGAAATAGGGATCGCATTTGTGAATCCTTCATAATTTCCCACCTTTCGCATTTGCGAAGCAGTAGTTGCAATTGCAACTCCCATTTGCGAGTGAAACATCGCATTTGCGATGACTGAGGATTTAGATGGGCATCAAATTTGGGATGGAAATCTTCGCATTAGCGAAGAAGGCTGCCTAGGTGTTGTCTCGCATTTGCGATGCATGGCTCACATTTGCAAGGCTGGCTTTACTCACTGGACCACAATAACATTTACTGATCAACTTAGTCAAAAACCCACTAACCCAATACTCCCATTGTACCCCCTGACTTACGCAGGTCTTACTCTAACCTTTACAATACCGCCACGATGAAAGAGATGTGCAAACATTTATAACCAACTGCCGAATCAATAAATCATTAGGTCTATACCCCTGACAAAAACCATGACCATCTTCAGGACCAAATAATGGTCTTATCTTTATAGTATACTTCATATACTCAGATTGCACTAATCCTAACTCCAAAAATCTCGTCCAACCCAGTACAAACTGCTCAGGCAATAAGCCACCCCAGGTATAATCAAAAGTCTTATATGATGCCATAATGTGGTAAATGGGCTACCAATTAGATTGTGATACAAAAGGAAAGTGAACTCTGAGAAAAATTACCTAACTCACGCACTAATATGGACTTTCCTTAGAAAACAGGAAGCAAGGCATACAAAATAGCATATAGAAACTATACTCAACATCACACTGTTGCGGCGCGCAACCTGATCCACACAACATAACCATGGCGGCGTGCCATCCGATCCATATAACTACCCGATCCACACGTAGAACTCACATAAGGAGACACATATTGAGCTAAATTGCTCATTAAAATGGAATACCGAATCTCGGTCGCAAGCATTCTAAATGTATAGTACCATTCCCTGGGGAGACATATAACACTTTAATTCCATTTATCCTACCTGCTGTCCCCCCTATTTGGCTCTTCCTCTAAGGGGTTGTAGTGTAACAAGCGCATAATGTCCACTGGAGTCACAACTCTAGCACAATTGAGGTGCAATACACGATCTAAATCTCAAGAGCCATCCTGCTCATATAACCTCATCTCTATGAGGAACCTCAACACGTAAGAAGTTTATCTAGCCATCATACAACTCGCACAATGCAATACATCATTAAATGAAATAGCTGAAGATAAAATAACACCGTGACTATTCTTCCATAAAGAGCGCTTTACTGATATAGAGCCCATATTCACATTTGAATCCATCCACCAACCTCAAGTCGATTCTGATTGCTCTAATTAGTCTAATAACCTCTCCTAGGTCCATACCAATTTCCCTCTTCTCATAACACATAAGGACAACCATCATAACCAGAGTACTCATCCACAGTTCACAACTCAATAAATGTGTTCCCTCCAAGCATATATCCTTAACTTAACGATATCATCGCAAACCTTCATTCTTGGTTTAAATCTTTAATCATCAAAAGCCCATTTCCTGCTCATCCGAGCTCGCGACATCCTTGTCAACACTGTACTGCAACTTTGGTCTTGACCTTAAATTCCATACTACTTACTGCACCCAACGTGGCAATATACGATAGGACATGCTTTTCATTATAACTCTGGAACCACTAACAGGTTAACACTTCATCATATGAAAACTTTTCACTCAACTCACTTTAGGAGATTTATAGTATCACATAGGTGAATTCTCATAACAGTAGAATATGCAAATCTCTAAGTAGTGGTCTAAGCTACCATAGCCATTCCGGAATTTGCTTCCACATAACAAGACATAACAGTAGAATGCTTCCGAATGATATTAATTACGGCGGCTAACAAGACTCATATGCACCGCTACAAATCACTTACATAACTTAATCACGCTGAAAGAGCTGATCTCTACCACCAACATGCCAACTAAATAATGGTTTGCTAGCCTATTTTCTTTCAATTCACCCCAATTACCTTAGAAATAATACTAATTCCATCCAACACATAACATACACCGTCTACACTCATCTCGAGTGACCTCGAGTCACGAGACCATGCTATTTTAATTCCCACGAGCTGTTTCATATCTCTCAAATGCTATACCGAAAGTTAACATATCATAAAATATTCTGGGCACCTTCTCATAAGCTGCTACAAAGCTTAATTCTTAACTATACTTATAGGTTCGAAATCATTATGTACCACACTTTATCTTTTGAGTTCCATTAGGACCGTTGCTGAGAGCCGCCCGCTCTGACTTGGCTCGAATATAATCAACTCCATGATTTTTCTAACACAGGCGTACCCTCTCGACGGAGCACCCGACAGAATCCTCCCTAAATATGGACATGGGCCAATAAGGCTAACGATAGCCTGCCTTTAACAATTCCTTTACTCAAGTCACCACTTATGTTCTTTTCCCGTAGCTAAAATAGCCCATCGGTATGCTAATAGCCAAAAATATCATTAGTAGTTAACCATGCTATCCAATCATATGCGGTGGGATTCTCCCACTTAGCTTGAAGGCATTATTTCACAACTCTGGAATTCACAAGATTCCATAGCTTACATTGACATAATCTTGCGGGATCAACCGCATAAATCCTCGGATTCCTTTCGCAAAGCCCCATTCTTTTATACTCTGATTCACCCGTTGCATTCCCATGATCGATCTCTTTGCTACATAATCGATAAAATTCTTCGTAGGAGCCTCACCAACCACGTGAATGCTAACCTTCTCACTTGGGTAACCCACCTATAGAAGGCTCTCCCCAGCATCTTCCAACGCTGCTGCACGGGGTACAATCACTTCGACGTCAATAACCCATCTTGAGTCTGAGCTCGCTCTCCAACTGCACATGTCCATTTACCCCCCGTGGACATCATTTAAATGAGTAACAACATCTTTCTAATTCAAAGTTATGTTGCATCCTTCTGCACTTAAGCGGCTCCTTTCCGTTAAATTAAATCTCCTGCCACATGATAGCCCATACTTCTAATTAATTTCGTAGGCTTCAATCGCCAGCCACTAAAATCCCAAATCATTCAAACTCTCCTTAAGGTAGGTGGTCGTCCCACTATAAAGCACAAATGCAACTCCTCCGCACTCTCACTTTGGCAGAACTCATCCCCTTACCCGATTACTCGGCCTTTGGCCTCTTATACTCGGCCTTCCGGAAACTTTGCCACCGACTAATACTTCCTACATGTCCTTCCTCATGCTTTGCTGCTCATGTGCTGTCTTAAACAAATCTCTCTTCGTGGCACCTTGAACCCACAATTGCTGCTAACTTAGAACTTTCTAAAAGTCATCTTTAACGAACCGTCAAAATTAGAAATACTGATTCAATCTTGAACTACCGCACCATGCGATATCTGACAGTTGTCTCTAATTCTATCTCACAATATCTTGCTCCAAAGGCAAATTGTAGAAGGTCATAATACCGACAAACTTAGCACGTTCAATTAGGACAACGACATCACATTTTTAGAAGAAAACTCCACAACGCTTGCAAATATCAAGTCTCATTACTTCCACCAGCCCACATCTGACCATCCTTAGTTCGATTGTCTTTCCCCTCACAGGAATAAAATACTGAATCTCTTGATTATGCACTGAGTAAACCTCCCTTCAAGTCCTTGATCAACCTAACATGTAGGCAATCATCCTACCATCATATCACTACTGCACAATATTCGGTCATAAGCAACATGATAATTTGTGCTTAACCTCAGAGTTCTCAAAAGTGCCGCTGCTGAGCCAAAATAACAAAATATCCTTCCACAAGGAGACGATAATAGCTCAAATAATCCCGCAGGGAGAAACACTCGCACCATATTCATAGTGCTATTAAAATTCTTCAACTCTCGATTTATAACAAGTTCTTCACGTCGCATAAGATTGAGTAGGAATGAATTAAGGGCATACGCCCCCAAAGATCAAATTGCATGATAGGGAATCAAGAAGGGAAGTACTCCTAATAGTTCTGCAGCCTCTCGAGGATAAGTACAGTCATCTCTGTACCGATCCATGAGACTCTACTAGACTTGCTCATGACTCGTGAGACCCTAGGAACCTAGTGCCCTGATACCATGTTGTCACAACCCAAAATCTACTAAGGTTCATGGTGGCGCCGTACACCGCTATCAGGCAAGCCAATCAAGAATGCATAATCAAATTCCAATTTTAGTATTTGCGGAAATCATTTTACTTATACATTGAATATTAAACAACAAATAGTTTTCAAAAAATGAACTTAAATTCAATAAAGGACTTGATACTGAATAATCCAAAATCCTCCCAGAACCCGGTGTCACAAGTGCATGAGCATCTACTGATAGGAAAATAAAATACAACCACCATCCGAAATACAATGGACAAAAAATAAATACAATATGCTGAAAGGAACTACTCTAGCTGCGGGTCGCCTCGAATAATGCAACTCACCAAGTCCTAGAATCATCCGCGTTGCTATGCCCAGTAGACTGTTAGAGATACCTATACCTCTACAAAAAAAAATACAAAAGTGTAGTATGAGTACGTAAACAACGTGTACCCAATGAGTATCCTGGCTAATCTCGAAGAAGTAAACGAGATGGTCAGCTTCGACACTTACTAGGGGTCAATTGATAATATACTAAAAATATGAGGAAATTATGGAGTTATATAATAGTTCTAATTCACGAAGCCAGAAAATAGCTAAACATCTTGAACAAATAATCAAGGATTTCAAGGTTTAATGTTCATTATCTTATCAATTTATATCAAGCCATGAAGGGCAAATTTCACGTTTAAAATTCTCAAGCGACAAATAACATGCGCAAATCACACCGAGGCGAAGACCCGATCCAATAAAAATGTAAACTGTGCACTGTCGAGGGTCTAACAACCCGAACCATAGATGCATTTATTACCCCGCTCGCGATCATCCATGCGACGCGATCAACATAAAAGAAACAATCACCCAGCTCGTGAATCATCCATGCGATACATGTACACATAAAATACATCTCAAATAGCCAATTAAGAATTTACCGGGGAATAATTATCCAAATCAAACCACTTCCCCTGTAACAATTTTTAAGAAATAAAGTTTAATCTTTTTAGAAACTCCCTTACTAATTTAATGTGATTTAAGAAATTCAAGTTGTTAATGGGTTCATAAAGTATAACATGCTTTTGGGTCCTAACTATCCGAACAATAGTATAATAGTAGCTATGCAGTATGCACGCACTCTCATCACCTCGTGCGAACGTAGCCCCCACAAATAGGAGCACATAATTAATTATTTCACCTATGGGGACAATTCCCTCTTACAAGGTTAGATAGGAGACTCACCTCACTTCGAAGATCCATACTGACATTCTACGCCCTTCCGAAGACTCTAATTGATGCACCACGCTTCGAAACTAGCCAATGGTTACGCAAGCCCATTAATATATGCTCAATTATTCATTACAATCTAATTTACAATAATTCCTAACTCTAATAAAAAAGTTGACAGAAATGCCCTAGAGCCCACGTGCCCGGATTCTGAAATATTTCGAAGATAAGATTACCCATGACCTTAGGAACTCAAATATATAATTTTCTCTGAATTCCACACCAAAAATAATGGATAAATTCCAAGAATATAATTTTTAGATCTTTCTACAATAACCCCAAATTTTTCTACAAATTTTATGCTCAAATCCATACATAATTGATGTATTTAACTCATAATAGGTGGGGATAACTTACCTTATCATTAATGATGAAGATCCTCTCTTGAAACCCCTCCAAGAATCGCCCAAGCCAAAAAATATGAGAGACAATAGCCAAAATCTGATTTTTAAAACACCTTCACTGCCTCAGCAATTTCAACTTCTGCGGAAATATTTCCGCTTCCGCGGTTCTGCTTTTGCGGACAAAAAACCGCTTCTATGGACACTGGGCTGTAGCCCATTTTTCGCTTATGCGGACGGCCCATCACTTCTGTGGTTCCGCTTCTGCGGATCTAGGGCCGCTTCTGCGGTCCTGGGCTGCTTCACATCCAACCGCTTCTAAGGCTTCTTCCTCGCTTCTGCGGGACTGCTTCTGTAGTCCCAAATCCCTAAAAGCAGAAATACCAAAAACAACAGCTTCAACCCTCCTTCAAACTCCGGATTCGATCCGTTAGCCACCCAGAATCTACCCGAGGCCTCGAGACCTCAACCAAACCTACCAACCAATCCCAAAACACATTACGGACTAGCTCAAGGCCTCAAATCATATCAAACAACCTAAAATCATGAATTACACCCCCATTCAAGCTTTATGAACTTCAAAATTTCAAACTTCTATTTCCGATGTTTAAACCTATCAAATCACGTCCAATTGACCTCAAATTTTGCGCACAAGTCATATTCGACATTACGGACCTACTCCAACTTCCAAAATTGGATTCCGACCTCGATACAAAAAATCCACCACCGGTCAAACTTCTCAAAAATCTTCAAATTTCTTTCTTAAATGACTCCAAAATGACCTACGGATTCCGAATTCACTTCCGATCGCGCCCCCAACTCTAGAATCACCATACAAAGCTATTCATAGTCTTGGAATCCAAAACAAACATCGATAATACTGAAATGCACTTTAAGCCAAACTTATGAATTTTTTTCTAAAATGATATCTTCCACAATAGGCACCAAAACGCTCCCGAGTTATCCAAAACTAGAACCGTACATATGCCCCGAGTCTGAAATCATCATACGAACTTGCTAGAACCTTTAGATCCCGATTCCGAGGTCGTTTAATCAAAATTCCATCATAGTTCATTCTTTCAACTATAAGCTTCCGAAATGAGAATTCTATATCCAAATCGACTCTGAACTTCCCGGAGCTTAATTCTGACCACGCGTACAAGTCATAATACTTGAAATGAAGCTGCTCATGGCCTCGAACTGCTGAACGGAGCGCTAGAACTCAAAACGACCGATCAGGTCGTTACTGTACTTCGTGTAAAGTACATAGATTATTTATATAAAGTAAAATTTTAATTAATTTTAGTGTCCTAAATATTAGGATGTTTTACTTAATTTAAATAAGGAAGGGTTTAATGATAAAGATTTTAGTTGATTATGAATTCTTAAATATTAGAAAATTAATTTAAATTATAATTTTGTCCAATGCAGTATTAATTTTTAAAAGATAAAAAAGATTGAATAATATTTCGCTAAAGGTTCGTGCTTTTATTATAGTATAGCTAAAGGTTCGTGCTTTTAGTATAGTATAGTGTGTGTGTATATATATATATATATATATATATATATATATATATTACTCCTTTTCCTTAAAAAGAAAAAAACAAAAGATAACAAATAGTATTCAACTCAATAGAACCGGTGAGAATCACATCATGCGATATGTTTTGAAAAGAATCTAGCTGCCCTATTTTCGATTAAAAGAAAAACAAAAGTCACGATTCACGAGTAAGAGGCAACTCTTTGGCAAACTTTTAAAAACAGTGCGTTGGATATCTGTTGTGGATAACGACTTTACTCTTCACGCACATGTGAACAAAACAAACTTAAATAAATTATATTTAAACCGCACTTCAAAATAAAAAAATTACAAAATAAAACTTACTCAAATCTTTAGTCGTCACTTCCCAATAAAAGTCCATTTCGAAATCCAATTTGTATGCGGTCACTAATCGACTTATAATTGTGAGATTATTAGCAATAATTAATAATATAATAGAAAATTGTTCAAAATGCCTCCAAATTATTGGAAAAGGTTTAAAAATACCTTACTTCCATCTATTCGGCTAAAAATACTCCTTCATCCACTCTTTTAGTGCATTTATATATACCAACCGTTAGGTCAATACTAAATTAGAAATAATTATTATTCCTTTTGTAAAACTTAAAAAAATATTTTACAAAATATTTTCGTTTTTTCAACTAATGCACCAGTAATCCACTAATTTAGTAAAATCGCCTTCTTCTTTTTTTTTCAGTTTTTATAAAAAAGCAATTCAGTTTTTACCAAAAAATAAATTTTTTTTCAGTTTTTCTAAAAGCATTATTGTTGTAAAAACTAGAAAATAATTTTAAAATAAAAAAATGTTCTTAATAAAATATTTCATTTTTTGAAAACTGAAAAAATGCTCGTTTTTGAAAAAAAAATTCCGTTTTTTAAAAAATGAAAATATTTTTTCTTTTAAAAAAAGCTGAAAAACGAAATGCTTTAAAAAAAACTAAAAAAAAATATTTTTCTAAAACGAAAATAATTTGGTGAAAATATTTTATTAAAGACATTTTTTTTAGTTTTTTGAGAAAATGAAAAAAATATATATTTTTTGTAAAAACTGAATTGTTTTTGTAAAAACTGAAAAAAGAAAAATAAGAAGACTTTACTGAATTAGTTGACTATTTGTGCATTAGTTTAAAATAAAAATATTTTGTAATTTTTTTTATGTTTAACAAAAAAATAATAATTATTATTAGTTTAGTATTGACGTAACGATTAAAGAATATAAGTAATAAAAAAAAGTGGATGAAGAATTATTTTTAGCTCGTGGAAACGAGTACAGTTTCCAATATTTTAGGGGCAAAGATCGTAACTTAGAGATCGTTGTAACTAAGGCTTTTTTCCCTCGAATTATTCTTATTCAAATCACAACATCAATCATGTATAAAAATCATACATAGATTCATATGTAAGCTCATCAAATTAGTAATACTATATAATTTGATTCTCGTTATTAAACTCCACATAACAGTTTATTAGTTATCGATAATTAACTATACATGATATCATATCAAAAACCAAGAACTGTATAAGTAAAATGGATTTTAGTACTATAGAGCAAATTTTCTTTTACTTCAAAGCACACAAATCCAAATTCCCACAGAATAAAAAAGTTTAAATACTCGTGATTATTATATCTAAATTAGTTATTCCACTTTAAATACTCTAATTTTATAATAACTAATTTCGGAATTAGTTATACAATAATTTTATTTCCACCAATCATGGGATAAACTCATCTCACATTTAATTACGAGATTAATTATCTCTTTTCCCTCGTACCAAGCAAGCCTATAGAGTTAAGTTACTCATTTCGGTCTACAATAAGTGATCAATTTGCTTTTATTACGTCCATTAAGAAAATACTAAATTCTATAAAAAAATACTTTATATGACAAAATTACCCTTAATTAAGTATTTAATGTAAGGAGCAAGAAAACTTTTTTTGAATATGTACATAATGGTACAACAACAACAACAACAACCCATTATAATCCCACAAGTGGGGTATGAAGAGGGTAATATATACGCAGACCTTACCCCTACCCTAAGGGGCTGGGAGGCTGTTTCTAGGAGACCCTCGGCTCAAGACAGAAACAAGAGACAATATATTAGTATTATCAATAGACTCATACTAAAATAACATAAAATAAGACAAAATACAAAACATAACATAAAATAACTGAATAACAGTAATATAAGAAATATAGTAAATACGAAAATGGTGGACGGTAAGGTAATATCCAACTGATAAATCACTACATCAGTAATTGATAAGTAACATCCTAAGATTAACTCCTAACTGGCTAGTCTCACTCTGGTGCGCTGGAGAAATATCCACACTTACCTCTAACCTACCACCTTAATGCTCGACCTCCATAGTCCCCTATCCAAAGTGATGTCCTCGGTAATTTTAAGACACACTATGTCATGCCTGATCACCTCTCTCCAAAATTACATAAGGATAATTTTATAAAATTAAAATAAATTTTTTATTATATAAATAAATATTTATTTTGCATCAAAATTAAAAAACAAAGTGATCATTTACTGTGAAAAGAGGAGGAGGAAGTATACTATTTCTTGAGCCAACTTTGTCTTTTCTCCAAAAAGAAAAATCAAAGTTGACAATGATTTACTAAAATTTTGTCGATATTGAGTTTGTGATGAAGCGATGTTGACTAGATACCATGAATGCCGTGTGATGTCGGTAACCGCCTATGAGATGTAAAATTTGTCATATTGCACACACGGTTTGGTGACACCACCTGTCAGTTGTTATTGTAATCACCTGCTGTCATTTTAAACTAGCCGCCTCAACCAATCCCCTGCTTTCCCTCCCTTTCTCTACCTCATGATAGTTGGAACAAGATTCTGTGTCGCTTTTATATTTGCACACGTGGATGGTCTATATAATTGACACGTGTAAGGCACATGGCTTCAGCAGCCTGAAACAAGAGTTTTGGATAAGAAGATCTTCAGATCTTGCCACGTCATTTTTTAAAATGGTAGTGGTGGTGGTTTATTTCAGGTGGTAATAAGGAAGTTTGGTTGGTGAAAAAAAAAAAAGGAACTTTTGCTAATCCGTGTGGACCTTACTTTTGCCAATTTTTAAATGGATTAATAATATTTAATATTTAATATTTTAATGTGGATAGAGTTTGACTGTGTTCACATACTTTTTCCGGAAGTAATTGGTAATTACGAAGATAAAGAAAGATTGATTTTACAGTATAACTCATACACCTGATACTAATTTGAATTTTTTTTATCTTATATATTTTTGAACTCATATTTTGGGATTTTTGTATCTATACTTATTTTTTGTGTCACATTTAACTTGTACCAGTTTTACAAAAAAATTACAAGCGTACTTACTTTTTCGCATAACTTTAGCACACGGGGCTTAATCACGCAAAACTTCAGCATTATAATAGTCAGGCCTGAAGCTCAGCTCTAGAGCTGAAGTTTTTATTTTGTAACTGACGAACTTCAGTTCTAGATCTGAAGTTTTTATGTTGCAACTGGGAAACTTTAGCTTTAGAGTTGAAGCTTTTGTGTCGTAATTGGAAAAATTCAGCTCTAGAGCTAAAGTTTTTGTGTTGTAACTGGAAAACTTCACCTCTAGAACTGAAGTTTTTGTGTTGTAACTGAAAACTTTAATTTTTGTATTGTAACTGAAAAAGAATTGAAGTTTTCGTATTGAAACTAAAAAAACATCAACTCTAAAGTTGAAATTCTTGTATTTGTAACCCCTTGAGATGCACCATTCGATGTGAAAACCAACAATCACTTTTGTGTAGAATTTTTGATCTCATGATTGTTCTTATTATTGGTAAAAAAGTTTAATATTTTCTCAATTCAGTTGATCAACTATATACAGAGTTCGTTGTGCAATACATCCTTTTGAAAAGAAAATGATCATGTAAGTTTTTAACCTGTACTGTATGAGATCTATGGGTAAGCTCAAACAAAACCTAACTAGCTTTGTTCTACTGTCACATATATGTTAGAAGTTAACTTTAGTTACTATTACAGTTAGCCTATGTATTATAAATGAAAGGCAAAAAACTTATTAGATATAACAAAAAGGATTTGTGGTCCGCAGCTCTGTAGAAGAAAAAAGAAAACGAAGAAGGAGAAAGGGAGTTGAAATTTTGTAAAAAGTGTAAGTTAAACGTTTAAAAAAAAGGGTATAAGTTAAATGGGAACGACCAAATAGGACGCACCATGCAATGTTTACCCATATCTTACATATTTTGGCTCACAAAAATTTGGGACCACAAGGTTGTGAGATAAAAAAGAGGTCTCACACAACTAATATTAGTCGTGTGAGATATTTAGAGTCTGTTTGGATTAGCTAAAAAAATTAGCTTTTAAGCACAAATGCTTAAAAGTAGCTTTAAGTGTTAAAACTTATTTTATAGATAAACAGTTACACGTCTAGATAAATGTACTGACGCTTAAAAATAATTATTAAAGTTTTCTCTTTAAAAAAATAAAAAATATTCTTAAAACTGTTAATGCTATAAATAAGCTGATTATTATTATATAATTAATTTACAGTTAATGTAAATAAAACATAATTTATATTTTAATTTAACTGATTACTTAGGAAACATTGTCAGAACTTAATAGCCACTACTCACGGGTGAATTAAGTAAGCCAGCATAATAACTACGGTGAGCAATTTTTAAGCGACAACTTGAGATTCTATAAACATACTTTCTAGCGATACTAATTAAGGCAATTTTAAAAAAAAATTATTTAGAGAAGCGGATAAATTAATTAAACCAATCCAACATAAATAAACATAAATTAAAAAGGTTTATTTAACTAAACTGATTTTAAGTTCTATAGGCATGATTTTTACAAGAACTGATTTTAATTCCTATAGGCTTATCTAATTATCAAAAGTTGACTCTTGGACTTATATGCATGATTTCTAAGAAAACTGCCATGATCCCAATTACGGTCGTGATGACGTCCAATACAATTGCTAGGCAAGCCCAACCAATTAATATTCACAACCCAATCACAATTCTCATTACCAATTAACAACATTAAATTAGCAGTTTGACAAGTCTATTAACCGAATAATTTAAATAGAAACAGTATGAAACATTGACATAACCAACATCTCCCAAAGACCCGGGGTCATGAGTCTACATCCTCTAAGATAGCAGAGTAATGAATCCTTAAATACATAAATTTAGGATGCAAAAATATAAATGGATAAGGGGGAGGAGTCGGGTCCTGCGGACGCCCGACAGCTACCTCGACAACTCTGAAGACTCGGGGAAACAACAAAACAACTAGACTAAGCTCCCGGAATACATGAATCTGCACACATGGTGTAGGGAGTAAAGTGAGTACTTCCAACTCAGTGGTAATAGACATATATAATGGTTGAAAGTGAGAAACCCCAAAAATATTACAATGCAAAGCTATAACAAATAATTCAACACATCTAACAGTGGAACATCAACAAGCAATAATAGGTAAAACATATAGATATCGATGTGTGAATGCAATGCAATGCACATGACCGCTGCGGTGCGCAGCCCGATCCGTTAGGGTATCGACGCTCACTGTGGGGTTTCAAACTCCGGAGGGGCTCCTACAGCCCAAACACAATATCATCGTAGCATTCGTTGCGGCGTGCAGCCCGATCCACACTCCGTCCAGATATATGCATGCAGGCCACACGGGCACAGTCAAGTTTATCATTTTAAGTTCCAATTATTAGGAATTATAGATTAAGTGTTTAAGACTTTAGAAATTTACTAATCATTTTGAGACAATATTAAACTCAGGACTGATATCATGAAAACATGCTATGGAAATAATGATAATAATCCCTAAGAGATCCAAATAATCGGCACATAGCTCATATATACCCATAACAATTGAAGTAGGATGTTTACTAAATCAATTTCTAGTCAATAACACAGTATGAACATCAGTCGGACGGACTAAGCAATAGTCCCCAATCACAACGACCCCTCACTCACCGTAGAGTACATGTCTCGTCTCAATATCGCATCACAGTGTGATATACCAGGGTTTCAAACCCTCAGGTCATCATCTATCTATTACTCACCTCAATCGGCCACAAGACTAGTCCGCTAAGCCTTTTCCTCTCGAATCAACCTCCTCGCACGCCGAATCTGATCAAAATCACAAGGAATACGTTATAATAAGCTAACGGAACATAACCCAATTGAAAGAACTCGAAAAGCACCAAAAATCACGAAGTTGGCAATACCTAGAATTAAATCAACAACTCTGAAGTCCTTCATATCAAACTTGCTAGTTAGCCTACACTTAGTCGCATTTCTATTGGCAACGTCATTAATCATTAAATCATCCACATATAAATAAATAATAACTATCTGATTCAGAACATTTCTAATGTACATACATTTATCACATTCATTGATCTTATTTGATAATATTGTTTGGTCAAATTTCGCATGCCATTGTTTGACCTTTGTTTTAGTCCGTTAAGGGATTTAACAAGTCTACATAACTTTTTTTCTTTAACTGAAATCATAAACCTTTCAAGTTGTTCCACGTAGATTTCTTCCTCCAAATATCCATTTAAGAAGGTCGTCTCAAAGTCCATTTGATGAATTTCAAAACTATAAACCGCAGCCAATACTACTAACATTCGTATGGACGTAATTCTTGTAACTGGAGAGTATGTATCAAAATATTCAAAACTTTATCATTTTATATACACTTTTGGTCAGAATTCTTGCCTTATATTTATCAATAGTGCCATCATATTTTATTTTTCTATTAAATATTTTTTACAACCCAACGGTTTATTTCCAAGAGGAAGATCAACCAATTCCCATATATGGTTGTTTAATATGGATTCCATTTTACTATTCACTGGATCTTTCCAAAATAGTCATTTCGAAGAAGATATAGCATCTTTAAATGTGCGAGGCTCATTTTCAAATAAGAAAGTCACAAAATTTGATCCAAATAAAGTAGACGTTGTTTGACGTTTACTACGTCTTGGATCCTCCGAATTAAATATAATTTTCTTTGTTTCTTTCCGAGGTCGTTTATATCCTTCAGCAATTGGCTCACCTTCCTTTTTATACGAATATATATTTTCAATGAACTCAGCATTATCTTATTCTATAATCGTATTATTATGAATGTAGGTATTTTTTGATTTATGAACCAGAAATACAATATGATTTTGGTCGCATATCCTATGAAAATATAATTAACGGTTTTCGGTTCTATTTACCCTTTTGGATTTAGGAACTTGTACTTTTGCCAAACACCCCCACACTTTGAAATAACTCAAATTGGGCTTCCTTCCTTTCTATTTTACATATGAATCGATTGTGTTTTTCTATGGGGTACTCGATTTAGTAGCCGGTTATCTATAAGAATAGCTTCCCCTACCCCCTCCCAAATTTTATGGTAAACCAAAACTTACCAACAATGCGTTCATCATCTCCTTAGATGAACAATTCTTTCTTCATCAATATCATTGGATTGGGGCATGTAAGGGGTCATTACTTGATGAATAATTTCATATTCTAAACAAATTTCTTCAAAAAAAGATTTATATTCACCACCCATATCACTTCTTATCATTTTGATTTTCTTGTTAAGTTGTTTTTCAATTTCATTTTTGTATTACTTGAATGTGTCTATTGCTTCATATTTACTATTAAGTAAACATAGCAATATCAAGTACTATCGTCAATTAAAGTTATGAAATATTTCTTTCCACCATGAGATGGTATTGACTTCATATCACAAATATCTGTGTGAATTAAGTCTAAACGATTTGAATTCCTTTCAAATGACTTATAAGGATGTTTAACATACTTAGATTCCACACATATTTGACATTTTAATTTGTCGCATTCAAACTTAGGAAACACTTCAAAATTAATATTTTTCGCAAGGTTTTATAAGTGACATGTCCCAAATGTATATTCCATAATACATTTGACTCAAGTAAGTAAGAAGAAGATAAAGTTTTATTGTTCTCTACGACCATTACATTCATTTTAAAAAGGCCCTTAGTGAGGTAACCGTTTCCTACAAACATCCCATTCTTATTACAACCTTATCATACACTAAAATACACTTAAACATATTCTTAACAAGAAGTCCAGAAAAGACTAAGTTCTTCCTAATCTCGGGAATATAAAGGACATTGTTCAGAGTCACCACCTTTCTAGAAGTCATTCTCAGAAATATCTTGCCACATCCTTCAATTTTGCCCGTTGCAGAATTTCCAAAAAAAAAAGTGTCTCTTTGAGTCCAATGGGAGCATATGTAGCAAATGCTTCTCTAACAGCACAAACCCAGCGAGTCGCTCCAGAATCAATCCACCAGTCCTTAGGATTTCCCACCAGGTTGCATTCAGAAAGCATATCACACAAGACATTAACATCTTCGTACTTTTCAACCATGTTTGCTTGACTCTTCTTCTTGTCTTTCTTTGGAGCATGATACTCTGTAGGTTTGTGTCCAGCTTTCCCATTGTTGTAGCAATTTCCATTGAACCGCTTCTTGCTTGGGTTGCTTTTCGGTCCATAATCCTTCTTCCTCTTTCTATTATTTTGGGGAGCATCCTCTATAATGTTTGCTCCCATTATTGTTGACTTTCCATGGCCTTTCTTTTCAGCAGCTTTGTTGTCCTATTCGATTCTCAGTCAAACAATTAGATCTTCAAGAGACATCTCCTTGCATTTATATTTCAAGTAATTTTCGAAGTCCTTTACAATCATCGTTATTACTTGGAATGCTTCATTGATGACAAGACCTTTAGCTAGAAGATCGTGAATAATCACATGCAATTTATGGACTTGGGTAATAACAGAATTGCTATCTACTATTTTGTAGCCCAAAAAATTAGCGGCAATGAATTTCTTTAACCTGACATCTTCTATTTTGTATTTCCTTTCAAGCGCAATCCACATTTCCTTTGATGTCTTCACATTACTGTATAGATTATACAGATCATCCTCCAGCCTGCCAAAAAAGTAATTCTTGCATAGAAAATCGTAATGCTTCCACGCCTCAGTCATGAGAAAACATTCACTGTCTGGAGTTTCATATGGTAGAATAGGAACATCTGCGTTAATGAACTTCTGTAGGCTTAAACTCGTCAAATAGAATAACATCTTCTGCTGCTGCCACTTGAAATTAATCTCAAAATTTTTTTCGGGTTTTTCTACTTTGTGCCAATGCCGGTATTGTTCCGTTTGTCGGTGCATTGGTAGTCACCATAGGAATAATCTAGTTCCCATTGTCATTCATCATTTCTGTAAAAGAATGACGCAAACAAATATTAAAATCATGTAGATTTTAATCTGCAATGGAGTAGAAAATCACAAATATTTTACTCTCCAGAATAGTGAGTATAACACAAATACAGAAAATAATTAAGTTCCTTAAGCTTGTTATTAAACTGTATTTGTAAAATAATTCTTGAAAAGATAACATAACATATAACAGAAACATAATTTAATCCGTCCCCACTGAATTCACAGTGCTTCCTTAAGGAACTTAATCCCATCATAGTACTCAAGGTTATTGATAAAATCAACGTAGGATAGAACGAATTACACACTGGTATAGTGGTACTTCAAACCCCAGTATTTCAGCGAACATAATGATCGATAGCAAACCACACTTACTATTGCTTTTAGTTAAAATAATGCAGAAGAATGAGGAAAATTCAGGATTTTCGTATGAAAAATCTGAGAGAATGGACGACTATTTATTGCCACAACCTGTTGAGTTAAAAAAAGAGAGGGTTATTTACGTAAAACGACCATAAATATAAATGGCCATTTACGCAAATTGAAATGGGAATTCAAACGAGATTACTTTTCTGTTACAAAAAAACGTACGGGCAGAGAAGTTAATTTTGATATAACATTAATTTTCTATTACAAAATGGATATTTAATAATATTATATTAATATTTATTATTAACATATAAAAGTGGTCTAAAATATTAATCAATCAATCGTTTGACAGAAGCCGAAGCTAAGATGATCGGCGATGACGACGGCGCGAGCCTTGCCTTCTTCTTAATTCTTTATGAGCTAGAAGAAGAGGAATTGTATATATCTATATACTATATTAAAAGCACGAAGGTCCTTAGCGAAATGTCTCGTTACCTCTTTTGCTAATTTTGCTGAATAAACTACTACCACATTGTTGGAAAGTTTTGCAAAAAATAGATATGAGTAGTTATTAGCAGAGCTGGATCCAGAATTTCCGGAGGATAGTTTCACTATTACTTTTTAAAAAAAATTAAACCAAAAGGTTGGCAAGGGATTTGATCCCCTAACCTTAGGCTATTGGAAATAGAAGACCAAATAGTGCACCACTTGGTCTCTTTTGATCATCTATTCTAAATTATGTATATCATATCTATACTTTAACCCGAGTACCACGGGTTCACGTGAACCGTGTAAAACATGGTAAATCCACCCCTGGTGATTAGTTCTCTCTGTTTTTATGGTAAGTTCAAGAAGTTGACTTGTCTTGTGTGGAGTATGTACAAAGCAGAACGCAGAGTGAACTTTTAAAATAGCAGAAAAGATCTTCCTCTTCCTGTAAGGTTCTAAATAGGATAGCACTGGGTCATTCTTCTGCCTAATGTTACTGTATGCCCTGAAGATTAATCTAAAAAAATAGTAAAATAGAAAAAAACAACATTATTATCAAAGAAATACCTTTTTTCTCCTTTCTGGTAAGTCATCACAGACACATTCAAACATATGTTGTAATTGCTACAGGTGTGTTGATTCAATATGTTTACTATAGCTTTTGGGTACTTCTCTGTATTGTAGTTACAGAGATGAATACCACATTATAATCTTAGATAATTGTAAGCAAAAATTTCGTAAATTCAGCTATTCGGGTTCATTGCGCCTTAAGTAGTAGCACTAGAAAATAGTTAGGATATTGCATTAGAAAATCGTCTCCTTGGATCAAATATTTCCTCTGTTGTAGGATAAAGTGGTAGTTACTGCTGAAATCTAATTTCTCTTTTTCGAACAAAATTCCATGTATTGGTTGTTAAAGTTGAAGGAAACCTTCCTAAATACAGCGTATTTGTACCTTTGTAGTACAGCAATACAGGACCAGAATTTAGTGACTGCACTTTTTCGTTTTGATAATAGGCTAAGTCTAGGTGATTTTGTGATTGTTTATACTCTCGCTTGATTATGTTTCAATGTTATAATATGGTTAAATGATGAAAAATGGACTCTAATTGTGAATTTTACACATTACAGGATGCTGAGCCTATAAGGTGGCTTAAAGTTGTGATTGGAGCTACATTAGACTAAGGAAGACCCCTCAAAGCTGAGTGCGTGCAAGGATGAAACAAAAAATCGAAGAAATAATGGTCCGGACTAGCACGAGCTCTAGCACAAAATCGCATTAGTCTAAAAGCTGGAGGCAGAATGTCAGGAAACTAGCGCAAACTCTAGCACGAGCACTAGCGCGTCCCAGTATGGAAAAGAGTCTTTTAGGGGTAAAATTGGAAATATGGAGGAAATTTCACTTAACTTATATAAAGTCAAGCTCGCCCACAATATCAAATATCAAGGTTTTCAAAATTTAGTGCAAGAAAAATAGAGGCAAGAGGCAAGGAGGAAAATTCAACGTCAAGTTCTTCTTTTCTTCTTCTTGTTTGTACGTTTTGAATGAAATAAAACATTATTGAGATGAACACTGCTATGAGTAGTTAAAACCCATTGTTCTAGGGTCATGGGTAAAATAGGATTGTTGTTGTTCATAGTTTAATTTAACGAAGTTGATTTTATCATATTGGGTTATTTATTTAATTCTGTTCTTAATTGTTTTGCTAAGTAGCTAACAATAAAATACTATCTACGAATCTAGAGTTGAGCTCGAAAGTAGGAACTTTGGATTGCATATAGAATTAAATAGAGCAAGTTCTTGAACCCGGGCATTGGGGAACGGATTCACAATTAGGATAGATATATACCTAAGTGTCTTATTTGGTTGAAATACAGGAACTGTAAACACATGCTTGTTAATCGTAATTCCATAGACATATAGGCATTGAGTTAATTTGAATAGGCCAGTAAGGAGTCGAAAGATCCTTTTGAGGATTATCCACCCTGTCAATCAATAACCCAGATAAATCAGTTAGTTATTTTAAGCCAAGCACGCAACATGATTGCTACCTAACCAGTGACCCTAGAATATCTTCCTCTATTGATTGTTATTCGATATTATTGTTTGTTTGGTTGTTTATTTTAGTTATTTTAGTAATTGATATTTTTAGGTAGTAAATTAGAGACAACTATATTTTTTGAGAAATTTCTTGGACCAATAAGTTAATTGAGTTGAATCAGTCAAAAGTTAATTATAAGTCTTCGTGGGAACGATACTCTACTCACTACTTTATTACTTGACGATCACGTGCACTTGCGTGAGTGTTTTGATTGCAATAAGTTTTTGGTGCCGTTGCCAGGAACTTAGAAATTTGCTACTTGACTGAGTTAAGATTTTATTGATTATTTGTTCAAGCTTTAATTTTTAGTTTACCTGGTTTGTGTGAATACAGGCTTTTCTTCTGAATATGAAGGAGCCGAAGCGCAAACAATCCACTTCCCATTGATCCTGAAATTGAAAGAACACTTCACAGAGTGAGGAGGCAAGTAGACACAAGAACCAGAATTGAAGGAGAGTTGGACCTAGTAGTCCAACCATAACCAATAGAGATGGCAGGGAATGAGGAATGTACGGTGATTGAAGCTGCATGGCCCAGTCTTGATAATATGACTCAGGCTATTGAGAAGCCTGATATCACCAGGCACTTTGAACTCAAATAGTACATGGTGCAGCTAATCCAGTCCAAAGGGAAATACGTGGGTCTATCTCATGAAGATCCGTGGAGGCATATTCAGAATTTCTTGGAAATTACGGACACTTACAATTATTCGAATGTTTTCAAGCACTATGTCAGGCTGACATTATTTCCCTTTTTACTGTTTTGGATGCTAAGGAGTGGTTGCATAAGGAGCCCGCAAACTCAATACGCACTTGGGTTTATCTAGTAAGGAAATTCTTAATCAAGTTTTCCCCACTAAGAAAAGAAAAGTATTAACGAGTCAAATTCTTGGGTTCGAACAATGAGATGGCGAGACACATCGTCAAGCATGGTAAAGGTACACGAAGATCCTCAGAGACTATCCACATCATTGCCAAACTGACAAGGTATTTCGTGGATGGGTTAGACGATGTATCAAAGATGAATCTTGATTAAGCTTGTGGGGGTAGTTGCATGGCCAAACCGTACAGTGAAATCCAAACCTTTCTAAATAACTTCACTGCTAACGATCATAATTGGCAAGGTGAGGGTGAGTCACAAAAGGCAATTAAGCAGAAAGCAGCTGGAGTACTTGAGCTCGACGATTTGACAGCCATAAGAACCGATATTACAAAGTTGGCTAATTAGATGACTAGGATGACAATGTAGCAACCACAACCAATGCAACATGTGCAATAAATTGCTATTTGATGTAATTATGTGGTGACAATCATATGAGCGACATGTGCCCTACGAATTTTGAATCCATATACTATGTGGGGCAGCCGAACAGAGATCAATCGAATTAGCATGCACAATACGGGAATTCTTACAATTCAAATCGGAAGAATCATCCCAACTTCTCATGGGGTGGAAATTAGTAGAATCAGAATCACTATAGACCCCAAGGGAATTTCATCCACCTCAGAAGCCACCCAAACAAATGGAAGAGAGTACACGTGATTTGCTAAAGAAGTTGTTGCTTGAAAATCAGCAACGCAGAACTGGTTTTAGAAATCTTGAAAGGCAGATGGGGTAGTTGGCAATGAATCAGAACACCAGACCTGCAGGCGCTCTCCCTCAAGTGAATGCAGTTACACTCAGAAAAGGGAGAGAGTTGGAGGAAGTGCCAAAGAAAAGAAAAGATAAAGCCACGCCCGAGGGGGAGTTGATACCTAAAGAAACTCATGATCGAAGAATACTGATGCAATTCCAGAGTCAGTGGAGGCTACAAGGCCACCAGCACCTTTCCCCCATAGATTGCAGAAAAAGAATGATGATCGCATGTTAGGCAAATTTCTCTCCATATTGAGACTGGTTCAATTAAATATTCCACTTGTTGATGTACTGCGTGAAATTCCAAAGTATGCTAAGTACATAAAGGATATAGGGGCTCACAAGAGAAGATTGAATTACCTTCGCAGGTAGGACGTCGATGTCTTTCTTCGACTTATGAGCCTTACTATTTTTGGGCTTTGGGTCCTCTGAGGTCGAGACCCTTTTTCCCTTTTTATCCTTCGCCGGTTTCGGGGCTGGGTGCGACACCTCTTTCTCCCTAGGTGGGGGCCTCATGACAGCATTTTCTTCAAGGCTTGTATGAAAGGTAATCAAGTGAGTATGAAAAGAAATATTTTAGAGAAGATCATCAAATGCGTGAAAATGGGGCTTACCATAATTTTTGGCCTCCCATCAGCCCCTTGTCAAATCGCGCCATGAGCGCTCAGCATACAAAGAAGTCAAATCCAGTTTCTAAACCCAACCCTCGAGGTTAGGAATTGCACTGGGCATCCACGAAATCGCTACATCATAGAAAGGGATGTCGATGAGAAGAAGCAAAGGAATATTCTCGGCCAGGATTAGGCCGGAAGTCTTTGCTCAGACAAACCAGCACATCCACCCTCGATCTTTGTCCTCATCTGTACTCAAGAACAACACCTTGGTAGCCCGACGTTGAAGCCTTATTAACCCACCTCGATAGAGACGGGGGCTGTACAACCTGATAAGATGGTCGAGGGTGAAAGATATACCTTCGACTTTGCTCGCGAAGAATCAGAGCACAATGACAATCTACCAAATGTGGGATATTACAATGCAAAGCTATAACAAACAATTCAACACATCTAACGGTGGAACATCAACAAGCAATAACAGGTAAAACAGATAGATATCGATGTATGAATGTAATGCAATGCACATGACCGCTGCGGTGCGCAGCCCGATCCGTTTAGGTATCGGCGCTCACTGTGGGGGTTTAGACTCCGGAGGGGCTCCTATATCTGTAACGACCCGACCGGTCGTTTTTAGAATTTACGCCCCGATCCCCCGTTAACTGCTTCCCATAAGTTCATTTCTGCTATTTTGGTTTGCCGAGATGATCGGTGTTAGGATTCAGAGTGTTTTGGGACACTTAGTCCCTAGATGAGAGCTTAAGAGTTGAAAGATGGTCCGTATTTGGAACAGTGTGAAAACGACCTCGGAATGGAAATCTGATGGTTCCGTTAGCTCCGTTAGGTGATTTTGGGGTTGGGAGCGTGTTTGGAATGAATTTTGGGGGTTCGTAGCTTATTTAGGCTTGAAATGCCGAAGTTCAAATTTTTGAACTTTCTAGTCCGATAGTGAGATTTTGATTCCGAGGGTTGGAATTTAATTCTGAAAGTTTTTGTAGCTCCGTTATGTCATTTTGGACTTGTCTACAAAATTTGGTGTCATTCCGAGTTGAAATGATAAGGTTTCGGCATTAGGTTAATTATTTGAAGATTTGTAAGTTCATAAGCTTAATTTTGATTCAATTCATTCTTTCGATATTGTGTTATATGATTTGAAGCTTTGAGCGACTCCGTGTTAGGTTATATGACTTGTGTGTGTGATTAGACGGCGTCCCGGGAGTCTCGGGTGAGTTTCGGATAGGTTTAGGCTATGTTGCGCTTGTTTTGGATACTTTGTCATCGTTTCTTCAAGCAAAAATGATATCATATTAAGCAAATGGTATCCAAATTTAGTTTTGCTTGAACCATTAGATCCGTATCGAAATTTTGGAGCCATAGTAAAAAGAATCATCGAATTTGGACACCGTATGAGGAAGTTATGCTCATTTTCGTGTGAGGAAAAATTGCTGGTTTCTGCTATGTTCGCAAATGCGAACTTTTTGTCGCATTTGCGATGCCCAGTTCGCAAATGCGAACTTTTTTGTCGGAAATGCGACCTCTGCCAGCCTTTTTTTGTTTGCAATATCTAAGAGTTCGCAATTGCGAACCCTGGGTCGCAAATGCGACATCTGAGGCCTGTTAAGTGAGATTTTTGACGGGATTTTCACCCATTTTTCAATTTTCTCAAAACCTAAACCTCCATAGGCGATTTTCCAAAGACCCAAACTTCTGCAAATCAATGGGTAAGTGTCTCTAATCCTTTTCCAACTATATTTTGTGATTATATCTTAGATTTAACATCAAATTCATGAGAATCTAAAGGAAAATTTGGGGAAAATTGTGAAATCTTTCAAAAATACAAAATGATGATTTGAATGACCAAATGGTATCGTAATTAGATAATTTTTGTATGGGTGAACTCGTAGCGGAATGGGTGTTCAGTTTTTGTATTTTTTTTGGGTTCCGAGGTGTGGGCCCGAGGAGTTGACTTTTGTTGACTTTTTGCAAATTGTGTAAGAATCATAGTTTTGTTAATTGAAATTGTTTTCTCTTGCATTGTTTGATGTATTCAAGTTATTTTTGGCTAGATTGAGCCAAGCATTGATGAATTGGTAAAGGAAAAGCTAAATTGAGTATTGAATTGGCCGGATTGAGGTAAGTATCTTGCCTAACCTTGTGTGGGGGACCTCCCCTTAGGATTTGAGTCTTCTCTATTGATTGTAGTCCGTGTACGCGAGGTGACGAGTGCGTGCTCAGATTTCATTGTGGTAAATTGTCCCTTTTAGGTTCTTAGACTTGTGAAATTCACCGAGTAGGAAGATAATATTGATACGATTAAGTCCCCTGTTATTAGTTTCACCTCTACATGTCTTGATTGATATTTGTTGCTCTTCTTGATTTATTTCTGCTGTTAAATGGGCTTTTACGTGTTTAAACTAAAGACAACTACCCTTCTATATTCATAATGCCCGCCCTAACTACTCGCCTTTAAATTGAAAATTCATAAATGTTATATCTCATATAATTAATCGGTTTTAATTGGAAGAAAGATAGGTATCTCATAATTAATTGATATTTCTTAAATGGTAATTATTTGATTCATGTTAACTTCCTTACTATTGAATACTCCTTGATTGTAAGTTTACCCGTAACCTTATGCAATTATATTATATGTCCAACTGTTGTGGTATCAATGTAGTTGTTATGTGTTTGTTACGCCTCGATTGTCATTGAGGTTATTGTGTTTTTCCTTGGTGTTCCGCGACTTTATTAGTTATTGCTGTATCCCTTGTCGGGACGTTATTATTTCTGCTGTTGATTTTCCCTTGTTCGGATACTATTGTTACTGTATGGTTGTTGGTACCATGATGCACGAGGTCTCTGCCGTGCGGTTATTGTTGGGGATTTACACGAGGTCTTTGCCGTGTTATTGTTGCTATTGATGTCTTTGCACATGCGGCGTAATAAGGCAAGATATGTTATATATTTATGTGTGGGTTGCGCATGTGGCGGAATAAGGTGGGAATATTGTGATGCACGTGTGGCGAAATAAGGCGGTGTTGCTATGTTGTTATTGATTGCACACGTGGCGAAAAAAGGAGGGATATGTCAGGGGCTGATTATGAAGGACTACGAGTTCAATTCCCGGGAGTACCTCTGTTGTTATTACGAAGGACTACGAGTTCAATTCCCGGGAGTTCCTCTGTTGTTATTATGAAGGACTATGGGTTCAATTCCCGAGAGATCCTCTATTATTGGTATGCCGGGCTACGGGTTCGATTCCCGAAAGTTCCCTATAAACTCAATGTGATATGACTGATAGTTTTATTGTTTCTATCCGGGGTAAATGAGTCGGGTGCTAATTGTTCCCATTTCTTATACTTACTAGTTGACAGGATTCCTCTTAGATACACTTGCACAAGCATACACGTAGCTGGACCCTTCTATTTGAGATGAATCCCTTCTGATTTGACTGAGGGTAGAGATATGACATTGTTTATCCATTGTATATGTGAAAGTGACTCTAGTTGACTAGATAGTTACCAGAATTGTCGTGTTATTTATGGGGCACGAGATGCCAAGTGTTAGATTTCATATTTTGGGTATTTCCATGAGTTGTGGCTAATCTGAGAGTTGCGGTAGGATTGAGGAAAAAGTTGGAAAGGCTTTATGTAAGGATCATTTCAGAATAGCGACTTAGCGATTTGTTTGGTCTCGTTATGTTGTGATCTCAGGACTTGGGTTGTGATTTCTACTGTCATTTTTGTATTATCATTTATTGTATCTTGATTTTTCTTATTGTCCTTTATCCTTGTTGTAAATTGTTGTGTTCTTATTTATCCGGATAGTCCTTACATATTCACATAGCATCTCTATCTTATCCGTTATATTGTTTATTGACTGGTAGGTGTCATGACTGTTCCTCGTCACTACCCCATTGAGGTTAGTCTTGATACTTACTGGGCACCGCCGTGGTGTGCTCATACTACTCTTCTGCACATTTTTGTTGTGCAGATACAGGTACTTTCGTTCAGTTCTGTCAGCCTTGGAAGGAGGCATACCGGTAGAGACTTCAAGGTATATCTGCTACGTCCGCAGACCGAGGAGTCCCTTTTCTAGTTTTCTGTAAAAAAAAGTGTAGTGTTTCATTATTTCTTCTTATATAGATATTCTTGAGTTAGAGCCTCTTATGTATCCTCTTAGCTTGTGATTTGTGAGTTTCCGGGTTTTGGGAATTGTCGTCAATTTTGAGTTTGTTATGCTACGTGCCAAGCGGTACCTTAAGCACCATTTTATTTCTCTAATTCAGTTTGTTTTGCTTGCTTCCGCAAATTTTGGTTATCTTCCGTGTTGTTAGGCTTACCTAGTCGTAGGGACTAGGTGCCATCACGACATGTTCATGGAGGGTGAACTAGGGTCGTGACAAGTTGGTATCAGAGCTCTAGGTTCATAGGAGTCACAGATCATAAGCCGGTTTATTAGTGCCTCGTGGATCGGTACGGAGACGTCTGTACTTATCTGCGAGAGGCTATCTAATTGTTAGGAAAATTTCACTTCATTTGATTTCTCCGTCGTGCGAGATTTTGACATCCACAATCCTAAACCCCTGTCTTCTACTCTCACACAGATGGTGAGGACACGTACTATCCGAGGTAATCAGGCACCCGCGCCCCCTGCTGCAGCCGCCGGAGGTCGGGGTTGAGGTAGAGTTCGAGGACGCGCACGTGGTGCATCGAGGGCACCTGCGCGAGCTACCGCAGATACACCACCAGCAGATCCAGCTAGAGTCCAAGCACCCGACACGCCTACTGTTACTACTACCCCAGCCGTTCAGGAGACTTTGGCACAGTTCATGAGTATCTACACCGCTTTGGCTCAGGCCGGATTACTTCCCCTTGCTGCAGCCACACCCCAGGCCGGGGGAGGAGCACAAACACCCGCCGCCTGCACTCCTGAGCAGAGAGCGCACGTTGAACACGTTCCCGAGATTATTCCTGCGCCGCCAGTGGCACCAGTTCAGCCCAAGGGCATGGTAGCGGTTTCCAAGCAGGAGCAGGTGAGACTAGAGAGGTTCAAGAAGTATGGCCCTCCGGTATTCAGTGGATTAGCATCAGACGATGCATTGGGTTTTCTTGATGAGTGTTACCGTATTCTCCGTACTATGGGTATCTCGGGATCGAGCGGGGTTTGTTTCACTACTTTCCAGCTTCGAGGGGCCGCCTATGATTGGTGGCGCACCTATGAGTTAGACAGTCCAGACGAGGCAGCTTCATTGACATGGACTCAGTTTCGGATATGTTTCTGAGAGAGTTTGTCCCTCAGAGCCTCAGGGATGCATGGCGCGCGGAGTTTGAGCATTTGCGCTAGGGTGCCATGACCGTTTCGGAGTATGCTGTCCGTTACACCAGTTTGGCTAGACATGCCTCAGCCTTGGTTTCCACTGTTTGCGAGAAGGTTCGCCGGTTCATCGAGGGGCTTATTCCTAGAATTAGGTCCAGCATGGCCCGAGAGTTGGAAATGGACATTCTATATCAGTAGGTGGTGAACATTGCCAGAAGGATAGAGACTATGTATGCTAGAGAGAGAGAGGGCAGGCAGAGTCATGAGAGAGAGAGTAGACGAGATCATGAGGGAGAGTTGGAGGAAGCGAGGAGGCCTCGTAGGTCGGTGAGATATACTGGTCCTTATTATGGAGGTAGGGTACGTCATGGTAGAGGTTTTATGGGTCATCCAGTTCAGTTCGCGCTTCAGGCTTCGCATGGTGACTCAGGTGTTCATGGGTCTCGAAGGACCCGTACCACACAGTTCCCACCGCCTCGTCAGCAGAGAGGATGCTTTGAGTGTGGAGATACTAGCCACATGGTGAGAGATTGTCCGAGACTTCGGACTGATGTGATGCAGCGAGGTATTCAAACAGGGAGAGGGCATCCAAGAGGGGGAGGCCCAGCTCGTTGATGTGTTTCATATAGTAAGCTTGAGGCCGGTGCGCCAGCTAATGCCACCCAGGTACGAATTCAGTTGTTATAGAAAGGCACTATCTGTAGCTCGTCACAATTCTACTTATTAGGATGAGTTCCTTATTTGTTGTTTCATTTGGGAGTGCTTCATGATTTTCACTCTATCTATATGGTTATCCCGCTGGGAGATTTAGTGAGTGATAGTTGTGTCCATCGTCTGTTCTAGCCATTGTCGAGAGTTTTGGGCTAGTTGTTATTTTCCAGTTGTCTAATTCTGGTAGGCCTGATGTGATTTTTGAGTATTCTTGGCTATGAGCTTTGATTCTTATGCTCCACCGGTGTGGGGGCTAGTCTATGTGTATATCGTAGATGGAAGTTATCTAGTAAGAGTTTCTAGATGGGTTCATGTGTACCCTACGTGTGATCCAATATTGAGGGCGAGACCCTCATTATTTCTCATAATTTGATATGTTGAGATCGGGCTGTGTACCGTGGTGAAAGTTACACCAGTATAAGATTTTGTGAGACCATTATATGTTTTTATTCCTTCTTGTTAGATGTCTTATAGAATTTTATTTTAGAAGAATTTTGTGCTAGTTTAACTTTTTGTTAGTTCTCTTATGTGTTCCGTTTCTCATATTCATTCATTTTCGTTCTATGCTCCTTGAGTTTCAGTTTGTGGGGTGTACTCATTGGTATGGACTGAGATTTAGTTAATCGGGTGTTTTGCCATATGATTCTCGTGGTTGTTGTATCGTCACCAGTGGTATGGGTGACTGAAAAGAGTTCCTATTGAATATGAAGCTTATGGCCGATACATATTTGATCTAGGCATTTTAATTCTATCAGAGATGTTATTGCGGAACTATATGTGGTGTGTCATGTTGCGTGGTTGTACCCTGTGTGTGTTGGCTTGTGTTGAATTAGCTAGGTGAGACCGGTACCAGGTATGGACTTGGAAGTCTTTTGGAAATGGATGAAGGATGAATCTGGTTTGAAGGCTTAATGGTATTGCTACAAAAGTTAAATTTCAGTTGAGATGGTGTCATCGGGCTTGAGTAGATTGGGGTGACGTGGGATCACCCGCGGGTGTACGTTGGAAGTGCACATTCAGTGATTAAAGACTTCAGGTTTGTTCGTTATGCTCGTTCGAGGACGAACGAATGTTTAAGTGCGGGAGGATGTAACGACCCGACCGGTCGTTTTTAGAATTTACGCCCCGATCCCCCGTTAACTGCTTCCCATAAGTTCATTTCTGCTATTTTGGTTTGCCGAGATGATCGGTGTTAGGATTCAGAGTGTTTTGGGACACTTAGTCCCTAGATGAGAGCTTAAGAGTTGAAAGATGGTCCGTATTTGGAACAGTGTGAAAACGACCTCGGAATGGAAATCTGATGGTTCCGTTAGCTCCGTTAGGTGATTTTGGGGTTGGGAGCGTGTTTGGAATGAATTTTGGGGGTTCGTAGCTTATTTAGGCTTGAAATGCCGAAGTTCAAATTTTTGAACTTTCTAGTCCGATAGTGAGATTTTGATTCCGAGGGTTGGAATTTAATTCTGAAAGTTTTTGTAGCTCCGTTATGTCATTTTGGACTTGTCTACAAAATTTGGTGTCATTCCGAGTTGAAATGATAAGGTTTCGGCATTAGGTTAATTATTTGAAGATTTGTAAGTTCATAAGCTTAATTTTGATTCAATTCATTCTTTCGATATTGTGTTATATGATTTGAAGCTTTGAGCGACTCCGTGTTAGGTTATATGACTTGTGTGTGTGATTAGACGGCGTCCCGGGAGTCTCGGGTGAGTTTCGGATAGGTTTAGGCTATGTTGCGCTTGTTTTGGATACTTTGTCATCGTTTCTTCAAGCAAAAATGATATCATATTAAGCAAATGGTATCCAAATTTAGTTTTGCTTGAACCATTAGATCCGTATCGAAATTTTGGAGCCATAGTAAAAAGAATCATCGAATTTGGACACCGTATGAGGAAGTTATGCTCATTTTCGTGTGAGGAAAAATTGCTGGTTTCTGCTATGTTCGCAAATGCGAACTTTTTGTCGCATTTGCGATGCCCAGTTCGCAAATGCGAACTTTTTTGTCGGAAATGCGACCTCTGCCAGCCTTTTTTTGTTTGCAATATCTAAGAGTTCGCAATTGCGAACCCTGGGTCGCAAATGCGACATCTGAGGCCTGTTAAGTGAGATTTTTGACGGGATTTTCACCCATTTTTCAATTTTCTCAATACCTAAACCTCCATAGGCGATTTTCCAAAGACCCAAACTTCTGCAAATCAATGGGTAAGTGTCTCTAATCCTTTTCCAACTATATTTTGTGATTATATCTTAGATTTAACATCAAATTCATGAGAATCTAAAGGAAAATTTGGGGAAAATTGTGAAATCTTTCAAAAATACAAAATGATGATTTGAATGACCAAATGGTATCGTAATTAGATAATTTTTGTATGGGTGAACTCGTAGCGGAATGGGTGTTCAGTTTTTGTATTTTTTTGGGTTCCGAGGTGTGGGCCCGAGGAGTTGACTTTTGTTGACTTTTTGCAAATTGTGTAAGAATCATAGTTTTGTTAATTGAAATTGTTTTCTCTTGCATTGTTTGATGTATTCAAGTTATTTTTGGCTAGATTGAGCCAAGCATTGATGAATTGGTAAAGGAAAAGCTAAATTGAGTATTGAATTGGCCGGATTGAGGTAAGTATCTTGCCTAACCTTGTGTGGGGGACCTCCCCTTAGGATTTGAGTCTTCTCTATTGATTGTAGTCCGTGTACGCGAGGTGACGAGTGCGTGCTCAGATTTCATTGTGGTAAATTGTCCCTTTTAGGTTCTTAGACTTGTGAAATTCACCGAGTAGGAAGATAATATTGATACGATTAAGTCCCCTGTTATTAGTTTCACCTCTACATGTCTTGATTGATATTTGTTGCTCTTCTTGATTTATTTCTGCTGTTAAATGGGCTTTTACGTGTTTAAACTAAAGACAACTACCCTTCTATATTCATAATGCCCGCCCTAACTACTCGCCTTTAAATTGAAAATTCATAAATGTTATATCTCATATAATTAATCGGTTTTAATTGGAAGAAAGATAGGTATCTCATAATTAATTGATATTTCTTAAATGGTAATTATTTGATTCATGTTAACTTCCTTACTATTGAATACTCCTTGATTGTAAGTTTACCCGTAACCTTGTGCAATTATATTATATGTCCAACTGTTGTGGTATCAATGTAGTTGTTATGTGTTTGTTACGCCTCGATTGTCATTGAGGTTATTGTGTTTTTCCTTGGTGTTCCGCGACTTTATTAGTTATTGCTGTATCCCTTGTCGGGACGTTATTATTTCTGCTGTTGATTTTCCCTTGTTCGGATACTATTGTTACTGTATGGTTGTTGGTACCATGATGCACGAGGTCTCTGCCGTGCGGTTATTGTTGGGGATTTACACGAGGTCTTTGCCGTGTTATTGTTGCTATTGATGTCTTTGCACGTGCGGCATAATAAGGCAGGATATGTTATATATTTATGTGTGGGTTGCGCATGTGGCGGAATAAGGTGGGAATATTGTGATGCACGTGTGGCGAAATAAGGCGGTGTTGCTATGTTGTTATTGATTGCACACGTGGCGAAAAAAGGAGGGATATGTCAGGGGCTGATTATGAAGGACTACGAGTTCAATTCCCGGGAGTACCTCTGTTGTTATTACGAAGGACTACGAGTTCAATTCCCGGGAGTTCCTCTGTTGTTATTATGAAGGACTATGGGTTCAATTCCCGAGAGATCCTCTATTATTGGTATGCCGGGCTACGGGTTCGATTCCCGAAAGTTCCCTATAAACTCAATGTGATATGACTGATAGTTTTATTGTTTCTATCCGGGGTAAATGAGTCGGGTGCTAATTGTTCCCATTTCTTATACTTACTAGTTGACAGGATTCCTCTTAGATACACTTGCACAAGCATACACGTAGCTGGACCCTTCTATTTGAGATGAATCCCTTCTGATTTGACTGAGGGTAGAGATATGACATTGTTTATCCATTGTATATGTGAAAGTGACTCTAGTTGACTAGATAGTTACCAGAATTGTCGTGTTATTTATGGGGCACGAGATGCCAAGTGTTAGATTTCATATTTTGGGTATTTCCATGAGTTGTGGCTAATCTGAGAGTTGCGGTAGGATTGAGGAAAAAGTTGGAAAGGCTTTATGTAAGGATCATTTCAGAATAGCGACTTAGCGATTTGTTTGGTCTCGTTATGTTGTGATCTCAGGACTTGGGTTGTGATTTCTACTGTCATTTTTGTATTATCATTTATTGTATCTTGATTTTTCTTATTGTCCTTTATCCTTGTTGTAAATTGTTGTGTTCTTATTTATCCGGATAGTCCTTACATATTCACATAGCATCTCTATCTTATCCGTTATATTGTTTATTGACTGGTAGGTGTCATGACTGTTCCTCGTCACTACCCCATTGAGGTTAGTCTTGATACTTACTGGGCACCGCCGTGGTGTGCTCATACTACTCTTCTGCACATTTTTATTGTGCAGATACAGGTACTTTCATTTAGTTCTATCAGCCTAGAAGGAGGCATACCGGTAGAGACTTCAAGGTATATCTGCTACGTCCGCAGAACCGAGGAGTCCCTTTTCTAGTTTTCTGTAAAAAAAAGTGTAGTGTTTCATTATTTCTTCTTATATAGATATTCTTGAGTTAGAGCCTCTTATGTATCCTCTTAGCTTGTGATTTGTGAGTTTCCGGGTTTTGGGAATTGTCGTCAATTTTGAGTTTGTTATGCTACGTGCCAAGCGGTACCTTAAGCACCATTTTATTTCTCTAATTCAGTTTGTTTTGCTTGCTTCCGCAAATTTTGGTTATCTTCCGTGTTGTTAGGCTTACCTAGTCGTAGGGACTAGGTGCCATCACGACATGTTCATGGAGGGTGAACTAGGGTCGTGACAATATCCCACGCACAATATCATCGTAGCATTCGCTGCGGCGTGCAGCCCGATCCACACTCCGTCCAGATATATGAATGCAAGCCACACATGCACAGTCAAGTTTATCATTTTCAGTTCCAATTATTAGGAATTATAGATTAAGTGTTTAAAACTTTAGAAATTTACTAATTATTTCGAGACAATGTTTAACTCAGGGCTGATATCATGAAAACATGCTAAGCATCATGGAAATAATGATAATAATCCCTAAGAGATCGAAATAATCGGCACACAGCTCAAATATACCCATAACAATCGAAGTAAGATGTTTACCAAATCAATTTCTAGTCAATAACACAGTATGAATATTACTCGGACGGACAAAGCCATAGTCCCCAATCACAACGACCCCGCACTACCGTAGAGTACATGTCTCGTCTCAATATCGCATCACAACGTGATATACCGAGGTTTCAAACCCTCAGGTCATCAGCTATCTATTACTCACCTCAAATCGGCCACAAGACTAGTCCGCTAAGCCTTTTCCTCTCGAATCAACCTCTTCGCGCGCCGAATTTGATTAAAATCACAAGGAATACGTTATAATAAGCTAATGGAACATAACCCAATTGAAAGAACTCGAAAAGCACCAAAAATTAAATTAGCAACTCCGAAGTCCTTCATATCAAACTTGCTAGTTAGCCTACACTTAGTCGCATTTCTATTGGCAATGTCATTAATCATTAAATCATCCACATATAAATAAATAATAACTATCTGATTCAGAATATTTTTAATGTACATACATTTGTCACATTCATTTATCTTAAAATTATTTGATGTTTGGTCAAATTTCGCATGCCATTGTTTGCCGTTTATTTTAGTCCGTAAAGGGATTTAACAAGTATACATACCTTTTTTTCTTTAACTGAAACCATAAACCTTTCAAGTTGTTCCATGTAGATTTCTTCCTCCAAATCTCCATTTAAGAAGGTCGTCTCAAAGTCCATTTGATGAATTTCAAGACTATAAACCGCAGCCAATGCTACTAACATTCGTATGGACGTAATTCTTGTAACTGGAGAGTATGTATCAAAATATTCAAAACTTTATCATTGTATATACCCTTTGATCATAATTCTTGTCTTATATTTATCAATAGTGCCATCATATTTTACTATTCTATTAAAAAATTTTTTAGAACCCAACGGTTTATTTCTAAGAGGAAGATCAACCAATTCCCATATATGGTTGTTTAATATGGATTCCATTTTACTATTCACTGGCTCTTTCCAAAATAATCATTTCGAAGAAGACATATCATCTTTAAATGTGCGAGGCTCATTTTCAAATAAGAAAGTCACAAAATTTGATCAAAATAAAGTAGACGTTATTTGACGTTTACTACGTCTTGGATCCTCCTAATTAAATATAATTTTATTTATTTCTTTCCGAGGTCGTTTATATCCTTCACAAATTGACTCACCTTCCTTTTTATACGGATATATATTTTCAATGAACTCAGCATTATCTTATTCTATAATCGTATTATCATGAATGTAGAGATTTTTTGATTTATGAACCAGAAATACAATATGATTTTGGTCGCATATCCTATGAAAATATAATTAACGATTTTCGGTCCTATTTACCCTTTTGGATTTAGGAACTTGTACTTTTGCCAAAATACCCCCACACTTTGAAATAACTCAAATTGGGCTTCCTTCCTTTCTATTTTACATATGAATCGATTTATGTTTTTCTATGGGGTACTCGATTTAGTAGCCGGTTATCCATAAGAATAACTTCCCCCACCCTCCTCCCAAATTTATGGTAAACCAGAACTTACCAACAATGCGTTCATCATCTCCTTTGATGAACAATTCTTTCTTCATCAATATCATTGGATTGGGGCATGTAAGGGATCATTACTTGATGAATAATTCAATATTCTAAACAAATTTCTTCAAAAGAAGATTTATATTCACCACCTCTATCACTTCTTATCATTTTGATTTTCTTGTTAAGTTATTTTTTAATTTTATTTTTGTATTACTTGAATGCGTCTATTGCTTCATATTTACTATTAAATATTTCTTTCCACCATGAGATGGTATTGACTTCATATCACAAATATCTGTGTGAATTAAGTCTAAACGATTTGAATTCCTTTCAAATGACTTATAAGGATGTTTAACACACTTAGATTCCACACATATTTGACATTTTAATTTGTCTCATTCAAATTTAGGAAACACTTCAAAATTAATATTTTTTGCAAGGTTTTATAAGTGACATGTCCCAAACGTATATTCCATAATACATTTGACTCAAGTAAGTAAGAAGAAGATGAAGTTTTATTATTCTTTACGACCATTACATTTATTTTAAAAAGGCCCTTAGTAAGGTAACCGTTTCCTACAAACATCCCATTCTTATTACAACCTTATCATACACTAAAATACATTTAAATATATTCTTAACAAGAAGTCCAGAAAAGACTAAGTTCTTCCTAATCTCGGGAACATAAAGGACGTTGTTCAGAGTCACCACCTTTCTAGAAGTCATTTTCAGAAATATCTTGCCACATCCTTCAATTTTGGCCGTTGCAGAATTTCCCAAAAAAAAAAGTGTCTCTTCGAGTCCAATGGGAGCATATGTAGCAAATGCTTCTTTAACAGCACAAACCTGGTGAGTGGCTCTAGAATCAATCCACCAGTCCTTCGGATTTCCCACCAGGTTGCATTCAGAAAGCATATCACACAAGACATTAACATCTTCGTACTTTTCAATCATATTTGCTCGACTCTTCTTCTTGTTTTTCTTTGGAGCATGATATTGTGTAGGTTTGTGTCCAGCTTTCCCACTGTTGTAGTAATTTCCATTGAACCACTTCTTGCTTGGGTTGCTTTTCGGTCCATAATCCTTCTTCCTCTTTCTATTATTTTGGGGAGCATCCCCAATAATGTTTGCTCCCATTATTGTTGACTTTCCATGGCCTTTCTTTTCAGCAGCTTTGTTGTCCTATTCGATTCTCAATCGAACAATTAGATCTTCAAGCGACATCTTCTTGCATTTATGTTTCAAGTAATTTTTGAAGTCCTTTACAATCATCGTTATTGCTTGGAATGCTTCATTGATGACAAGATCTTTAACTAGAAGCAATTTCTGGACTTGGGTAATAACAGAATTGCTATCTACTATTTTATAGCCCAAAAAATTAGCGGCAATAAATTTTTTTAACCCGACATCTTCCATTTTGTATTTCCTTTCAAGCGCAATCCACATTTCCTTAGATGTCTTCACGTTACTGTAGAGATTATACAGATCTTCCTCCAGCCTGCTAAAAATGTAATTCTTGCATAGAAAATCGTAATGCTTCCACGCCTCAGTCATGAGAAAATATTCATTATCTGAAGTTTCATAGGGTAGAATAGGAACATCTGTGTTAATGAACTTCTGTAGGCTTAAACTCGTCAAATAGAAGAACATCTTATGCTGCTGCCACTTGAAATTAATCTCAAAATTTTTTTCGGGTTTTTCTACTTTGTGCCAATGCCGGTGTTGTTCCGTTTGTCGGTGCATTGGTAGTCACCATAGGAACAATCTAGTTCCCATTGTCATTCGTCATTTCTACAAAAGAATGACATAAACAAATATTAAAATCATGTAGATTTTAATTTGCAATGGAGTAGAAAATCACAAATATTTTACTCTCCAGAATAGTGAGTATAACACAAATACAGAAAATAATTAAGGTCCTTAAGCTTGTTATTAAACTGTATTTGTAAAATAATTCTTGAGAAGTAACATAACATATAACAGAAACATAATTTAATCCGTCTCCACTGAATTCACAGTGCTTCCTTAAGGAACTTAATCCCCTCAAGTACTCAAGGTTATAGATTAAATCATCATAGGATATAACGAATTACACACTGGTATATTACTACTTCAAACCCCAGTATTTCAGCGAACACAATGATCGATAGCAAATCACACTTACTGTTGCTTTTAGTTAAAATAATACCGAAGAAATGAGGAGAATTCAGGATTTTCGTATGAAAAATCTGAGAGAATGGACGACTATTTATTGCCACAACCTGTTGAGTTAAAAAAAGAGGGTTATTTACGTAAAACGGCCATAAATATAAATGGCCATTTACGCAAATTGAAATGGGAATTCAAACGAGATTACTTTTCTGTTACAAAAAACGTACGGGCAGAGAAGTTAATTTTGATATAACATTAATTTTCTATTACAAAATGGATATTTAATAATATTATATTAATATTTATTATTAACATATAAATTTGGTCTAAAATATTAATCAATCAATCGTTTGACCGAAGCCGAAGCTAAGCTGATCGGCGATGACGACGGCGCGAGCCTTGCCTTCTTCTTAATTCTTTATGAGCTAGAAGAAGAGGAATTGTATATATCTATATACTATATTAAAAGCATGAAGGTCCTTAGCGAAATGTCGTTTACCTTTTTTACCCTTTTAAAATAGAGTTCATACCAAACAAAATAGTCATTTGGTTATTTTTCTAGCTAATTAAACCAAATTTATTACTTATTAAATTTTTCCTTATTCTAATCAAGTAAGTATTAAGTCCTTATAATTAGGACTTTAAAATTTTACCATATATAAATTTTACAATTAAAATATAATTAAATTGCACAAAATCTTTATGCCTAATACATTCCTTATTTGAATTGGGCTCCAAAATTATGAACCCTCTCACCGTTAGGTAGGCATATAATTTATTTACCTAAACATTTCAAAAGCTTAAAAGTACAAACAAACCCCAAAAAAATTATTGATTGGAAACAACGAAGATTTTAGATTTAAAAGTATTAATTAGTGTAGTTCGAAAGAATTAATTTTGAAAATTACCTACATAGTTATTTTTAAATGTTAATTTTGAAAGATAAATAATCTGAAAGTATAAGGCAAATTTAAAATATCTGAAAATAAATATGTTTAAGGTACCTAAAAATCTAGGAATATATTTTTCACAAATTTGAAGTTGGTCGGCATCTTCACTTTTGTAGCTTTAACAAACTAAACTATTCCTTCAACAAATAATTCTAGAAACATTACTAAAATGTACACAAACGTGTTAGATATCTACTAATAAAATTTAGATCTAATTTTAAGTCTTCAAAAATTAAAAATTACTAATAATATGCAGAGCAACTTACAACATATAAGGTCGAGTATGAAAACATATATATAAGTTTAATACGGCATGCTTACGTTTAGAAAACAATGGTAGTGTTTCAATTTAAAGTAATAAATTACTATAATGTACTTCAAGCTAATTATTTGAATAAGTTGAATACATATTTTAAATTTGTTCACATATTAAATTACAAATCCAATTACAATACTCGAAAAGTAAAACATAGATAAGATAAATTTATATATTGAAATTAATGAAATAAATTAGATATATTTATTCATAAGTAATTTAAGGTAGTATTTAAAAGAGCTAAAAGAAAACATAGAGAGAAAGGTATAAATTGATATTTCTTATTGAATTAACTATATACATAATCAATATTCTTTGTTGAAATAAATTTATACATTTATTTTAATTTAAAAATAATATTTATATAATTTTTTAAAAGTTTTATACTCATTTAGATAGGTTACACGCGCAATGCACGTATCGTAAGACTAGTACCTATCAAAAGTCTTTTCCTCCTCCAATATGGGGGCAATGTCCCTTGTCAAGGAAGGAAACTTAAATATTTCATTTTTCCTTCATTTCTCATTTATCCTCTTTTAAGCTAAAATAGCTTAAAACCCCCGACAAAGCTGAGATGATTAATTTTAAGTACCTTAAAATTTTAATTGTGCAGAGCAATATTCTTAACCCCCAGCGGACATGCTCGAGTCATTTTAAATTAAATGGATTCTCTCGTACAAGAAGCTCTAACATCAAGAGCGGGAGATCCAAATATTCTCAAAATTGTGTGGAATTAGATTTGATTGAAACGTGAAAAAATAATTTTTGAAGTTATGTTAAATTTTTGAAAGTTGAAGTTGTGTTTGAATATGTATTTTATTTGAAGAAAAGTTAAAATTTTGTGAGTGAATTTTTTTCAAAGACAATTTTGGGAACTTGAAATTTTTGAATTTTTCCTCCCAAAACATGATCATATTTAAGGCTCCAACCATAGCTAGATTCATGAGAAAATAATATTGTAATAGTCGCTCTCAAAATAATAGTACAAAAAATATATTTTTTCGTATTATATACTATTATATATTAGAATTATATAAATTTTATACACTTTTTGACTACGTGATGTAAATTATTTCTAACGCTGACTAAAAATGATATTTGTGCTTGTTTCATCACCGTCTTTAAAGCTCCCAAGGCGCAATCAGCAAATTTCGCTACTCCTTTATCTCATCATTCAAATCAATAATGGGAGAGGAACTAACCTTGACTAACACGAAAGAGGCAAGCTATTTAGACTTTTGTACTAAGGTTGAATGTTTGCCTCTGGTCCAATTTTGTACTTCAGATTAAAACCACTCCAGATATTATTATAAATATAGAAATTATTATAAAACTTTATTGACAGCCATAAAAAGCGTCAAACCATTATATTCAAAAATTAAATTTTATTATTTTTGTTTGGATTGAGTGTTATTACAATGGCTGAGAGTAACTATTGGAGTTTTTATCTCAATTTTGAGTGGTTTGGTTGAAATTTCAATTTGTAACTTAAAAAGGAAAACATAAATTAGTTGTATGTAAGTTCTATATAAGTTATATGTAAAATGTATGCAAAATGTATGTTTTTGATCGAATTTTTTACAACAAAAGTTTTGTATGAAATTCGTATATAATAGAGGTTGAGCAGAATTTGAAATTACTGAATTCGAAATTTTAGATCTTTTAAGTTATTGGGTTTTAGATTAAGAATTTGTATATATTCAATGAATTTCTTATGGAAAATATACAATTTGGATAAAGTTATTGGGTTCGACCGAACCCGTAATACATACTGTGGCTCCGGCCCTGTATATTAGTTGTATGTTATGATCGGATTTTACACAATAAAAAAATTATATACAAGCTATATATAAGTTGTATGTTTTGATCGAATTTGTTTAGAACAAAGTTATGTATGGAATCTGTATATAAGTTGTATGTTTTACCCGGATTTTACACAATAAAAAATTATGTACAAGTTATATATAAGTTATAGTATATTTTAATCAAATTTGTATATATTTTATAAAATCACTCCGGCTACCTTTTGAAAGTTCAAAAATCAAGCTGGAGTACATAAATAAAGTCCTGTTTTTGTATCAATACGAAAAAATTCCTTATAAGGTCCAGTAAGTTAATACTCGTGTATTTCGTTTCTGTTTGTTGGGCCAGGCAAACAGGTAGCGAATGTCTAAATAAATAGAAAATTACCGGCTATGTCCATTTACAAGTAGCTCATTATAAAAATTAGTCATTCGATAAAATATTATTAATATTAGCCAAATTAGCCACTTAGCTATTTGTAGCAAAAATATATCAAAATTATGCTTTATTTTGAGTGAGTGTTATTAAAATAGATTTGGTACAACTTAAGGAGCTTGAATATCAATTTTGGGATGATTTGATGAAGCTTTGAAGTGGTTTGAATTAAAAATTTGAAGTAAAAGTTGAATATGAAAAAAAATGATATGTGTATCACGCTATGTATCATTTGGGTATCACATATGTACCATATTTGTATCAATTATGTATCACATGTATATCCATGTATACATGTGTGTGAGATATATGCGTGATACATGTTTGATACATGTGACACATAAAACTTTTTTGAACTCGATTTAATTACAAATTTTGATACAAAACTAGTCAAATCACCTCAAAGCTTCCTCAAATTTTGTATATTGACTTATCTATATATTTTCAATAAATTTCAACTATACCCATTGAAAAAGTTTCTTTTTGTTAGATTTTTTAAATATTGTATAAATTTTTGTATTTTTGTGACGACCAAAAGTGTATCACCTGCTTTTAATTAAATTATGTGACTCCAAGGCCTTGAAAACCTCATTTATCATTACTTATCTCAGAAATTTATATCATTCAATCGAACACAGTACCTGATTGTAGCAGACTAACACAAGGAGAATGGATCTTTGGCTTTGTAAATAACCTGGATCGGCAGGAAACAAAGCAACAATAGCAACTAGAGTAACCTAGCAGATTTGACAACTTCAATAGCTAAATGCAAAGTGATGCAAATCCGAATAGAGGCAGAATAAATGGAAGCGAGCTCAACTTATATTATCAAAATTCTGGAGCAAAATACAAAGAAAATAACGCTCTAGGACAGCAAAGCATTCGAGCGAGCTATAGACTAAGCATCTGGACCGGAATTGCAACCTCGAACAGATGGAACTTCAATCGGCACCCTCTCTTAAACAAAGAGGCAGTACAGCTCAGGAATTCCTTCATCAAACATCACAATAAATTCAGTAATCAAAGAACATTATGTCTCAAGTCCCACTGCAGTATTCCAAAGGCGGCACACAGGTTTTTTGGGGCAAAAACATGATTTTTTTCTTAAGTTAGGTGCCCGCCTGCTGTCTTTGTTAGAAATTCGAGCTTAGAATAATTGTTGTATTTGGCTTTATTTATTATCTGATATTTTTATATGATATATGCTTAATATGCAAAATGATGATTTTTTACCGCTTTGATATTATTTGAACTGTATATATAAACTATGCTGAAACCCTCCTCTTCTCACCTCCGGGGATGTGCTTATTGGTTGATACTCCCTATTCTATTAGTGTCTTACCTTAAAATAAGAAAGAGGCTCGGAAAGTTTCTAAGCAGGCTGGCCTTTTGGTTCCCGGAAAGGAGCTCCTTCCACGACTCGGGTACACGGTCTAGAACAAATACCCATGTTTTTTGCCTAGTATAACAAAACTTCATGCCGGATCCCTAGTAGGAACGCTTATTCGCATCATGTTGTATTTGACTTAGGGGACTCAACACAGGGGTTGGGTCCGTCTAGGACAGGCAACCTGAAATGAAAAGACTATCCTGCTGCATCCTGTTTGTTTTACGCATTTATTTGCTTCAGACTTGCATGCTAACTGGTTTGTGAAATCAGGGATTTTGAAAAATTGGAAAAAATAAAAAATAACCGTGTAGAGAGATAACTACTCATTTTAGAAAAAAAAGATATCCAAGTGGTGTCAAAACCCTACTTGATTTTTGAGAAAATAGGAAAAAAAGAAGAAGAGTTTTATAGTTTATTTTATTTGCCAATAAAAAAATAAAAAAATGAAGAGTTTTATTTTTCACAATAGTTTATTTTACTTTCCACTGAGAAAAAATATATATTTTTAAAAATAGTTTGCTTTATGTGCCAATAAAAAAAAATGTGATTTTGTTTTCAAAAATAGTTTATTTGTTTGTCAATAAAATGAAAAAAAAATAGTTCGCCAATAAAAAAAAGGAAAATAGGGAAAAATGTTTTGTCTACAGATATAATTTATTTTATTTAAACGAACTATGCTGGTTTGATTCTCACCGGATGTGACATACGTAGGAAACCCCATCGGGTCCAACCTCCCCTTTTGCAAAAATAACAAAAAAAAAACAAAAATGTCAAAATTTTAATTCTTTGTCATAAATAAGTTGGGTGGTGCCGCCTTTATCAAATATAGCCGAATATTCCCGAAATGGACGCCGGAAGGCTGACTTTGCATAAACGGCCCCTTTGGTCATATTTTTAGAGTTTTGGTAGATTGACTCACGCAGCCTTAAAATCTTCGCCCCCGAGGCGCTGAAAGGCCGTGTTTGCAATATCGGGTTTTCTATGTTTAAAAAAAACAAGAAAAAAAGTCATAAATAAGTCTGGTGATGTTGTTTTGTCAAAAATAGCCGAATGGTCCTGAAAGTGACACCGGAAGGCTAATTTTGTATAAACAGCCACATTTGGGTAATTTTTTTTTTAGATTTTGACCGATTGACCCACACAACCTTAAAATCTTCGTCCCCGAGGAGCTGAAATGCCGTGTTTGAAAAACCAAGTCTTTTCATTTTAATGAAAAAAAACATATATAACAAGAAAAAAAAGTCAGTTTATTTTTTGTCAAAACAAGTCGAGCCAGCTTTGGCGGTGTTTTATCCCGTTCTTGCCAAGATAACCTTAGAGTATCTTTAAGTTGTCAAAAGTCTATTTTCGTAAAAGAATTGATAAGTTGATGAAGTGTCTTAAAATAATCCTCCCTGGCCTCAAAATTTGTGTGAAATTGAGAAGGGGCCACGTTTGCAAAAATAGCCATCTGATTGAAATTGGCAAAAAGGGAAGAAATACACCAGTTTTTTTTTTTTTTTTAAATTTGTATCTTTTGATTAGAGCATATGGTGTCTGGTTTTCAAGTATGTAAATTCTTTCTGGCAAAGTTTGTTAGTATGGTCAGTTTTTAATATTTTGCAATCAAGTTTGTTTTATTTTAAAAAACAAAATTCTAAAAAAAAGTGTTTTATTGTTATTGACCTTTCATTGACACGAACTACGCAAGGTTTGATTCATGCGGGGTCATGATACGTAGGCAATCTGTATAAGATTCGACCACAACAAATTTTTGTTTTTTAAAAAAATCAATTTGTTTTTGTTAATAAGGGGGACCGAATGAGTCCATTTCAAACATATTTTATTTTGAATTGTTGATAAAATTAAGGTGGTTGGTTGTGGTTCTCTTCCCTGCAATGCAAAATCAAGGGATAATGGCAGAAAATATCAAAACTGAGTGGGTTGATACCGATGCTCGACCACAGCTGGTTGAATGGAACAATAGGTTGGTAGAAGAAGTCAAAATACTGAGACAACATGTGGCTGACATGTATCGGGCGTGGATGGATGAGAAAGCACCACCCCCGCCACAACCCAGCTTCCTAGACTCTATCCTCACCCGTACACTGAACCCAATGCCAAATGATCCACCACACTCTCCATATGTACCCGCCTATCACGGCTTTTCCAGCCACCCAAGTAGTTCCATCACTCGTCCTCCAGTTATTTTTTCCCAATGCTACTCCGGTCCCCAACACCACTACTCTCCCCGATACCCCCAAAATCATTATTTGGCATTGGGAAAAAATGAGGAATTGGGAAAGATCCTCGACCCTTATGGAGAGTGTGGTGGATCATGTGACGACCTGGCCCGTCGTCACGGGAATTACCACCCCGTTATATTGTAATTTCATGTTTCATGCTTTTATATAAGTGTTAGAGTCCATCGGGTGAGTTAGGAGTGAATTGGATTGAAAATGAGGCATATAGCCTTTGTGAAGGAAACTTGAATAAGGAAAGTCAATCCGGAGTTGACTATTTGGTTAGAAGGCTCGGAATCGGATTCTGATGATTCGGTTAGTTCCGGGAGGTGATTTGTGACTTAGGGGAGCGATCGGAATTGAATTTGGAGACCCGGTGTAGAAATAGGCTTGAATTGGCTAAGGTTGAATTTTGGCGAAAACCGAACGGTAGGTGAGATTTTGATCCGGGGGTCGGAATGGAATTCTGACAGTTGCAGTAGCTCCGTTAGGTGATTTTGGATGTGCCTGCAAAATTTCAGGTCATTCGGACGTCGTTTGGTCGGGTTTTTGATCGAATGTGTAATTCGGAAGGTTTTAAGGAATTTAGGCTTGAATTTGATGTGAATTATGAGTTTTGGTGTTATTAGACGTTTTTTGAGGATTGGAGCAAGTTCGAATAAGGTGTTAAGATGTGTTGGTGTGTTTGGATGAGGTCCCGGGGGCCTCGGGGTGTTTTCGGGTGGCTAAACGGGAGAAATTGTGGAGGAATTGGGGGCGCAGGAGCGAGTCCGCAGAAGCGGACGAGGGGCGCAGGAGCGCTTGGTTACGCAGAAGCGGAACATTTTCCGCCGAAGCGGAACATTTTCCGCCGAAGCGGCATCGCTGGTGCGAGCCAGTGATCGCAGAAGCGGACGAGAAGAAAATGGGAAGGTCCGCAGAAGCGGACACTTGACCGCCGGGCGAGTCCGCAGGAGCGGACTCTGGTGCGCAGAAGCGGATGTCTTCGCAGAAGCGGAGGTTTAATCGTGGAAGCGGACGCGCATAAGTGGCCTCTGTTCTATTTGATCCAGGGTCCACATATTCTTACGTGTCCTCTTATTTTGCACATTATTTGGGTGCGACTCGTGGTAGTCTTGATTTACCTCATGTATCTACCCCCGTGGGTGATACGATCGTTGTGGATCATGTCAATAGATCCTGTGTTATATCTATTGGGGGTCTGGAGACCCAGGCAGATTTGTTATTGTTGGGTATGGTGGACTTTGATGTTATATTGGGTATGGACTGGTTGTCTCCGTACCATGCTATATTGGATTGTCATGCTAAGACAGTTACGTTGGCCATTCCTGGTATTTCTCAGATCGAGTGGCGGGGTTCGACCGATTTCGTCCCTAGCCGTGTTATTTCGTTCTTAAAAGCTCGGAAGATGGTTGAAAAAGGGTGTTTATCGTACTTAGCTTTTGTGAGAGATGTGGGAGCTGAGACTCCTAGCATTGATTCTGTACCTGTTGTGAGGGACTTCCCAGATGTATTCCCCTCAGACCTGCCGGGCATGCCGCCGGACAGGGATATTGATTTTGGCATTGACTTGGTGCCGGGCACTCAGCCTATATCCATTCCTCCTTATCGGATGGCACCGGCTGAGTTGAAAGAACTGAAAGAGCAGCTTCAAGAGCTTCTGGATAAGGGTTTCATCCGCCCTAGTGTGTCTCCGTGGGGTGCGCCGGTATTATTTGTTAAAAAGAAAGATGGTTCCATGCGAATGTGTATTGATTATAGGCAATTGAACAAAGTGACAGTGAAGAACAAGTACCCTCTACCGCGCATAGATGATTTGTTTGATCGGTTACAGGGTGCGAGGGTGTTTTCTAAGATCGATCTTCGTTCAGGCTATCATCAGCTGAAGATCAGGGACTCGGATATTATGAAGACCGCATTCAGGACCCGATATGGTCATTATGAGTTTCTTGTGATGTCGTTTGGGCTGACCAACGCCCCAACAGCATTTATGCATCTGATGAACAGTGTGTTCAGGCCTTATTTGGATTCATTTGTGATTGTGTTCATTGATGACATTCTAGTCTACTCCCGTAGTCAGGAGGAGCATGCTCAGCATTTGAGTATTGTGTTGCAGAGATTGAAGGAGGAGAAGCTATATGCTAAATTCTCCAAGTGCGAGTTTTGGCTCGAGTCCGTAGCATTTCGGGGACATGTGGTGTCTCGTGATGGTATTCAGGTTGATCAGAAAAAGATAGAGGCGGTGCAGAGTTGGCCTAGACCGTCCTCAGCTACAGAGATCATGAGTTTTCTTGGCTTGGCGGGGTATTATCGCCGGTTTGTTCAGGGATTTTCATCCATTGCTTCTTCATTGACTAAATTGACCCAGAAGGGTGCACCATTCGTGTGGTCGGATGAGTGCGAGGAGAGCTTTCAGAAGCTCAAGACAGCTTTGACCACAGCTCCAGTGTTAGTATTGCCATCAGCTTCATGTTCATATACCGTTTATTGTGATGCCTCGAGAGTGGGGATAGGTTGTGTGTTGATGCAGGAAGGTAAGGTAATTGCTTATGCTTCTCGGCAGTTGAAGCCACATGAGAAGAACTATCATGTTCATGATTTGGAGCTAGCCGCCATTGTTCATGCCTTGAAGATTTGGAGGCACTATTTGTACGGTGTGTCTTGTGAGGTGTATACCGACCATCGTAGTCTCCAGCGCTTGTTCAAACAGAAAGACCTTAATTTGAGACAGCGGAGATGGCTTGAGTTGCCGAAGGATTATGACATTACTATATTATATCATCCGGGGAAGGCCAATGTGGTGGCCGATGCTTTGAGCCGGAAGGCGGTCAGTATGGGGAGCTTGGCATATATTCCAGCTGAGGAGAGGCCATTTGCTTATGATGTTCAGGTACTAGCCAATCGGCTAGTGAGGTTAGATATTTCGGAGCCCAGCGGGGTATTGGCTTGTGTTGTATCTCGGTCATCTCTATATGATCGTATTCGTGAGCGCCAGAGTATGATGATCCACATTTGGCTGTCCTGAGGGATAGAGTTCAGCATGATGATGCTAGAGATGTCACCATTGATAGTGACGGCGTATTGAGGATGCAGGGCCGGATATGTGTGCCCAATGTTGATGGCCTTCGTGAGTTGATTCTGGAGGAGGCCCATAGCTCGCGGTATTCTATCCATCCAGGAGCCGCGAAGATGTATCAAGATTTGAAACAAGACTATTGGTGGAGAAAGATGAAAATGGACATTGTCAGACATGTAGCACGGTGCCTCAACTGTCAGCAGGTTAAGTACGAGCATCAGAGGCCCGGTGGCGTATTTCAGCGCATTGTTATTCCTGAGTGGAAATGGGAGAGGATCACTATGGACTTTGTTATTGGACTCCCTCGGACGGCGAGGAAGTTTGATTCTGTGTGGGTGATTGTGGATAGACTGACCAAGTCAGCTCACTTCATTCCAGTTAGTACTACCTACTCATCGGAGCGGTTGGCATCGATCTTTATTCGAGAGATTGTTCGGTTTCATGGAGTCCCAGTGTCTATCATATCCGACAGGGGTACTCAGTTCACTTCTCAGTTTTGGAGAGCATTTCAGCGAGAGATGGGTACGCGGGTTGAGTTGAGTACAGCATTTCACCCCCAGACAGACGGACAGTCTGAGCGCACTATTCGGATCTTGGAGGATATGTTGCGAGCTTGTGTGATTGATTTTGGTGGTTCGTGGGATGAGTTCCTACCACTTGCCGAGTTTGCCTACAACAACAGTTATCAGTCGAGTATTCAGATGGCCCCGTATGAGGCATTGTATGGCAGGCGGTGTAGATCCCCCGTGGGATGGTTTGAGCCTGGTGAGGATAGGTTGATAGGGACTGAGTTAGTCCGGGATGCTCTGGATAGAGCAAAGTTGATCCAGGAGAGGCTTCGTACGGCACAGTCTCGTCAGAAGAGTTATGCGGACCGTAGAGTTCGAGAGTTGTCTTTCATGGTTGGTGACGGAGTATTGTTGAAGGTTTCACCTATGAAGGGTGTCATGAGGTTTGGGAAGAAAGGAAAGTTGAGTCCCAGGTACATTGGTCCTTTTGAGATACTTAGGAGAGTTGGAGAGGTGGCATATGAGTTAGCCTTGCCACCCAGCTTATCCAGCGTTCATCCAGTATTCCATGTGTCTATGCTCCGAAAGTACATCGGAGATCCGTCTCATGTATTAGACTTCAGTACCATTCAGCTTGATGGTGATCTATCCTATGATGTGAAGCCTATTTCCATTTTAGGACGACAGGTGAGAAAATTGAGGTCTAAGGAGATTGCATCAGTTAAGGTTCAGTGGAGAGGTCGACCCGTGGAGGAGGCCACTTGGGAGGTCGAGCGGGAGATGCGGAGCAGATATCCTCACTTGTTTGAGACTTCAGGTATGTTTCTTGACCCGCTCGAGGACGAGCGTTTGCTTAAGAGGGGAAGAATGTGACGACCCGGCCCGTCGTCACGGGAATTACCACCCCGTTATGTTGTAATTTCATGTTTCATGCTTTTATATAAGTGTTAGAGTCCATCGGGTGAGTTAGGAGTGAATTGTATTGAAAATGAGGCATATAGCCTTTGTGAAGGAAACTTGAATAAGGAAAGTCAACCCGGAGTTGACTATTTGGTTAGAAGGCTCGGAATCGGATTCTGATGATTCAGTTAGTTCCGGGAGGTGATTTGTGACTTAGGGGAGCGATCGGAATTGAATTTGGAGGTCCGGTGTAGAAATAGGCTTGAATTGGCTAAGGTTGAATTTTGGCGAAAACCGAACGGTAGGTGAGATTTTGATCCGGGGTCGGAATGGAATTCCGACAGTTGCAGTAGCTCCGTTAGGTGATTTTGGATGTGCCTGCAAAATTTCAGGTCATTCGGACGTCGTTTGGTCGGGTTTTTGATCGAATGTGTAATTCGGAATGTTTTAAGGAATTTAGGCTTGAATTTGATGTGAATTATGAGTTTTGGTGTTATTAGACGTGTTTTGAGGATTGGAGCAAGTTCGAATAAGGTGTTAAGATGTGTTGGTGTGTTTGGATGAGGTCCCGGGGGCCTCGGGGTGTTTTCGGGTGGCTAAACGGGAGAAATTGTGGAAAAATTGCAGGTTGGGATTCTGTTTCTGTTGTTTCCGCTCCTGCGGAATTTTGGGCGCAGGAGCGTGTCCGGAGAAGCGGACGAGATGCGCAGGAGCGCTTGGTTACGCAGAAGCGGAACATTTTTCCGCTGAAGCGGCATCGCTGGTGCGAGCCAGTGATCGCAGAAGCGGACGAGAAGAAAATGGGAAGGTCCGCGGAAGCGGACACTTGACCGCCTGGGCGAGTCCGCAGGAGCGGACTCTGGTGCGCAGAAGCGGATGTCTTCGCAGAAGCGGACGCGCTTAAGCGGTCCTTTGCTCGCAGAAGCGGAATTGGCCGGCCAGGCCTAGAACCGCTGAAGCGACCCTTTGGTCGCGGATACGGACTCGTAGGAGCGGAAATTCTTCTGCAGAAGCGAAAATCGCTGTAAGTTAAGTGTATCAGAAGTTAGAAAAATTTCAGAACATTTTGTCACACCTCTTTTTTACACACCCGCAAGGGTGCAAAGAGTTTTTCCAATTAAAGGACAATCGAGATGGGATTTATTTTAATTATTTCAGAGTCGCCACTTGGGAGATTTATGGTGTCCCAAGCCACCGGTTAAATCCCGAATCGAGGAAAAGAATGACTCTATTTAACAGTCCGCGAACCAGAAATCCGGATAAGGAATTCTATTAACCCGGGAGAAGGTATTAGGCATTCCCGAATTCCGTGGTTCTAGCACGGTCGCTCAAACTGTCGTGTTTGGCTTATCTATCCGCTTTTTACAATTATGTACTTAGTGCAAGTTAATACCCCTTTACCGCTTTTATTATTGGTTGTGATTTACGAAAGAGAAAGTTGCTTAAAAATATGCTTTCGAATCACGTCACATGAAATGCACCCGGATCCTCAACATATTCTTATTCAATCATTTCGGGGTTTGGATTTGGGTCACATGAAATGCACACCCGTATTAAAAAGAAAAAAAGGTAAAACTAAAATATGCACCCGGATCGACTACTTATTTACACTGTTGAGAAAGGCGTGATATTCGTTAAGAAACGACGCATCTCGAAATCTAAGTATTTATATGTACATTTATGACGGCTATGTGATTAGTGTAACTATTGGGCGAGGCGTACCTTCGATTCAAATCTAAAGCGAACTACATCCCACTGTATCTTACTTAAGAGTTGATTCCAAATTACTTAAAACTTGCTACGAACCACATCACATGAAATGCGCCTGTGGTTCTTAACATGCTTTGTTTACTCTTGCCCAAAATTGGGGTCGGGTCACATGAAATGCACCCCCGACTCTTTTTAATCTAATTATGTCATTCCGTTGAGTAACAACTCCCTAGCTAATCTTGCTTGTAACATAAGGTCTATCATTTAACAGGTTTGGAGATTACACACATGAGTAGGGAAGATTGAATAGAGATACGAAGACTAATTCAGGTTTACATGCTTATCTAACGACAATGTATCTTTGGCCTAGCTACGCTTTTCCATAACCAAGACTAACAATACAAGCTTAATTGGAGAATAACAGAATGTAATTGAACATAAGAGCTTTGGACGACTACATGTTTCAATAGACTTTATGCATAAGCTTCAAACTTCATTCTTGTCGAACCAAGGAACTACAATAACAGAGGTGTGTACCTGGAATGCGGAAGAACAAGGAAGAGTGAGCAATGGCAATGCAACAACAGTAACAAGAACAGTAACAGCAACAGTACACCAGTAATAAACACAGTGAACCAACAGCCACACAGACACCACAGCAACAATGATAACCAACCAAATAGCCACAAACACTGGACCAGCAACAAATGACCACCACAGTAACAACACTAGACCAAACAACAATAAACAACCAGGCAGCACTCAACTAAATACACCAGTAGCAAACTACAGACCAGCCTCAACCATACTGAACCAGCAACAACAATGACCAAGCAGTAACAACCAATGGACCAGCAGTCACTTAGACCAAGAACCAGTGACAAACTGGATTGACAACCACCAAAACCAGCCAGGCAGCACCACTATAGACACAAACAACAACCAGCAGCAATACAACAATGAAACAACAACAATAATCAACCCAGGCAGCAACAACTACAAACCAGCCAACAACCAATAGACCAAGAGCAACCACAAACAACCAGGCCAGCAATATCAGCACACCCGACCACAACCAGTGGCAGTAGCCACAATAACACAGCAACAACAACTAACAGAAGAACCAGCACTGGACCAACAACACTGTGCACAGCAACACAAACGACCAACAGCACCCAAACGAACACCACAGCAACAGCAATGGCCAAACAACTCAACCACTGAAGCAAACACTCGAAGCAGTGACCACAAGTCCTATGAAACAGTAGCCTTTTCCTCTGTATCTTCCTATATGTGTATCAAAGGTATTCTTGCTGCCTATATTTCTCTCCAGGTTTTCTCTCCAGGGTGACCGTTTTGTTTTTGCTCTTCCAGATACTCTCAAGTATTCTCCAAGTACTCTCTAATATCTGTATGTATGCATGAATATCTCTCCTGTTTTAGTTTTGATGCCTATCTATTTATAACCAAAAACAAACCTAGGACATCCAGATTCTGCAGAACAGTCCCTTGCCCATCCCCCTTCTGTCCAACCCACTAAACTATGTCTAAGTATGGGGTGTTCATAATTAAAAATTGGTAATTGCAGGGCACTGGTGGGCTGCTCTGCTGTGACAGTGGATTCCACTGACTAGCCTCATGTGCAGGGCACCAAATGCTCTAAGTGTTGAACCCTGATTCCCTAATTAGCTTAATTTGAATCATAACTTCAGTTTCAAACCAATCAAACAGTCCCATTCAAATCCAGGAATGCTAATTACTGTGTGGTAATTCAAATAACTCAACTATGCAATTAGAAGACGACCTCTAATCAATTACAACACATAGCGATGACAACCAATTTAAATTGTTAAAACAGTGACTTCAAAGAATCTCGGCCAATGCCGGACATATGCGAAGTTAACTATTCGACGACGCTAATCGACGCGAGTTCGTATCCTATAACTAACACATTCAACTAAGCGATACAGAAAACAATTGACCAAAACAAAAGGTCTTGGAGAAGAAATGACAACTAAGGACGGCCAAGAAGAGAATTAAACCAATTGAAACTAACAAAGAACACACAAACCACGAAAAACAGAAGAAGATTGAAATACCTAATGAAGGCAATCCGAACTCGAACGAACTCAAGCTTCCACGGACTTGAGGTTGCATTTTTGAAGTGAACACGCTTTAATTGAAGTGTTTTTCGAACGAAAAACACTCCAATTAGAGCCTATTGACTCCAAATTCTTAAACTCGGACCAATTCCCTAATCTTGGAATTCTAGGGTTCTTGGGCTCGGATTTGGGGCTTTTGCATTTTTGGTTAGATTCGAAGCAAACCAATGTCAATGGGAGTGTGGGGGAGGTGTGAGGAGACTGTGGTGTGAATTTGGGGTGATTTGGCATTGGTTCGAGTTTGACTCGAATCTTCAAATGAAGATTCGAGGAGCTCCGGCATGATTCGAGGTTAGTGGAGGCTGGGTTTGTGATGGGGGAGGTGAGGGGGAGGTTTTGGCATTGGTTTGGTGGTGATTGGCCTACCGGAACCGCCGTGAGGCGATTTCCGGCAGGCGGAGCACGGCGGCGTTACGCTGGGTGTTTGAGGGCTCCTTTGGGAGACGAAGGGAGAGGGGGGGTCTGGCTTGGGGGGGCGGGGTATGGAAATGGGTTTATATACGTTTTGAGTAGTTAAATCCCGATCGTTGGATCAAACTTGATCAACGATCAGGATCTTCTCACTTAAACCAAACGGTGTCGTTTGGTTAAGTCATAGGCTGAATGAATTTGGGGATTTATGGATTAATCTGGGCCGTTGGATTATAAAATCCAACGGTCCAGATCGAGCGTTACACAGGCTGGACGGGTATTTGGGCTGGGTATTGAGGTGATTCATTTGGGCCTGTTTGTTTTAGACTAAGACACGGCCCAATTCAGATCTACATGATGTATTATATGCATATGTGTATATATATATATATATATATGTATATATACATATATATATATATATATATACACACATATGTATATATACCAACCTATAACACCGCTGTTTTTTACAACAATTAACGCACACAATTACATATCACCCAAAAATGTAAATCACATGACTTCGATATCAAACACTAAAAATGCAAAACCTAGCATATATTTTTGTATTTTTTAATTTAAATAAATAAACGTGCACACAAAAAGATAAAATAACACAAAATCACAAAAATCATGCCCAACACGAAACTATTTTTATTTTTTGAATTTTCTGGGAGTACTTCTCAAGTAAGGCAAAAATCACGTGCTCACAGCTGCCCCTCTTTGCGCGTAAACACGCAGAGTTTTCGTGCAAAGATAAGTGAGCGGATATAAGCGATTTTGCCCATTCGAGTACTCCGTATGAAGCATTTGGAAAAGTTTTGACCGAACCTTGCTTCAAAGGTCTCCTACATATCCCTGGCTAAAAGGGAATCAGGTCAATGTAGTTCGGGAAGTTCTGGTAGCTGGGACTACCATGACTGTTGCGATCTCGCCGTTACTGCTGTTGCCGCTGTTACTGCTGTTACCACTGCTTAGCTGATTTCCTTGTTATACCGCGCTAAGCAACAAAAACAAGAAGCTAGACTAAGTTACAGTACTACAAGTTCTTATCTATCCTTTTTAACTTGATCTTGTCGCGCTCCTTGCCATCTTGTCCTGACTTGGCGTTCCTTCCGATGCTTCGTCTCTTCTTACGAACTTGGATTCATGCCGAAGATTTCTGTTACATTCTACCGCTTTCCTCTACCAAATTAAAACAGGTCGCCACTCCATTCTCCAGAGGCGGGCTCCCCGACTTCAACTACTACTTCAAAATTAAATCGCCACTCCATTCTCCGGGCGGGCTCCCCGACTTCAACTACTACTTCAAAATTAGATCGCCACTCCATTCTCCGGGCGGGCTCCCCGACTTCAACTACAACTTCGGAATTAAATCGCCACTCCATTCTCCGGGCGGGCTCCCCGACTTCAACTACTACTTCAGAATTAAATCGCCACTCCATTCTCTAGGCGGGCTCCCCGACTTCCGCCTACTACTTCAAAATTAAATCGCCACTCCATTCTCCGGGCGGGCTCCCGACTTCAACTACAACTTCGAATTAAATCGCCACTCCATTCTCCAGGCGGGCTCCCTGACTTCAACTACAACTTCGAATTAAATCGCCACTCCATTCTCCAGGCGGGCTCCCCGACTTCGACTACTACTTCAAAATTAAATCGCCACTCCATTCTCCAGGCGGGCTCCCCGACTTCAACTACAACTTCAAAATTAAATCGCCACTCCATTCTCCAGGCGGGCTCCCTGACTTCAACTACAACTTCAAAACTAAATCGCCACTCCATTCTCCGGGCGGGCTCCCTGACTTCAACTACAACTTCAAAACTAAATCGCCACTCTATTCTTCAGGCGGGCTCCCCGACTTCAACTACAACTTCAAAAATGAAATCGCCACTCCATTCTTCAGGCGGGCTCCCTGACTTCGGCTACAACTTCAAAATAAATCGCCACTCCATTCTTCCAGGCGGGCTCCCTGACTTCAACTACAACTTCAAAACTAAATCGCCACTCCATTCTCCGGGCGGGCTCCCTGACTTCAACTACAACTTCAAAACTAAATCGCCACTCTATTCTTCAGGCGGGCTCCCCGACTTCAACTACAACTTCAAAAATGAAATCGCCACTCCATTCTTCAGGCGGGCTCCCTGACTTCAACTACAACTTCAAAACTAAATCGCCACTCCATTCTCCGGGCGGGCTCCCTGACTTCAACTACAACTTCAAAATTAAATCGCCACTCCATTCTCCAGGCGGGCTCCCCGACTTCAGCTACTACTTCAAAATTAAATCGCCACTCCATTCTCCGGGCGGGCTCCCTAACTTCAACTACAACTTCAAAATTAAATCGCCACTCCATTCTCCAGGGCGGGCTCCCTGACTTCAGCTACAACTTTAGAATTAAATCGCCACTCCATTCTCCGGGCGGGCTCCCCGACTTCAGCTACAACTTCAAAATTAAATCGCCACTCCATTCTCCGGGCGGGCTCCCCGACTTCAACTACAACTTCAAAAAATGAAATCGCCACTCCATTCTCCGGGCGGGCTCCCCGACTTCAACTACAACTTCAAAACTAAATCGCCACTCCATTCTCCAGGCGAGGCTCCCTGACTTCGATTACTATAAAATCGCCACTCCATTCTCCAGGCGGGCTCCCCGACTTCAATTACAACTTCAAAACTAAATCGCCACTCCATTCTCCAGGCGGGCTCCCTGACTTCAACTACAACTTCAAAATAAATCGCCACTCCATTCTCCGGGCGGGCTCCCTGACTTCAGCTACTACTTCAAAATTAAATCGCCACTCCATTCTCCAGGCGGGCTCCCTGACTTCAACTACTACTTCAAAATTAAATCGCCACTCCATTCTCCGGGCGGGCTCCCTGACTTCAACTACTACTTCAAAATTAAATCGCCACTCCATTCTCCAGGCGGGCTCCCTGACTTCAACTACAACTCACTGATTTCATCCTATCTTGATTACCTTCCTTCGCCTCTTGTACCATTTTCTTCTTCCTGCGTTGCCTCTCGGGCCACCTTCTCTTCTGAATTATCCTGTCTTGAAATTGCTTTCCCCCGGTCGTATTACTTTTCTTCTGGCTGCTGGGGATATTTTTGGAACTGTTTACTCGCCTGCTGGGGGTGATGCTGCCGAGGAAGTATTCTTTGTTTCCTTCACCCCTCATTCTCTTCCTTCTTCTCCTACCTCTTCTGGGACTCACGCTTTTGTTTCCTTGATCAAATTATAGGATGTAATACCGCTGGGGGAATCTCGAAGCCATTTTTCTTTCTCCAACAGCGGCTGGAGATGATACCCGGCTCAAAGATCACCCCATCTTGTGTTGCTTTCTACACTTATCCTCTGAGTCTTGCTTTCCAGAAAATTTTCGCAACAGGAGAAAATTTTCTGCCCCAGTGTGATAAACTTCTGGACGGTATGCTTTTCTGCCGTCGGACCCTCTTTTCCTGCTTTAAATCAAAGAAAAATTGTTAGTTTCAAAACGTCGCGAGTGGTCGTGCCACTCTTGTTGAGGCCATTCTCTTTCAGCTGCTTGGCCTCTCTCGAACTTTGAGGACGACGTTGACGCTTGCTTGGGAAGATGCTTTTTCCACGAACGACCTCTCATCTTTCCTTTTATGCCACTCTTTGGTTTGGTCCGACTCTTTTTAGCCGGTGATCTGTTGCGTGAAATCATTTTTCGGACATGCCACATGTGTCCATCATACTCCATAATTCTTGCGAACCTTCCACTCAGCCTGTCATCCCAATCTCACTATCGTAACGACTTCTATCTCATTGCCTTGTTCCATGCCTATTCACTTTCAATATACTGCTTTGGGAGACTTGGTAGTAAGCTTTGAAAAATCAATTTTCGAAAATGAAAGAAAAGAAAAGAATACCGACCGCAAATGACAAAAGAAGAGAAAAACTTTTCTGAACTCAAAAATAGGAAAACTTATCTGAATGTGTGCCTGATCCAATGTTATGTCGCGCCTTTGAGATTAAACTACCCAGTCTATTCATGTCAATCACTTCCTGATACCGCGTCCTGCTAGAGGTAAACGGATGTCCCAACCTTGTCTCATGCAGACATCTTGTAACCATCTCATCCTGCCACCTCACAGTGCCCTTCAAAGGGTTTTCACTAATGAGATTCTCTCATTTCTCTCTATCTCCCGTCGCCTTAAGGTGCCCGTAAAGGTTTTCACCGTAAGACTCTCTCATTTTACTTCTCTCAACTTCCTTCGCCTTAAGGTGCCCGCGAGGGTTTTCACCGTTAAGACTCTCTCATTTATGCTTTCTTTCCTTGCGGCGGGGTATCACCCCCGAGATTCCCTCTAGAGCGTTATCCCCTTTCGGCTTGTGCATCCTGGATTCAATCGAGGGTCGGGATGTCACTCTTGGCTTTCATTCACATGACTTGGCACTTCTCAAATACCGATCGAGAGGTCTTTCTGGTTCTTGATATGGTTTCTGCGCGTGAGGCTGAAGAAAGGGGTTTAGCCTCAACGGTTAGCTTATTACAACTTTCGGAATCCACACTATCTTTCCAACGAAACAATGACTTCTGCCCCAGTTTTGTTGCTTGGGGGATTTTTGATTTTTATTTTATTATGACCGAGCCGTGTGGCGCCTACGTATCCTTCTTGAGGAATCAGGTCGAACGTAGTTCACTTTTTCTTGTATTACCTCTTTGTTTCTTTTCTGCTCTGTTACACATCTTCCTTGATGATTCCGAAAGAGGGTATATGAAAGAATAATTAAGGCTCAAATGGGGAAACAAAGGTTAAAGTGTTTGGGTAGTAGAAAAATTGCCTCTCTGTCATTTCATTCTCCGAAAAATGCCAAATACACACAAACGAAACCAAACGTTGACAAATGCATTAAAGAATTACACATAATATCTCTTAACCGCATCAGAATTGATAGCCATATCGGTGCATCTTCCCTCGACATCAGTCAGACATAGAGCGCCGTTGGATAATACTCTAGTCACCACAAAAGGTCCCTGCCAATTTGGAGCGAATTTGCCTTTCGCCTCGGCCTGATGTGGTAGAACTCTCCTCAGCACATGCTGTCCCACTTCAAATCTCCTGGGACGTACCTTCTTGTTATATGCTCTCGCCATTCTCTTTTGATACAATTGGCCGTGACATACCGCTGTCAATCTCTTTTCATCGATCAAGCTTAATTGCTCTAATCGGGTTTTGACCCACTCGTCGTCGTCAATCTCAGCTTCAGCGACGATTCGGAGGGATGGAATCTCCACTTCTGCGGGTATTACTGCTTCAGTCCCGTATACCAACAAGTAAGGAGTTGCACCTACCGAAGTTCGGACGGTAGTGCGATAACCCAACAGCGCGAATGGTAGCTTTTCATGCCATTGCCTAGACCCCTCTATCATCTTCCTCAATATCTTCTTTATGTTCTTGTTTGCTGCCTCGACCGCACCATTTGCTTTTGGACGATACGGTGTGGAATTTCGGTGTGTAATCTTGAACTGTTGACATACCTCTTTCATCAATCCACTGTTAAGATTTGCACCGTTATCCGTAATGATCATCTTTGGAATTCCAAACCTACAAATGATGTGGGAGTGTACGAAGTCCACTACCGCCTTCTTGGTCACTGATTTGAATGTTTTGGCCTCCACCCACTTGGTAAAATAATCAATCGTTACCAAAATGAACCTGTGACCATTGGAAGCTACAGGCTCAATAGGTCCAATAACATCCATTACCCATGCGACAAACGGCCATGGTGCGGACATTGTATGCAATTCAGTCGGGGGAGAATGAATCAAATCTCCGTGTATCTGACACTGATGGCATCTTCGCACGAAACTTATACAATCCCGCTCCATAGTGAGCCAATAGTATCCTGCTCGAAGAATCTTCTTTGCCAATACGTATCCGCTCATGTGTGGTCCGCAAACTCCCGAGTGTATATCCGTCATCACTGTTGTTGCTTGACTTGCATCTATACATCTCAACAATCCCAAATCCGGGGTTCTTTTATACAGCACCCCTCCACTAAGGAAAAATCCGTTCGCCAACCGCCGAATAGCTCGCTTTTGGTCTCCAGTTGCTTGCTCTGGGTATACTCCTAACCCTGAGGTATTCCTTGACATCATGAAACCATGGCTCACCATCCACCTCTTCCTCTATCACATTACAATAAGCATGTTGATTCCGGACATGGATGTGTAACGGATCGACACGAACCTTGTCCGGGTGATGTAGCATTGACGCTAAAGTAGCCAACGCGTCGGCAACCTCATTATGCATCCTTGGGATGTGCCTGAACTCTACCGATCGAAAGCGTTTGGTCAAATCATGCAAACACCGACGATATGGGATAAGCTTTAAATCTCTGGTTTCCCATTCTCCCTGAATCTGATGTACCAGAAGGTCCGAGTCCCCCAAGACCAAGACGTCCCTGTACATCCATGTCCACCGCTAATCGCAACCCCAAGATACATGCCTCGTACTCGGCCATATTATTGGTACAGTGAAAACGCAGTTGAGCAGTAACAGGATAATGATGTCCTGTTTCAGATATGAGCACAGCCCCTACTCCGACTCCTTTTGCGTTTGCCGCTCCATCGAAGAAGAGCTTCCATCCTGGATCCTTGGTTAGTTCCAACCCCTCAATCTGCAATACTTCCTCATCTGGAAAATACGTCCTCAAAGGTTCGTATTCGTCATCAACGGGATTTTCAGCTAAGTGATCGGCCAGGGCTTGAGCTTTCATAGCCGTCCTTGTCACGTATATGATGTCGAACTCCGTAAGTAATATTTGCCATTTTGCTAACCTCCCTGTAGGCATAGGTTTCTGGAAAATATACTTCAACGGATCCAGACGCGAAATGAGGTAAGTGGTGTAAGAAGACAAGTAGTGTTTCAGCTTTTGGGCTACCCAAGTCGGGGCGCAACATGTCTTTTCTAGATGAGTGTACTTGACCTCGTGGACTGTGAACTTCTTACTGAGGTAGTAAATGGCCCGTTCCTTCCTGCCGGTAAGATCATGCTGCCCCAGTACGCAGCCAAACGAATTCTCCAAGACCGTCAGATAAAGAATCAGGGGTCTACCTGGCTCAGGCGGAACTAGTACGGGTGGATTTGACAGATACCCTTTGATTCGGTCAAACGCTTCCTGACATTCTGTCGTCCATTCTATCGCAGCGTCTTTCTTCAATAGGCGGAATATGGGTTCACAAGTTGCCGTAAGCCGGGCAATAAACCTACTGATGTAATTCAACCTTCCCAACAGACTCATTACCTCTGTTTTATTCTTCGGCGGGGCTAACTCCTGAATGGACTTGATTTTGGATGGGTCCAGCTCAATGCCCCGTCGGCTGACGATGAATCCTAGCAACTTTCCTGATGGAACTCCGAATGCACATTTGGCCGGATTGAGCTTGATGTCGTACCTTCGAAGTCTTTGAAAGAACTTCCTGAGGTCGGCAACATGGTCTTCTTGACGTCTGGATTTTACGATCACATCATCCACGTACACTTCAATTTCCTTGTGTATCATGTCATGGAATACCGTAGTCATCGCCCTCATATATGTTGCTCCCGCATTCTTCAAACCAAACGGCATCACTCGGTAGCAATAAGTCCCCCACGGTGTGATAAAAGCCGTCTTTTCTGCGTCCTCTTCATCCATCAAAATCTGATGATATCCCGCATAACAATCCACAAAGGATCCAATTTCGCGTCCGGCGCAATTATCAATCAGGATATGGATATTGGGAAGTGGGAAATTATCCTTAGGACTTGCCTTGTTGAGATTGCGATAGTCCACGCATACCCTGATCTTTCCGTCTTTCTTTGGCACCGGTACTACGTTAGCCAACCATTCAGGGTATCGAGTGACACGAATGACTTTCGCCTGCAACTGCTTGGTTACCTCCTCCTTAATCTTCACACTCATCTCCGTCTTGAATTTCCGCGGCTTTTGCTTGACGGGAGGATATGCCGGATCAGTGGGTAATCTATGAACCACTAGATCAGTGCTGAGTCCTGGCATGTCGTCGTACGACCATGCGAAAATGTCTCTAAACTCCATGAGTGTTTTGATCAATTCTTCTCTCAGATTGGGTTCAATATGGACACTTATTCGGGTTTCTTTGACGTCATCCGCATTCCCCAGATTAACGGCCTCGGTATCATTTAAATTTGGTTTGGGTTTTTCCTCGAAGTGACTTAATTCTTCACCGATTTCTTCTACGGCTTCATCATCGCCGTACTCCGACTCACTCTCGTCACTTCTTATTTCATGTGTTATTATTTCCAAACCCGATTGACTTTCTAGACTGGGTTGATTAATCTTTAAGCACGCCATATCATTAAGATCAGTTGCAAGAAGGCTGTTCAGAAAAGTAAAAAGAAGAAAAGATAAACAAAATTAGACACGAAGGAACCAAATTTCATTGATGGGAATTGTACAAAGGGAAAACAAACTGCAAACTTAAATAAAAAATGAACAAAACAACGGGATTTTACTCCGGGGACAAACCCCCAACACAAAATTTCGAAAGAAAAACAATCCAAGACAAACTACCAAGACTCCTTCCGGACAGGGAGAGGAGTAGCCTTCCGGTTATTCAGTTTTGCCCTTGGTCCCACAAATTGTATCTCGGCGTGACTAGATCCTTCACCGTCCTCGAGCATACATACATCCGTGAATAGGTCTTCGAACTTCCTGAAGAACTCTTCATCTGGCCTGATCGTAGGACCGGGAATCTTTGTCGCTGGATGTCCTCTTGCTCCGGACCTGACAAAAGATTGGGAAAGGCGTGGAACAGGCTTTGGGAGCACCCATGTTTTCTGCTTGCTCCTCTTTGCTCGCCGGATGTCCTCTGAGGTTGGCTGGAATCCCAAGCCGAAGGTTCCCAAGTTTTCGACCACCGATACCGGTTGTATGATTCCTTGCAGAGATGCACCTAGACCTTTACCGGGTATGAAACCATGTCGCAACATTTCATGAGCCACCATGACATCTGCAGTAATTGTCCTGTCATCGGGAATGCATTCCCCTTCTAGAACTCGGTTGGCGGACACCACATCGCAGACCTGATATACCCACGGCCCAACATCTTCTTCCGTTTCAACAAAGGGAATGATGGTGCCTGATTGTGGATCGTTCTCTCCATGGACGACGATCTCCTGTTGGTCCCACTCAAACTTGACGAGCTGGTGTAAGCTGGATGGAACTGCTCTTGCGGTATGAATCCATGGTCGCCCTATTAGGAGGTTATACGACACCACCATGTCCAGCACCTGGAATTCCATGGTGAACTCCACTGGCCCAATTGTCAAGATCAACACTATGTCACCAACCGACGCTTTGCCTCCTCCGTCAAACCCTCGAACACATACCCTATTCTCGCGTACCCTGCCGATGTCTACTTTTAATTTGCCCAGTGTAGAGAGAGGACAAATGTTAGCACTGGACCCATTATCGACCAAGACTTTGGTAACCACCGCCTCTTCACACTTCACCGTAAGATATAAAGCCCTGTTATGCTCAGTGCCTTCCTCAGGCAACTCGTCATCGGTGAAGGTGATCCGATTTGCTTCGAAGATCCTATTGGTGATCTTCTCCAAATGGCTCACCGAGATTTTATCCGGTACATGTGCCTCATTCAGGACTTTCATCAATGCTTGCCGATGTTCTTCAGAATGTATCAGCAAGGATAGCAATGATATTTGTGCCGGAGTCTTCTTTAACTGCTCTAAGACAGAGTAGTCATGCAGCTTCATCTTTTTCAAGAATTCTTCCGCCTCTTCATCGGTGACCGGCTTTTTCAATACTGCCGGAGTGGTCTTCCTCAATTCCGCAGGGGCAAAACATCTCCCCGAGCGGGTCAACCCTCGGGCTTCACAAACTTCCTCTTTCACCTCCTTTCCTCTGTAGGTCGTTGTAATCCGAGCATAATTCCATGGGACAGCCCGGCTATCAGTTACTGGCAACTGTGTTGCCGGCTGGATGATGAAGGGGTCCATTCGAACGCCTGCTACTGTCAAAATGGGCTTGATTGCTGCCCCCGGTACAACTATCTTGGCCGGCTTCACCGGTACTTCGTTCACACTTTCCTTTCCTGCTTCCGACTCTCCTGGTATGTCCTTCTTGCAACTGGGCGATTCATCAAAGCTTGGCCCTTTTCTCGTTCCTGCCCCGCTAGACCCAATCATCATTACAGTCTGAGAGGCTTTCTCTTTTCCTTCCTCCGCCCGTACCAACTCGATCATATTGGTCTCACGATGAGTTGGAAGCGGGTTTTGGTTGATGTTGGGCTCTGTTGGAGTCTGGACCTCGATCCTGCGGGTGTCAATGAGCTCCTGGATGGCCGTCTTCAGCCTCCAACACTTTTCTGTATCGTGTCCCGGACATCCCGAGCAGTAGGCACAATTTACTGAATGGTCCAGGTTCTTCGGAAGAGGGTTTGGCAGCTTAGCTTCAACCGGATTCAGCAACCCTACTTGCTTTAACCGGTGGAACAGACTAGTGTAAGACTCTCCTAAGGGAGTGAAAGTCTTTGGCCTCGGCGCCCTGTCGCCCCTGAATGCCTGGTTCGGACGGAAACTCGCGCCCGAGGGGTTTCTGTAAGCTCTTGGGGGTGGGTGATTGTTTTGCGGGTTTGGTGCACGCCACGGTGCATGAACAGGAGGTGCAGGATAGGACTGTGCATGGTGGACAGTAAAATGGGGATCAGGTGCGGGATAGTAATGTTGCGGGTGGTTATATGGGTTGTGGGGGTAATTTTGGTGGTGAGGCTGGGGTGGGCTATATTGGGGTGCGGGGCCTCTATTTCCGAACCATGCCCCGGACTCGACGGCCGCAACTTCCTCTCTCCTCTTTTTCCCCAGTACTCCTCCAGTACCACTTTGGATAGCCTGAGTGGTGGCTTTCAATGCTGAGTAACTCATGATCTTGTTGGCCTTCAAGCCTTCCTCGATCATACCCCCCATTTTTATCACCTCAGTGAATGATTTGCCTACGGACGTTACCAGATGTCCGAAGTAGGTGGGCTCTAATGTTTGCAAGAAGTAGTCCACCATCTCGCTCTCTCTCATCGGTGGATCCACCCTGGCCGCCTGTTCCCTCCATCGGAAACCAAATTCCCTGAAGCTTTCAGCAGGCTTCTTCTCTAGTTTTAGCAATGATAGGCGGTCCGGGATTATCTCAAGATTGTATTGGAACCTGGCCGATAAAAGCTTGAGCCAAATCATCCCACGTAAACCATCTACTGGGATCCTGTCTAGTGTACCACTCCAACGCCGATCCTCCCAGACTCTGGCCGAAGTAGGCTATCAGAAGCTCGTCCCGTCCTCCGGCCCCTCTCATTTTACTGCAAAACCCTCGCAGGTGGGCCACTGGGTCACCATGCCCCTCGTATAGGTCGAATTTGGGCATTTTAAACCCTGCTGGCAACTGGACGTCCGGAAATGGACACAGATCCTTATAGGCGACGCTGACCTGGTTGCCTAAACCGTGCATGTTCCTGAAGGACTGCTCCAGGCTTTTAACTTTTCTGACAACTTCCTCGTGTTCCGAACTTTGGAAGTGTTTTTCCGGTTCTGCCGGATTATCCCGGTGAGGTGTATGTGATTGTGGTTCAGGAGCCCTGAAAGTAGGCTCTGGACGATAGTAAGAGTTGTCATGGATCTGAACATACGGCTCGCTGGCCGGCCTTTGCAGAGGAGCAGGTGGAGGTGCCACAAAAACGGGGGTGGCTGGAGGAGGATTTGGTTTGGTCGGTGGAATGTGGGTGGCATATGGGTTTTCCCCCTGAAAGTATGGATAGATCGGGGCGCTTGTCGAAGGATCGATGGGCGGATGTTCCGGAGCCGAGGCGAGAGTAGGGCGGTTTGGTGAAGACTGTTCCCTGGCCCAGGCCAGGTGCATCTCTGTTATCTGTTGTTTTAACCGGTCTACCTCTTCTTTCATGATTTGTAGCTCGGATTTTTCTTCCTCGAGACTCTTTCCAGAACTCGACATGCTTACTGTAACTGGTCCTTTGGATCTAGTACGGTAGGGATGGCCGGCCAGGATATTCTGTCAAACCAACTGCTAAACTTTCTGGAATACGCAACAAACTTGTTAGTTCACCGAGTTTGACAGATATGTTATAGCACGTTGGATGCAATGCACCTAACCAAATAACCCTTTCTACGTGTACTCTTTAACATGCGTCATTCCGGCCCTTTTCTTTTTCTTTTTCTTTTTCTTTTTCTTTTTTTTTCTTTTTCGACTATCTTTGCAAGCCTTTATTTAACCTATGGATTCCTTTCTTTTAGTGGTGGTCGAATCTTATGTGGATTGCCTACGTATCACGACCCCGCGTGAATCAGACCGAGCGTAGTTCTGGCAACAAGATTGTGGCAAAATTCAGTAACTTTTATATCAAATAAAACCGTGTAGTTACAAAACACGTCTTACAACAATCAACAAAACAAAAGAAAATGCTTGACCGGGGAAAGTAAAGATAGAACTGCCAACTGGCTTGACTCAATATTTCAAGATACATTTTCAATCAAAAATCTAATGCCCTAAAACTCCTGGGGGCCTGCGAGGCATCATTCGGCCTTGCCGCAGGCCTCGGTGTGAGGTCCTTGTGCAGTTCCCTCAACTCTTCCATGATCCGATGAACATAACCCATAATTGAAGTGAAAAGGTCGGCGCGGGGCATTCGTTCACAAGCTAGGCACTTCATGGTGACATAGTGCCCGATTTCTCCAATTCTATCCTTGATCATGTCCCTTTCTCCGAGTAGCCGCTCTATTTGCTGATTTTTCGCCCCCAATCTTCGAGCATTGTTGGTGACTTGATCTAGGAGCCTATCCACTTGTCCTTGCAGCCGGGCCATCAAATTGTGGCAGCGGTCGAGGTCTGCTCTGGCATCTTGGGCTTGCTTGAAAACCCGCTCCCTAAGGACAACATTTGCTTCTCTCAAGCTAGTGATGATATCAGTGTAATCTTCTTCCACCCGCTTTAGGTGAAGTGCATGTTGATGTGCCTCCTTTTTCCAGCTAGCACGGATCCTCGTTATTTGGGCTTTTGACTCGTCCAATTCTCTTTGGGTGTCGGTGACTTGGCTTCTCAAACCCCTTATCAATTTTTCGTCGGCCCGACTCCTCGCCTGTCTGTCAGCATCTCTTTTCATTTGCTGGATTTGAGCTCTCAAGAAGTCATTTTCTTGTGCCAACTTCTTTTTGTCTCCTTCGTCGGTGGCGGCTTGCATGTTCTTCTCGAATTGGAGGTCCCGGACCTGCTGTTCTATCCTGCCAATCTTCGTCCTGTATCCCTCCTCCTTTGCTAACCAATCCCATTGTTCCCGTGAATCTTCCGTGAATTGTTGGACATGGGCTCTTTTAGAACATTTCCGACGAATCTGAAATCTTTTCCCGAACCACACGTTGTACTTTGGGTCCACCTCTCCCTTAGATAGCTCCCGGACCATGGTTTTAGGCTCAAGGAACCGACATTCGTGCCACAGCCTTCTAACCTTCTCTTCGGGGAAGATAACTCCCGGGCTCAACTCAATGGCGTACTTCCTTAGGTCTTGATTGGTAGGAATAACCTGAAACCTTCCTAGTTGACGTAATACACGGTGAGGGACATATGGTTGGACACTGCGGATCCCCATCAGAAGGATATAACACTCCTCGGCTGCCATATATATTACTTCCGTATCGGGTAACCACCCGAATGCCCATTCAATCTGATCGGCTTCTATTGAGCTCAGTCGTGCAAGCCATGCCTCGATGCCTTCAGGGAATACAGCACCCATCATCCGTTCTTCGAAACCCCTGATACAGTTTTTTCCGGTTAACCCGTGATTCATGTATTGTGTTCGGTGATGGAGGTGTTCTTGCATCCATAACTGGAGTAACAGATTGCAACCTTGGAAGAAATTGCCCCCTTCTCGGCATACAATCAAGGCTCGATAGATTTCGGACAAAACCAAAGGGACCACCGTGCTGGTAGCCTTTTTGATTGCAACATCGGCTATTCCTACCAGACTTATCTCTATTTTCTTATCTTCGCGCGGACAAATCACAATCCCCAAGAATGTCGTTATGAATGCTAGAATTCGTCTGGCCTCCCACTTGGTTCTATTCCCTGCGTGAGTCAATCCAAGGTTTGACTCTTCAAAACCCCGAGGAGTGCCGTACCGTTGATATAAGAATTGAAGATCGCAATACCCTTTCAACAGATCATCATTTTTCACCTTCCGACTAATGCTCAGCAAATCCAGAAACCCATGTGGAGATACCGGTCTTGGTGAGAGCAGGTATTGCCCTCTTAATTTCCCATTAAGTCCTGCATAGCCCGCAATTTCCTCTAATGTGGGCGTCAATTCAAAGTCAACAAAACGGAACACATTGCGGGTCGGATCCCAGAAAGATACCAGTGCCTTGATGATGTCCTCCCTTGGCTCGATATTCAACAGATCAACCAAACCTCCCAAAATTCTCCCTACGACCTTTTTGCTATTGTCTTCCAAATCGTTCCACCATATACGGAGCTGCTGAGGGACCTCACTAAAGATTGAAAATGATTTATTCTGATTCGTGCTCATCCTGCACATTTATTAAGGTGATTTAAATAAGAAAACAACTTTGTTTTGCTAAAAAATAAAAAAATCAGTTTTCAATCACGGCCTTTCAACGTCTCGGGGACGAAGGCTTTTAAGGCTGTGGGGTAAATTGATCGAAATCAAAATTGACCCAAAGGTGGCCGTTTATACGAAATTAGCCTTCCGGCGTCCCTTCCGGGAACATTCGGCTATTTTTGAAAACAGCGTCACCGACTTATTTAGTACAAAATTAATTTTTCAAAAGGTGAAGTTGGACCCGATGGAGGTTGCCTACGTATCTCACATCCGATGAGAATCAAACCCCCGTAGTTCGGTTTTGACGAAACAAACGACATTATTTATTCATTTTACTAAAGGAAAACAAATAAGCTATTTCTATCTTAAGAACAAAACACATTTTTTCTTTTTTCTTCTTTTTTTTTTTTTTTTTTTTTTTTTTTTTTTTTTTTCTAAAGCCGGTCAGCATGCAAGTCTATAACAGATAAATGCGCAAGACAAACAGGATGCAGCAGGATAGTCTGTTCATTTCAGGTCACCTGTCCTAGACGGACCCAACCCCCGTGTTGAGTCCCCTAAGCCAAATGCGACATGATGCAAATAAACGTTTCCTACTAGGGATCCGGCATGAAGCTTTGTTATTCTAGGTTTAAAAACCTGGGTTTATCTGTTCTAGACTTGGCTTACCCGAGCGGACAGCTCGAGCCGAGGAGGAGGCAGCAACCCGGGAATACCAGAAGCTTCACCGGTTTTGCAACTTATCCAAACCTCGTTCTAAAATGGGAATTAGACACTATACAGAAAAGAAGTCACACGAAGTGCACCCTTCTTCATGATTTAGAAGACTCGGAGAGGAGATTGGTTCCGGCACAATTTATATGTACAGTTCACACAATATCAAAGCAGTAAAAACAACATTTTGCACATTGATGCCAACATGTAAAAAAAATCAGATAATAAAATATGCCAAATACAACAGTTATTCCGAGTTCTAAAGGAAGATTCAATCCCCAGCAGAGTCGCCAGAGCTGTCACACCTCCTTTTTTACACACCCGCAAGGGTGCAAAGAGTTTTTCCAATTAAAGGACAATCGAGATGGGATTTATTTTAATTATTTCAGAGTCGCCACTTGGGAGATTTATGGTGTCCCAAGTCACCGGTTAAATCCCGAATCGAGGAAAAGAATGACTCTATTTAACGGTCCGCGAACCAGAAATCCGGATAAGGAATTCTATTAACCCGGGAGAAGGTATTAGGCATTCCCGAATTCCGTGGTTCTAGCACGGTCGCTCAACTGTCGTGTTTGGCTTATCTATCCGCTTTTTACAATTATGTACTTAGTGCAAGTTAATACCCCTTTACCGCTTTTATTATTGGTTGTGATTTACGAAAGAGAAAGTTGCTTAAAAATATGCTTTCGAATCACGTCACATGAAATGCACCCGGATCCTCAACATATTCTTATTCAATCATTTCGGGGTTTGGATTTGGGTCACATGAAATGTACACCCGTATTAAAAAGAAAAAAAGGTAAAACTAAAATATGCACCCGGATCGACTACTTATTTACACTGTTGAGAAAGGCGTGATATTCGTTAAGAAACGACGCATCTCGAAATCTAAGTATTTATATGTACATTTATGACGGCTGTGTGATTAGTGTAACTATTGGGCGAGGCGTACCTTCGATTCAAATCTAAAGCGAACTACATCCCACTGTATCTTACTTAAGAGTTGATTCCAAACTACTTAAAACTTGCTACGAACCACATCACATGAAATGCGCCTGTGGTTCTTAACATGCTTTGTTTACTCTTGCCCAAAATTGGGGTCGGGTCACATGAAATGCACCCCCGACTCTTTTTAATCTAATTATGTCATTCCGTTGAGTAACAACTCCCTAGCTAATCTTGCTTGTAACATAAGGTCTATCATTTAACAGGTTTGGAGATTACACACATGAGTAGGGAAGATTGAATAGAGATACGAAGACTAATTCGGGTTTACATGCTTATCTAACGACAATGTATCTTTGGCCTAGCTACGCTTTTCCATAACCAAGACTAACAATACAAGCTTAATTGGAGAATAACAGAATGTAATTGAACATAAGAGCTTTGGACGACTACATGTTTCAATAGACTTTATGCATAAGCTTCAAACTTCATTCTTGTCGAACCAAGGAACTACAATAACAGAGGTGTGTACCTGGAATGCGGAAGAACAAGGAAGAGTGAGCAATGGCAATGCAGCAACAGCAACAAGAACAGTAACAGGAGCAGCAACAATCAAAGACCAATAACAACCAACAGTAAACCAACAGCAACAACAACCAGTGAACCAGCTACAACCCAACAACCAACAGTAATTGAACTTTATCAATCACTGAATCAGTGACTAAGACTTGAACCAAACAACAATAAACAACCAGGCAGCACTCAACTAAATACACCAGTAGCAAACTACAGACCAGCCTCAACCATACTGAACCAGCAACAACAATGACCAAGCAGTAACAACCAATGGACCAGCAGTCACTTAGACCAACAACCAGTGACAAACTGGATTGACAGCCACCAAAACCAGCCAGGCAGCACCACTATAGACACAAACAACAACCAGCAGCAATACAACAATGAAACAACAACAATAATCAACCCAGGCAGCAACAACTACAAACCAGCCAACAACCAATAGACCAAGAGCAACCACAAACAACCAGGCCAGCAATATCAGCACACACGACCACAACCAGTGGCAGTAGCCACAATAACACAGCAACAACAACTAACAGAAGAACCAGCACTGGACCAACAACACTGTGCACAGCAACACAAACGACCAACAGCACCCAAACGAACACCACAGCAACAGCAATGGCCAAACAACTCAACCACTGAAGCAAACACTCGAAGCAGTGACCACAAGTCCTATGAAACAGTAGCCTTTTCCTCTGTATCTTCCTATATGTGTATCAAAGGTATTCTTGCTGCCTATATTTCTCTCCAGGTTTTCTCTCCAGGGTGACCGTTTTGTTTTTGCTCTTCCAGATACTCTCAAGTATTCTCCAAGTACTCTCTAATATCTGTATGTATGCATGAATGTCTCCCTCGTTTTAGTTTTGATGCCTATCTATTTATAACCAAAAACAAACCTAGGACATCCAGATTCTGCAGAACAGTCCCTTGCCCATCCCCCTTCTGTCCAACCCACTAAACTATGTCTAAGTATGGGGTGTTCATAATTAAAAATTGGTAATTGCAGTGCACTGGTGGGCTGCTCTGCTGTGACAGTGGATTCCACTGACTAGCCTCATGTGCAGGGCACCAAATGCTCTAAGTGTTGAACCCTGATTCCCTAATTAGCTTAATTTGAATCATAACTTCAGTTTCAAACCAATCAAACAGTCCCATTCAAATCCAGGAATGCTAATTACTGTGTGGTAATTCAAATAACTCAACTATGCAATTAGAAGACGACCTCTAATCAATTACAACACATAGCGATGACAACCAATTTAAATTGTTAAAACAGTGACTTCAAAGAATCTCGGCCAATGCCGGACATATGCGAAGTTAACTATTCGACGACGCTAATCGACGCGAGTTCGTATCCTATAACTAACACATTCAACTAAGCGATACAGAAAACAATTGACCAAAACAAAAGGTCTTGGAGAAGAAATGACAACTAAGGACGGCCAAGAAGAGAATTAAACCAATTGAAACTAACAAAGAACACACAAACCACGAAAAACAGAAGAAGATTGAAATACCTAATGAAGGCAATCCGAACTCGAACGAACTCAGGCTTCCACGGACTTGAGGTTGCATTTTTGAAGTGAACACGCTTTAATTGAAGTGTTTTTCGAACGAAAAACACTCCAATTAGAGCCTATTGACTCCAAATTCTTAAACTCGGACCAATTCCCTAATCTTGGAATTCTAGGGTTCTTGGGCTCGGATTTGGGGCTTTTGCATTTTTGGTTAGATTCGAAGCAAACCAATGTCAATGGGAGTGTGGGGGAGGTGTGAGGAGACCGTGGTGTGAATTTGGGGTGATTTGGCATTGGTTCGAGTTTGACTCGAATCTTCAAATGAAGATTCGAGGAGCTCCGGCATGATTCGAGGTTAGTGGAGGCTGGGTTCGTGATGGGGGAGGTGAGGGGGAGGTTTTGGCATTGGTTTGGTGGTGATTGGCCTACCGGAACCGCCGTGAGGCGATTTCCGGCAGGCGGAGCACGGCGGCGTTACGGTCTCTAAGAGCTCCTGAGGGAGATGAAGGGAGAGGGGGGGTCTGGCTTGGGGGGGGCGGGGTATGGAATGAGTTTATATATGTTTTGGAGAAGTTAAATCCTGATCGTTGGATCAAACTTGATCAACGATCAGGATCTTCTCACTTAAACCAAACGGTGTCGTTTGGTTAAGTCATAGGCTGAATGAATTTGGGGATTTATGGATTAATCTGGGCCGTTGGATTATAAAATCCAACGGTCCAGATCGAGCGTTACACAGGCTGGACGGGTATTTGGGCTGGGTATTGAGGTGATTCATTTGGGCCTGTTTGTTTTAGACTAAGACACGGCCCAATTCAGATCTACATGATGTATTATATGCATATGTGTATATATATATATATATATATGTATATATACATATATATATATATATACACACATATGTATATATACCAACCTATAACACCGCTGTTTTTTTACTACAATTAACGCACACAATTACATATCACCCAAAAATGTAAATCACATGACTTCGATATCAAACACTAAAAATGCAAAACCTAGCATATATTTTTGTATTTTTTAATTTAAATAAATAAACGTGCACACAAAAAGATAAAATAACACAAAATCACAAAAATCATGCCCAACACGAAACTATTTTTATTTTTTGAATTTTCTGGGAGTACTTCTCAAGTAAGGCAAAAATCACGTGCTCACACATTTCACACATTTGGGTCTCGGCTTAAGAGGCGATTTGGGCGATTTTGAAGAGAAATTCAAGGGAAATCATCAGGTAATCAACTATGGATTTAAACTATGATTAGTATTGATAATATTATGCAATTATATCATGAAAATGGAGGAATTTGGGGTAATTTATGGAGGATTTAGCCCTAGGCTTGAACTTTAGAAAATCAAGGTTTTGAATGGGCAAATGGAGTTCGAATTTGGTAAAATTGATATGCTTAGACTCGTATTGAGATGAGGGTTCCGAATATGTGACTTTCGTGATTTTTCGATAAGCGTACCGAAAGTCGGGTTTTGACAACTTTGGGAATTTTGATGTAAATTGAGTTGTATTGATTGGGTGTAGTCCCATTGGCCTAATTTGTTGTATTTATACTGTATTTGATCAGATTCTACGCGTGCGGAGCTTGATTCTCGTGGCAAGGGCATTGCGGAGTAGTCGTCGCGCGTATTGAGGTGAGTAATAGATGTGGGTGATGACCAGCGGGTTCGAAACCCCGGTATACCACTTTGTCACGCTGTATAGCGGCGAGACACGCACACTCTTGAGAGTGCGGGGTCGGTCATGAACTGGAGACTATATATTAGTCCGACCTGTTGATACTGTATTATTGGCTATTCTCGAGCCGTCGAACCTCCTTCTCGGATGGTTGCATATATATATATATATTGTGATAATGGCCACTCTTGAGCCGTTGAACCCCCTTCTTGGCGGTAGAGTATACTTGTGGGCCGTGAGCCACTTATTGGATCCCGCGAGGATCGTTATCATTGTCTTATCATATAGACATGCTAGTTTACTACTAGTCCGCAACTATTTTTGTTATTATGCTAATTCCAATCTCTGGAACTTGATATTACTGTTTTCCAACCGAAAAATGATAAAAGAGTTTTCAAAAACTATTTTTGGGCCTGCGAGGCTGTATCTGCATATTAGCTGACTAGTAGTGGATCGGGCTGCGCGCCGCAGCGAGATATATGTTGGATCGGACTGCACGCCGCAAGAATATCTCTATGAGATGTGCTTGGGCTGTAGGAGCCCCTCCGGAGTCTGAACCCCCACAGTGAGCACGGGTACCCAAAATTGGAGTCGGGCTACGCGCCGTAGCGGTCATATCATGCATTGCATTGCATTTAGCTACATCTGCTAGCCGTTATGCTATTTATTGGTATTTGTTGGTACAGGTACAGTGAATATTGATTCTATGACAGGGTAGCTGATTATAGTTTTACATAGTGCTTTATTGCGGATTTCTTATCTGCGCTGTCTTACCCTTGTTTATTACCACTGAGTCTGGCAGTACTCATTTTACTCCCCGCACCTTGTGTGCAGATCCAGGTACCTCTCAGCAGTGATCCAGTAGCTGTGCGAGGTGACATCTGTGGGATATACGAGGTAGCTGCAGAGTCCGCAGGACCCGATATTCCTTCCTACTGTCTTTGATTTTGTATTGACATTTCTTTCCGCACTTGGTATCTTATAAACCTTTATACACTCATGTTCGGTAAAGTCTCATGACTCTTGACCCTTCGGTCTATGGGAGTTGGGGTATTTTGGGACTTGGTTTCCCCGTCGTTAGTATAAGTATTACTATTGTTTCATATTTTGAAATGCTTAAATGGGTTAAAGAGAGCTTCTAGCTCCGTTGTTGATGTTGATTGGTCAGGCTGGCTTAGCAATGTGCTGGGCGCCATCACGATGGAGAGTGTGGTGGATCATTTGGCATTGGGTTAAGTGTACGGGTGAGGATAGAGTCTAGGAAGCTAGGTGGTGGCGGGGGTGGTGCTTTCCCGTCCATCCATGCCCGATACATGTCAGCCACATGTTGTCTCAGTATTTTGACTTCTTCTACCAACCTATTGTTCCGTTCAACGAGCTGTAGTCGAGCATCGGTATCAACCCACTTAGTTTTGAAGTTTTCTGCCATTAAGATTTCATAGTTTTCACTTTTCACTGATTTCTCAAAGAATTGTACCCGGCTTCTATACAACATGTTGGTTGCTTTACATGATTTCCTACTGCTTAGGTTTTATTTGTCTTTATTACACACTGAGTTGGAGTACCCACTTTACTCCCTGCACCTCACGTGCAGTTGCATGTATTTATTCACCCGTTAGCGGGTATTGGCTGCATGGAGGCAGAGTTGTAAAGGTTTTAGCAAGGTGACTGCCAGCATCGTAGCACCACTATCTTTCTATGTTATTACTATTCCTGTTCAGTATATTTCTAGACTTGTAAAGTGAAATTACATTCTTATAAATACTCGTGACTTGTGACACCCCGATTAGGGTTGTGTTGGGTTGTAATTTGGTTAATAAATATCACTAAGCCATATTTTTTATGTTCACTTATGCTTAACGATTTTGAAAGAGGCGTGTTGGGTTAGTTGGCTGGCCTTGTCATCACGAGAGACGCCATCACGATCAGTGCGGGGTTTGGGTCGTGACAAACGATCACCTCGAATCCAACACACCACTCTGGTGACATGACACATCAATACCGGCCTAATCCACAACTTGCATAATTCACGCACCAATAAGAAACTGTCTGAATATACTTAAATCATGAGTTCATAAACCTATTTGAATTTTTCTTCTCTTTTCACTTTAATTTAGAGGATTATTATTATATTTTAACGCGATTTAGAATTACGAATCCTGAAAGAATGTTTCTTCGATATAGTGGATATTAAGTAAATGTGTTTATAGCTGGGAGGCAGCAATCTGTATGAAAATTACAGTATCGATAAGAGCTATGCTGGTGTACTGAAGCTGGGACTAAATTTACTTTATTTATAATCCATTATATAGTGCAGGATGTCAAATTAATAGCGATGAAGAATCAAAATACTTGCAAGCCTGATTTCCTTAAAAAGAAAGCACCAAAACTTTTTGTTCTCAATATTTAGCCAAACTTGTTTTCTGGTTGGTATTGTTGTTGAAATAACGGAGCAGCTAAAAAAGATTAGCTACTGCAATCTAATCTCCTAAGATATTCATATTTCATCAAATGGGAAAGGTGTTTACTACAAAACTCCACGCCATCTTGCAATATAATTCTTGCTTGCATATCAGACAAGTGTTGTACTGAGAACATTGGTTGGTCTGCAGCCAGCTTACTAAATAGTCATTAACATTATTTCTATCAAGAATCAATTTGTTTGGTTGTTTAAAAAATGCCAAGAAAAACTATTTATGCAATTTCCAATTCAGAAACTTTCCACTCCATTCAATACACAAAGGGAAGGAGATATGTCTTAATCCTATCTTTCTTTCTTTTCAAGAAAAGAGGTTATAATCTCTAAAAGATGTCACAAACAAAAACTAGATTTAGCCATAATGAAGAAATAGGAAGAGTTTCTTTGAGATTGTACTGCAGAACATCCATTCTTATAAAGATACTTTCAAGTGTTCCAACAGTTGTGTCCTTCCTTTTGCTTAAAAAATATTTAAAACTCAGATCTACTTCTGAGTGACACCTATTTTATTGGTGTTCATGGCTGCAAATTCTTCATCTCAATACAATTTTCAAAGTCTTGTTATGTTGCTTCACCATGGTACATGGTCTCCATGGTTTAGTTCCAGCTATGAGGATCGGTTATGGTGGTTCAATAACTCCAAAGTTGTGATTTATCAGTTCTGGAGAGTATAGAATACCCAAGACGGATCACTAATTAATTCCTCTACTCATTTTTTTGTTCCAAAAATATTACCAGCACCTTTTATTACCTTGTATCAAGAACATTGAATAGCTCCCTGAATGTTTTTATTATCATAGTGATTTTAGATTGCAGGCCCATTTTGTTTTCTCCTAATTTTATAACAGTTTACTTTCTTTTCTATATTTTCAGTTAAAGATGTTCATAGATAGCAACTTACTGAATTGTTAATCCTTATTATTCCTAGAAATGGCCAGCTAAATCCTACTTTACGACCGTCACTGCTACTGAATTTGTCAATTTTGGTTCTTCATTTTGTGACTTTTAAGTAGTAAGTATAGTTATTGTTCCTTATTTTTTTGTATCAGTATTGTATACCAAAGTTTGTGCTGATATATATAGAGGCTACTGAGCTAACACTTTTTGTAAGCCTTTTGCTTAGATGCTTAGGTCTCTTTTCAAGTTTAGTGCATAATATTTTTTTTGGGATGAGAGATTTTGAAGTAGTTAAAAATAATATCACTTTTTCATAAATGTGGGATCTTAAGCCTAATATAGTGAAGAAGTCTGAAATAACTCATGCATATCAGAGTAATATATACATTAAAAAATATTTTATTACTTATGCAAAAACACTTATTCCGTAATGAAGGAATAATTAGGTGTCCGTGTGCTAAGTGCAATTGTATAAAATTGTTGATACATGAGGATGTTAAAGTTAATCTTTATTTGTTGGTAACACTCAGTTGTTATCAACTTGTATAAGTTATCTAATTGCTAAATTGTTGGCAAAGAACATAAGGTCTACTACAAAATTCTAATTCTTGTGTTCTTGTTAACTCTTTTGCTAATTTTGCTGAAGAAACTACTACCACATTGTTGGAAAGTTTTGCAAAAAATAGATATGAGTAGTTATTAGCAGAGGCGAATTCAGGATTTTCGGAGAATGGGTTCACTATTACTTTTTCTAAAAAAATTAAACCAAAAGGTTGGTAGGGGATCTGATCCCCTAACCTCAGGATATTGGAAATAGAAGACCAAATAGTGCACCACTTGGTCTCTTTTGATCATCTATTCTAAATTATGTATATCATATCTATACTTTAACCCGAGTACCACGGGTTCACGTGAACCGTGTAAAACATGGTAAATCCGCCCCTAGTGATTAGTTCTCTCTGTTTTTATGCTAAGTTCAAGAAGTTGACTTGTCTTGTGTGGAGTATGTAAAAAGCAGAACGCAGAGTGAACTTTTAAAATAGCAGAAAAGATCTTCCTGTTCCTGTAAGGTTCTAAATAGGATAGCACTGGATCATGCTTCTGCCTAATGTTACTGTATGCCCTGAAGATTAATCTAAAGAAAATAGTAAAATAGAAAAAGACAACATTATTATCAAAGAAATACCTTTTTTCTCCTTTCTGATCAGTCATCACAGTCACATTCAAACATATATTGTAATTGCTACAGGTGTGTTGGTTCAATATGTTTACTCTAGCTTTTGGGTACTTCTCTATATTGTAGTTACAGAGATGAACACCACATTATAATCTTAGATAATTGTAAGCAAAAATTTCGTAAATTCAGCAGATTGATATGAAAAGGATATTGGGGTTCATTGTGCCTTAAGTAGTAGCACTAGAAAATAGTTAGGATATTGCATTAGAAAATCGTCTCCTTGGATCAAATATTTCCTCTGTTGTAGGATAAAGTGGTAGTTACTGCTGAAATCTAATTTCTCTTTTTCGAACAAAATTCCATGTATTGGTTGTTAAAGTTGAAGGAAACCTTCCTAAATACAGCGAATTTGTACCTTTGTAGTACAGCAATACAGGACCAGAATTTAGTGACTGCACTTTTTCGTTTTGATAATAGGCTAAGTCTAGGTGATTTGGTGATTGTTTATACTCCCGCTTGATTATGTTTCAATGTTATAATATGGTTAAATGATGAAAAATGGACTCTAATTATGAATTTTACACATTACAGGATGCTGAGCCTATAATGTGGCTTAAAGTTGTGATTGGAGCTACATTAGACTAAGGAAGACCCCTCGAAGCTGAGTGCGTGCAAGGATGAAACAAAAAATAAAGAAATAATGGTCCAGACTAGCACGAGATCTAGCACAAAGTCGCATTTGTCTAAAAGCTGGAGGCAGAATATCAGGAAACTAGCGCAAACTCTAGCACGAGCACTAGCGCGTCCTAGTCTGGAAAAGAGTCTTTTAGGGGTAAAATTGGAAATTTGGAGGAAATTTCACTTAACTAAGTCAAGCTCGCCCACAGAATCAAATATCAAGGTTTTCATAATTTAGTGCAAGAAACATAGAGGCAAGAGGCAAGGAGGAAAATTCAACATCAAGTTCTTCTTTTCTTCTTCTTGTTTTTACGTTTTGAATGAAATAAAACATTATTGAGATGAACACTGCTATGAGTAGTTAAAACCCATTGTTCTAGGGTCATGAGTAAAATAGGATTGTTGTTGTTCACAGTTTAATTCAACGAAGTGATTTTATCATATTGGGTTATTTATTTAATTCTGTTCTTAATTATTTTGCAAAGTAGCTAACAATAAAATACAATCTACGAATCTAGAGTTGAGCTCGAAAGTGGGAACTTTGGATTGCATATAGAATTAAATAGAGCAAGTTCTTGAACCCGGGCATTGCGGAACGAATTCACAATTATGATAGATATATACCTAAGTGTCTTATTTGGTTGAAATACAGGAACTGTAAACACATGCTTGTTAATCGTAATTCCATAGACATATAGGCATTGAGTTAATTTGAATAGGCGAGTAAGGAGTCGAAAGATCCTTTTGAGGATTATCAACCCTGTCAATCAATAACCGAGATAAACCAGTTAGTTATTTTAAGCCAAGCACACAACATAATTGCTACCTAACCAGTGACCCAAGAATATCTCCCTCTATTGATTGTTAATCGATATTATTGTTTGTTTGGTTGTTTATTTTAGTTATTTTAGTAATTGATATTTTTAGGTAGTAAATTAGAGACAACTATATTTTTTGAGAAATTTCTTGGACCAATAAGTTAATTCAGTTGAATCAGTCAAAAGTTAATTATAAGTCTTCGTGGGAACGATACTCTACTCACTACTTTATTACTTGACAATCACATGCACTTGCGTGAGTGTTTTGATTGCAATAAGTTTTTGGTGCCGTTGCGGGAAACTTAAAAATTTGCTACTTGACTGAGTTAATATTTTATTGATTATTTGTTCAAGCTTTAATTTTTAGTTTACCTGGTTTGTGTGAAAACATGATTTTCTTCTAAATGTGAAGGAGTCGAAGCGCAAACAATCTACTTCCCCGTGATCCTGAAATTGAAAGAACACTTCACAGAGTGAGGAAGCAAGTAGACACAAGAACCAGAATTGAAGGAGAGTTGGATCTAGTAGTCCAACCACAACCAATAGAGATGGCAGGGAATGAGGAATGTGCGGTGATTGAAGCTGCATGGTCTAGTCTTGCTAATATGACTCAGGCTATTATGAAGCCTGATATCACCAGGCACTTTTAACTCAAACAGTACATGGTGCAGCTGATCCGGTCCACAGGGAAATATGTGGGTCTATCTCATGAAGATCTGTGGAGGCATATTCAGAATTTCTTGAAAATTACGGACACTTACAATTATCCGAATATTTTCAAGCACTATGTCAGGCTGACATTCTTTCCCTTTTTACTGCTTTTGATGCTAAGGAGTGGTTGCAGAAGGAGCCCGCAATCTCAATACGCACTTGCCTTTATCTAGCAAGGAAATTCTTAATCAAGTTTTTCCCTACTAAGAAAAGAAAAGTATTGACGAGTTAAATTCTTGGGTTCGAACAATGAGATGGCGAGACACATCGTCAAGCATGGTAAAGGTACACGAAGATGCTCAGAGGCTATCCACATCATTGCCAAACTGACAAGGTATTGGGTCACACTTTCGTGGATGGGTTACATGATGCATCAAAGATGAATCTTGATTCATCTTGTGGGGATAGTTGCATGGCCAAACCGTACAGTAAAATCCAAACCTTGCTAAATAACTTCATTGCTAACGATCATAATTGGCAAGGTGAGGGTGATTCACAAAAGGCAATTAAGCAGAAAGCAGCTGGAGTACATGCGATCGACGATTTGACAGCCATAAGAACCGATATTACAAAGTTGGCTAATTAGATGACTAGGATGACAATGTAGCAACCACAACCAATGCAACATATACAACAAATTGCTATTTGCTGTAATTATGTGGTGACAATCATATGAGCGACATGTGCCCTACGAATCTTGAATCCATATACTATGTGGGGCACCCGAACAGAGATCCACCGAATTAGCATGCACAATACGGGAATTCTTATAATTCAAATCGGAAGAATCATCCCAACTTCTCATGGGGTGGAAATTAGTAGAATCGGAATCACTATAGACCCCAAGGGAATTTCAATCCTCCTCAGAAGCCACCCAAACAAATGGAAGAGAGTACAAATGATTTGCTAAAGAAGTTGTTGCTTGACAATCAGCAACGCAGAACTGGTTTTAGAAATCTTCAAAGGCAGATGGGGCAGTTGGCAATGAATCAGAACACCAGACCTGCAGGCGCTCCCCAGTGAGACAGAAAAGAATCCTCAAGTGAATGCAGTTACACTCAGAAACGGGAGAGAGCTGGAGGAAGTGCCAAAGAAAAGAAAAGATAAAGCCACACCCGAGGGGGAGTTGATACCTAAAGAAACTCATGATCGAAGAATATTGATGCAATTCCAGAGCCAATGGAGGCTACAAGGCCACCATCACCTTTCCCCCATAGATTGCAGAAAAAGAATGATGATCGCATGTTAGGCAAATTTCTCTCCATATTGAGCCAGGTTCAATTAAATATTCCACTTATTGATGTACTGCGTGAAATTCCAAAGTATGCTAAGTACATAAAGGATATAGGGGCTCACAAGAGAAGATTGAATTACCTCCGCACGTAGGACGTCGATGTCTTTCTTCGACTTATGAGCCTTACCATTTTTGGGCTTTTGGTCCTCGGAGGTCGAGACCCTTTTTCTCTTTTTATCCTTCACCGGTTTCGGGGCTGGGTGCGACACCTCTTTCTCCCTAGGTGGGGGCCTCATGACAGCATTTTCTTCAAGGCTTGTATGAAAGGTAATCAAGTGGGTATGAAAAGAAAGATTTTAGAGAAGATCATCAAATGCGTGAAAATGGGGCTTACCATAATTTTTGGCCTCTTATCGGCCCCTTGCCAAATCGCGGCACGAGCGCTCAGCATACAAAGAAGTCAAAGCCAGTTTCTAAACCCAGCCCTCAAGGTTAGGAATTGCACTGGGCATCTAAGAAACCGCTACAACATAGAAAGGGATGTCGATTAGAAAAAGCAAAGGAATATTCTCGGCCGGGATTAGTTTGGAAGTCTTTGCTCAGACGAACTGGCACATCCATCCTCGATCTTTTTCCTCATATGTACTCGAGAACAACACCTTGATAGCCCGACGCTGAAGCCTTATTAACCCACCTCGATAGAGACGGGGGCTGTACAACCTGATAAGATGGTCGAGGGTGAAAGATATTCCTTCGACTTTGCTCGCGAATAATCAGAGCACAATGACAATCTGCCAAAAAGTGAGATGGATTTGGCCTAGGGTTATTTGATATTAGCGGCAAAATTCGATAATGACGGGATCGATAGAGTCCAGCGTAAAAGGGTAAGTGTAAACACTTAGAAACCCTTTCATATGGGTAGTGATGTCTTCTTCAGGAGTCGGAATCACCACCTCTTTATCTTCCAAATGGTAATATTTCTTCACTTTCTTAAGGTCACCCTCATTTATAGAGCATATATATCTCGACATTGACTCGCATCGACCAGGGACCGACAATGTTTTCTCCACTTTGAAGTCAGAAGTAAGTTCACGAAATTGCATCAAAGGTCGGCCTCGTAGTGGATCAGATCAGAGTGCAAGGACAAGGTAACGAGTTCGAGAATCGAGGTGCCTGTCAAAATCGAGACCAACAGCAATCGAGATCAAATATGGAAGACTTCGAGCAAAGCGCAATAACGGAAAAGTGAGATATCTGTGACCGGTCGAAAATCACGATGAACATCCCGGAACATATCAAATCAAAGGCGATTGTTTAGCTAATCATGTGATTTAATTCCGTAATTGGATTGTACCACAGATAAGGATCCTCTGCTATATAAAGAGGGTCATAATCATTTTGTAACCATCTTACACTCTGAGACATCAAAGCAATATAACGCCTTTTCTTTATTTCATATACTTGTTCATCAGCTTGTCATATTGTAACTGTTCTTGCACAAATGAGTTCGAGGATATTCTAGCTCGAGGGCTGAAATTCGTTCAAACATTGATTTGCTTTATATTATTGTTAATTCATGTTATTGCTCTTTACCTTTAATAATGGGTATTACGTGAAATCACGTATCCTTAAAATCACATTATAAGTTTAGTTGTTAAACAATACACAAATAAAGTAAGGAAATTATTTCAAGCATTGTTCACTTTATCTGTTCTACTTTTTTAACATAAAGATTTCGATTAAGACATTAGAGGATGATCCCAGACCTCTTAATCACAATCAAATTGTCAATGGAGCATAGAATGGACCACAAAAAGCATTCTCAACCTAAAGTTAGAGGATCCTTATCTATGGTACGCTAGTAGATGGACGCTATAGTCAAAGAAAAAAGAGAATCATGATTATTTAATTTCTGTTTACCTACTAGATGGTCAATAAGTATCTATTGGAGGAGACTTTAAAAAATATATTTGGAGTTTCAATACAACTTTCTGCCTTTAAGCTTGAAGTTGACGAAAAACAACCATTGAATTTTCATTGGATTATTGAGAAGAAAAGAAAAAAGTAGGCTAGGGAAAAAGAAAGTTGGAAAATGCTTTTTCTCGCTTCTGAAAAGTGGATTAGCTTTTTGGATGGCTGATAAATACAGATTGACTTGAGCTCTGAGCTAGGCAAATAGGGCGTCTATATATATATATATATATATATATATATAAGTTTATTCACGTGTTTACTTTTTTTTTTTTACTTGCTCGATGAAAATGTACGAGGATAGGTAGTGGCAGATCAAAAAAGTTTTGAAAAAAGATAATTATGTACGACATGGTACAAATGGAGTTTACGGAGGACATAACCCGTAATAGAAGGATATAGATGTCGAGTATTAGGGTAGGTAGTTGAGTGATCCTCTTTGTCTTCCTCAGTCGATAACGTTGCTGTTAGTTTATCCTATGATTGCCGTCACTACCTATCGTTTATTTGTTATTTTGGCTTCGGTTATATGTTGATACAGTTGTTATCATTTGTTGTGTTTCTTAGTTGGAGATCTACCAAAAATAATCTACCTATCCTTTTAGGATAAGGTAAAAATATATGCATCCAATTCTTTCAAACCCCACATATAAAAATCCACAGAATTTGTTATTGTTATAAATTCAGATTACATACATTCAACTCTTTCAAACCCCACATGAAAATTCACAAAATTTATTATTGTTATGGTTAAACTCTTCGGTGAAAATGTTGCCTCCGCCGCTAGAGACTACACATCCATGCTAGATATTTAGTTAAATGCATACCAATATGTATTGACAGTCAAAGTCCATGTAAGTTTGGCCAAGGCAAAAATGGACATTGGTCAAACACAATTTATATAAAAAAAACACTAAGTACAAGTTTAAGTTAATATAATTATTAATTAATCACACTTCACACTTTGCAAATCCCTCGATTTTGTTGTGTAGTTTGACTGGGTGACATATGTCTGCGTCAAATACATAATCAACTTGTTTTTAAGACCTAATTTTACGTGATTAACAACTGTCATTGCCTGCAAATCCCAGAAAGTATTGATTTGGTAAATGCATAATATCTTATATTGGGTCCGTAAATATCTTTTTAAATGCTTAATTAGTAATGCAGCCCATGTGACATCCATTAATCCGAATTTGGCAGACAATGTTACCTTCCTATCTCTTTTTTAATTAAAATTAAGATCGAGAGAACTAGTTCAATTTCGTTTGACTAACTAGATAAATTTAAAAACAAATAAACGAGACACATATATATTACTCATTCAGATTTTATTGATGGTGGAAGACTTAGGTTTTGCTGACATCTGAATAATCTTTTTTCATTCTGTATTGAGTATAAATTTTCTAATCCTATGAGTTAATGGATAATAGATGTATCCCTCATTGATTGTGTTCTTATTGGAGTTTATAATGTTCTCAGCCGTTTTATTTATTTGGTTAGAATTTTGGATTATTTCACATGCTATTATAGTCAAACTTTCGTAAAATCATCTTCACAAGAGTTGATTTATACCTAAGATGATTCGTTTATTAGGTTATTATCACTTTTAATTTTTACCAGAAATTATTTATATTCGGTAGTCGAAAAAAGTCAACCAAATCGCTAGTGGATAGATGGGACATGAATACGAGAATATATATATATATATATATATATATATATATATATATTATGCAATTTAGTATTAAAAGCGGCTATACAGTATTATTTTCCCTAATTTATTTAGTAAACTACTAATAACAACGTTACGTATCCATTACTAGTTTGCATTCCTATAACGTCATTACATATCCATTATAAGTAACAATTGTCAATTGCAAAGACTCCATCTAAGTGGATCATATCATACCAAATTCAAGAATAAAACCTACCATACAGTATTATTTTCCCTAATTTATTTAGTAAACTACTAATAACAACGTTACGTATCCATTACTAGTTTGCATTCCTATAACGTCATTACATATCCATTATAAGTAACAATTGTCAATTGCAAAGACTCCATCTAAGTGGATCATATCATACCAAATTCAAGAATAAAACCTACCTCATCCTCTCTTATTTCCATTACTATTAATATCTTGATTTTTAATCGTAAAAATATCTACACAACAAGGTTTTTGTTGTTATGATACTTCTCAATCGGTCGTGTTGTAGGAGCATTTCTATCCTTGTATTTTTATATTTATATATCTGTTAAATTTAAACTATCATTTTAACCGTCATTTTAATGACTATAAACTATACAAATCAATCGACTATATATAACCATTGTAGACGTATCCTAATGCTAAGGATCAGATTTGTTTTTTGTTTTTGTTGGAATATAATGAGGACATTACGAGAAATATGAGCTATAAATGTCTTCAATGTGAAATAAATGTCAAAATTTACTTACCCACGTTTATTTTACACTTAGTTCAAATATCGTAAATTTCATTGTCGAATTCTTTTTAACATTTATATTATTATCTATAAAAAGATTTATGGCATTTATTTACGACTTTTATGAAATATTGGACCAAATATAGATGGAGTGCTATTGACATTCTTTTTATTTGATGGAGTTTATATTGAGTTGAATTCTGAGTAGGTTAACGAGCAGATGGACTCTGTTCCAGTGAAGTTTTCTCCTGTAACACTCAATATCGTTTTTTTTTTCTTTTGGTTTTCTAGTTGGTGCTCGGTATTTATATCAGAGTCATGATTAGTCCGGGTTTGGGAAGGTACCGGTGGACGATGCACTTATTAGATGAAGGAAATACGGACATCGTGTTGAATTAGATCTTTGAGTTCTCCGAGAGTCGCCGTGATTTTGAATATTGCAGATACATATCAAGTTGAAGAGATTATAGGGGCTATGCGCAAGATAAACAGAGGTATAGCGACCGGGCCAAATGAGATTCCAAAAGAAGTTTGGAAGACTACAGACAGAGTAGGCTTGGAGTGGCTTACTAGGTTAATTAATGTCATTTTTAAGACGATGAAAATGCATGAAGAGTGGAGACGTAGTACGATAATTTCGGTGTGCAAAGATAAGGGAGATATCCAAAATTATAACAACTATATGGCATCAAGCTGCTAAGTTACACCATAAAAGTTTGGGAGAGGATGATGAAGTTAGGGTAAGGGGTAGTGTATCTATTTTTTTGAGAATCAATTCGGATCCATGCCAGGGCGATCAACTACGGAAGTCATTCACCTTATCAGGAGACTAATGAAACAATATAAGGATACGAAGGATGACTTGCCAGGGTGTTTATTGGCCTAGAGAAAACTTATGCCAAGGTTCCAATAAGGTATTTGGAGGTTAGAGGTGTGTCCGTAGCTTATACTAGGATAATCCAGGATATATATGATAGTGTTAAGATTTGGATTAGAATGGTTGAAGAGGACTCACAACACTTCTCTGTCAGAATAGGCTTGCATCAAGGATCCGCACTTAGTCCGTCTTTACTTGCCTTGGTAATGAAGGTTCTGACGAGGCACATTTAAGGGGAGGTTCCATGGTTCATATTAGTTGTGAATGATATAGTGCTAATTGACGAGTCGCTAGGTGGTGTTAACGCGAAGCTGGAGGTTTGGAGACAAACCCTGGAGTCGAAAGGTTTCAAGATGAGCAGGACTAAAATAGAGTACTTGGAATGCAAGTTCAACTACGTGATTGATGATGCGGACGTGGAAGTGAAGCTTGATTCATAAGTCATCCTTAAGAAGGGGATTTTCAAGTACCTCGGATCTATTATCCAAGGTAATTAATGGTGAGATTGACGAGTATATCACACATCATATTAGAGCGGGATAGATGAAATGGACGCTTCCAGGTTTTGTGTAATAAGAAGGTGCCACCTCGACTTAATGGTAAGTTTTACAGAGTGGTGGTTAGATTTGCTATGCTATATAGCGCAGAGTGTTGGCATGTTAAGAATACTCATATCGAGAAGATGAAAGTAACATAAATGAAGATGTTATAATCGGGAAAAGGTGAGAGTAACCTTCGGAGAGGACAAGATGGTGGAAGTTAAATTGAGATGGTACGGGCATGTGAAGAGAAGGTGTATAGATACCCAATGAGGAGGTGTGAGAGGTTGTCTATAAAGGGCTGAGGACAAATAGAGGTAGGCCTAAGAAGAACTAGGGAGATATGATTAGGCATGATATAACGCTACTTCAGCTTACTGAGGACATGACCATTGATATGAAGGAATATAGGTTGAGAATTAGAATAGAAGGATAGTGGTTTATTTATAGGCCGATCTCATTAGTGGTAGTCTCATATTTTCATTTCTTCGTATTCACATATTTCTTGTACTATATGTCGTTTCTTTCGCTTCGATTATTATATCACCTTTGCTTGCTATGGTTACTACTTGTTGTTTTTGCTTTCTTTTTAGTTTTTTTTTTCCTTTTGAGACTAGGGTCTATAGAAACAATTCTCTACTTTCGTAAGGTAAAAGTAAGGTGTGCTATTAATCCGGATTTGATCTGTGTAATGTCAATTGTAGGAGAAACTGTTCCTTATAAAAAAAATTATAGGTTCAAACTCGAGACTATTAATAAAAATAAAGTGATTTTATCCATTCCATCACAACCTTTAATAGTAATATATATTTGATGATTGTCATTGTGCAAATAAAGTATAAAGCCTGGATCATCCCATAGACTAGTTCCCCATTATTGTTTAAGAAAAATTCAAAGTAAATACAATAAACAAACAATATAATTATGTGATAGAATTTTGTAGAAAATTGAACTGCTTGGCATAATATGCATAAAATTCTTTGGAATTAATACGGGATACAGTACATAATATCAGACACTTGATTAATAAAATAATGTTGTCCCTTTTTAATTCTTCTAAAAAGAAAGAAATTAGTTTTGAGAATTAGCATATCAATCTAAAATATCGGCATTAGTTTCTTTTTTTTTTTTCCTTTTTACACAATAACTTTTAGTATAATTCTAATGGTGTGGTCTATTGATCAGTGAACTCAAAATGAGGTCTTAAGTTCAAATTTCAGCGTTAGTGTTATAATTTCTTTTTATATTGACAAATGCTGATTTAAAAAAAAATACAATTTTTTTTTGAAAAGAAGGAAAAAAGAAATTATGTCCAAATGGGTTGTAAGGGTTGATGAATAGAAATTTAAATATATACTCCCTCCGTTTCAATTTATGTGAACCTATTTCCTTTTTAGTCCGTGCCAAAAAGAATGACTCCCTTCCTTATTTGGAAATAATTTACCTTTATGCAATGATTTATAGTCACACAAAATAAAGGTGCCTCATTTTACACCACAAGATCAAAAGTCTTCTCTCATTTCTTAAACTCCGTATCCAGTCAAATGAGTTCACATAAATTAAAACGGAGGGAGTATATGCTAGTGGAAAGTATAACAGGTAATCTATCAAATTAGTTGAAATATGTGTAAATTAACTTGGATAGTATCATTATTAAAAAAAAAAATCAATATAGGGTGAATATTTAAGAAGGGAAATAATTTCCAAAAGAAGTAGAAGGAGAAGATATGAGCAAGAGACATGACTGACATAGCATTGGCCATTGGGTAGCCTAAAAGGACAATGACACAAGTCATAACCTTTTCTTTTATTGAGTTTCTCTAGATTTTTTTTTGTTGAATAGTTGGAACAACACCAGAGATCTTCACTCTTCAATGTCCAACTAAAACACTAGTCAAGAAATTGAATACAAGAAAATTGATTGGTTATGGAACTGCCAAAAAAAAGAAAAAAGAGAAAAAGATATGATGATGATGATGATCTAAATGGCCCATACTGTTACTTGCCACTAGCTAGCTAAGGCTTCCTTAGCCACCATTTGTACAGTAGGCAGTGAGGAGGCAAATGGCAATAGCTGTAGAACAGCAGAGAGCACAGAGCCACTGCAATTTTTGCAGAATGAATAGCAGCACATACTTATCCATTTACAATTAAAAAAGAATGGCCTGTGTGTGATATGGATTGGAATTGTATAGGGGGACAAATGGACAAAGACAACCTCCCCATGCATTTGGATAACTTGCCAGTAATGGAGTTGTCAATGGACCTATCATCTCATTGCTGCTTGGCCAAGTGAGAAACCGGTTGCGTTTGATTAATTAATTAGAAAAATAATTTTGAGCAACAATTAGTATTTATGACCAAAATTTAAAAAACTATTTCTAAATTATTTTTTTCAAAAGTGCTTTTGAATATAAGTAATTTTTTTATGTTTTTTCAAAATTATTTCTACTTCTATTCAAAATTATTTTTTTCTTCTTCTAAAAGCTTAGCTAAATACTTTGACTTTGAAAAAAAAAAATGCTTTTGATATTGAAGAAACTTGGCCAAACACCTTCACCCAAGCTTTTCTTTGTTTTTTTTTTTTTTTTGGGAAATAGGATAGATTCATTCATAAATGTTACGGTGGCATTACATCACTGCTCGTAATAGTAGGAATAATACTAAGATTTCCAAGCACTGCTAAAGTATTATATATAGAGCTTGATACTAGTCTAGTAGTTAAGTCTTCATTTTTATCGTCCTGGATTATCTTCTTTAATGCATCCGGAGGTGAGTGCCCACAGAAGCTATGCCGGATTACTGGATTCCCCAATTTCTTCAACAAGTACCTACATTCCAAGACAGTGTTAGTATAGGCAGGGGAGATATTATGTTGAAGCAGTTTGATTATGTCCGTTGAGTCAGTGTCAATCTCCAGTAGTGCTAGTTCTTTTTCATGTGCCAACCAACCTGCCACAAGTGCTAGCAATTCTGCATGTGTAGAGTTATGAGCTTTAACCTTGTTAAAAACCCATCATTATCATGTCTCCACAACTGTTACTAATTATGCCCCCAATGACTCCCGTGTTTTGGTTATTCGTGGAAGCATCTCTGTTTAGTTTGTAGTTGTGAGGTGCCTGTAGGTACCACTTAATGTGTATCGGGATTTTGTACGTCGTGCATTTGTAGTTAGAGGCAAGTAACTTAAACTCAATGGCTCGTGTATTAACCATGTGATAATTTACGATGTTTGAGGAGTTATGAAAGCAATTATTGTTTCTATTTAACCAAATATGTCATATTGCAAAAGGAAAAACATCCTCCCAGTTTATGAAGTTATGGTTGACTGGTATTTGAAGATCCTTAATAGTTAAAAGCCAGTGTTCGTTGCAAGGGATGTTGTTGGTGTCAATGCCCACATTGTCCCAAAATGAGTGGGCTACCGTGCATTCTAGGAAGATGTCTGTTATGGTTTTCTTTGCCCTTCTACAAATCATGCATGTATTTTCTATTATGACTCCAATTCGATGAAGGTACGAGTTTGTGGGTAGCCTATTTTTGACTCCAACTGGCGAACTTCAACTCTAGATCTGAAGTTATTTAGTTCATTTGTAAAAACTCAGCATCATATAAGCTGAAGTTTTCAAAATAAACTTTCTAACATACTAGATAAATAATCAAATTGCCAACAGTATCTAAATCATAAATTTTGGAAACTATAAACGTGAAAATAACAGAATTATCATTGTCTACTAATTGATGTACATGAAAATATTCATAAATTATTGTCTACTAACTTACGTAATTATTTATAATTTATTTTTAACTATTCTAATAAATATATTTATGGCAATCATCCAATGAACTGAAGTTCCATTGCAGTACCAATAGCAACAGAAGAAGAAGAAGAAGTAAACGAAGGAGGAGAAGAAAAGGAGAAGTTATTTAAAAAGTATGTACAAGTAAAAATAATTTAAAACATAAATATATATATATTAAATGGGAGCGACTAAATACGATGCCCATTACAATTTTTACTTATTTCTTCTTATGTTAGTAAAAAATTACTGCATTTATAATTTGTGTATAGCTAATATACTAGATGATGCGCCCGTGCGGTGCACGGGCCCAATTGTTATTTGTTTTTCCTTTTTCATCTTTTTAATATTTTTTGGTCTATTGTTAATTAGACACTTTATATGCCTTTAGGGAAAGAAGAAATAGAATAGGTTTTTCTATAATAACGTATAGAACCAAGATTACATGTATTGTTATTTATCTTTTGCATTATGTGCATTTTAATTTTTTTGAAATCGTATTACTATACCAATCACTTTGAAATACTTGTCGAGTTTAATGCTTTATTATACAGTGATTAGATAATAATTCAAGTAGAATTTAAATTATTTCTACATAGGGCCTATTTTATTTTAATATATTTTTTTACATCAATAAGCCTTAAGTTAATTATTATTAAATAGTAATTAAAAGGTCAGTTGAGAAATAATTTGTCATATATTTTTCTCATTTTTAAATTAAATGATATATAGTTTTATTCTTTCGGTATTTTCAGTGTGTTAAAGCATTATCTTTTTTTTTACTAATCATAAGTTAAATATTAATATTATTCCTAAATAGTTGATGAATTTTGGTTCTTTTAAATCATAATAGTGATTTTAATTAGTAAGAATTTTAACAAGAAACGTTATGATTTGTTCTATTGGAATGACATAATATTTTTTTCTAGTGATTGAGATACTATTTAGGGTATTAATGCAACCATCATCACAATAGTAATATTTGTTGAGACTATTTTAAAAATATTAATTGTATATTTATCTATTTTAAAATTTTTATAATATTGAATTCTAATTGAATAGAGTATGTACTCAACTAACTTCGATCATAGAGGAAGAAGTATAATATTGTGTGACGATACTTCTTAATATAGAACGATTTTTAAAAGATAATAATTTCACAAATTAGTTGTCTTCATTTTTACTTCAGATATTCTCAACTCATATTTATAGAGAGGGGATAATTATTATAACTTTTTATATTCTATAATCAAAAAGGGAACTTGAAACTATATTTTATTCTTAAATAAAAAAAAATTGAATTTTTTGGAAGTATTCCAATTGAAATTTGTATAAAATGATATCAATTGGTAATGATATAATAATGATTGAATGTAAATCTACATATAGTATCATTAATTTTTTTAATGAAATCTTCTTTACTAAAATAGTTAATAAATAAAATAATATTTCTTAAGAAAATAATAGAATTATCATATATAAATGTATGTGACCTTAGTATTTTTAATCGAGCGAACATTTGAATTATAAATTATCAAAAAAATAATTATTCTAGTTAAAAGTACTTGTTGAAAAAAATAATAATAACAATCAAGTAATGAAATTAATAAAGATAGTAAAGGTTGAATAAAAAGGGGGTCCACCTAAAGAATTTAATAGCTTATGAGCACGTTAGTTTTGGTTTTTTCGGTTATTAAGAACCCACAATTAAACTTTTGAGCCTAGTATACAAACAAACAATGCAATAAATATTTAAAATGACCATTATGCCCTTGATCAACCTACTCTTCTCTTTTCTATATAATAAAAAATATCCCATTATAACGGGACACGTCAACAAAGGTCGAACAGATTTAGTTGATTAGTTGAGTGTGTAGGACGCGTCATGTTGTTGCACTTAAATCCATGCTTTTTCCTTTTTTCTTACTTTTTTTTTGTTTTAATTGATTGAATCTATTTAATTGAACATGAAATTTAAATTGTTATTATAACTCTTATGATCTAAAGCGATTCATAAATATTTAACAAATATAAATTACTTAGATTAAAATACAACAATTAAATTTTAAATTGTTTTTGAATTTTTAAAAAGATCTTTTTTTTAAACTGATTAAAATAAAATGGAAAAAGAGTATATTTTTTAGCAAATCCATGCTTATGTAACCAAAAAATATGGTGCATCGGATGAGAATGCTTCCACCGCATGCAGCCTACGCAATCTGAATTCGAATATAATTAAATTTTAATGTGCATACCGAATATGAGAGGAAGAACAAAAGATAAATTCAAGCTTCTCTCTTACGAAAAAGCAAAAGAAAATAATCTTATTTTTGTGTCACACGTGTTAACACGAAAAAGTTGAATTGGACAATTAGCTCCCCACTCCAATGCCGTTATGGTTTTAACTTCTTTTTTTTGGTCAAAATGGTTTTAACTTTTTCTGCTTGTTGCCTGCCTTGGAGTGTTTACATTCTCTTGTGGAAAAACCCATCAAAACAATTTTATCTAATTAGGTCTTACTCCATTCTTTCAAAATGTCTTCTCGCATAATATAAATTTGAAACATTCATGATTCGGATAAATGAGTTTAACAACTTATTCCTCGGTTTACTAGTGAATTACTTCTCTATTCATCGTTATATTTGCTCGACTACAAATGTTGTTATTGTTGCGTTTTTATTATTAAATAAAAGCGATATGAATAAAAAAATGGTGAAAAATAAAATTTTGAATTGGTTCCTTTTATAAAAGAATTTTGTTCGTCGTTGGATAAGAAGAGGAAAATTACTGTACTTATCTATTGAAGCACTTCTTCTAATCTTTAAAGAGTAGTAAAGAGAGCAAGCATCGCGCCGTTATTGTTGCTCGGATTCGGCTTCGGTCAATTGATTTGTTCGATAAATATTTTGGACCAAATTTATTTTCCTTCTCGGTCAAATTCGCGACCAAACATTTCATTTAACAAAAATTAAATAATTTTCTACCGAATAGACATCTTATCACATGAAACAAGCATGCACCTGCTAGGACTCAACTTTGTTGGCTATAAATAAAGAGGCTTAACCTTATTTTTCCATCACCGAAAATCTGCAAACTCTCCGCTCTCCCTTCCTAGTTTTTACATTTTTTTCCAAGCAAAAAAGTAAGCATTACAGTGTGATGCTCTGCCATTTTGAGTTTGCCGAAATTTTAAAATTTATAGTGTCGATGTTGAAAATTAAATCAAGATTAATAAGTATTTTTAAGTTGCTTAGGATTTGAAATTTAGTAGTTTATTTAATTCATGTCTTATTAGAATCTGTGTACCAATTTCATATTGGAATAAATTTTTGGATTGTAGTATCATAAATAGAGGTCTTGATACATATTTTTTATTGTGAAGATGTAGCTACGCTGTAGAGAGATTCAAGAGTTTATGAGCTGTGAAATACCCTCCTACCAAGTTCTCTTCCAAGTTTAATAAATTTCTTCTATATAGCCTTTGCTGAATTTTCTATTTGTACCTAAATTGTTCTTCGGTGGTATTTCAATCATTCAAATTGGTATCATAGCCTGCGTGAGATGCTATCAGAGCCTGAGCCTTTAAGAGATCCAAAAAAAAATGGATACTCTATTGCCTAATTGTCCTATTTTTGTGTTTGAGAGAAAAAGTAATTTTGAAACTTGGTATCAACAGATGAATAATTTTTATAAGGTTAGATTATGGTCCATCATTGATGAAATATTTGTGAAACCTCTAGAAGGCATAACGTTGACAAGTGATGCAGCAACGCAATTGGAAAAGAAAATACATTTTGATTATAAGGCACGCTACTTTCTTGACATTAGGGTCGAATTGCATGTATCTAAAAAATATATGTATGCAAAGTCGTCAAAGGAGGCTTGGACAATCTTGGTGAAGTCATATCGAAAAGTTGCTGACATAAAGAAAGAGAAACTGCAAGAGTTTAGGAGTCAATTTGAGTCGGCTCGTATGAGACAAACAGAGTCTGTCAAAGCATTTTTTATAAGAATAAAAGAAATATTCAATGGTCTAAGGATCAATGGAGAAGTATTAGGAGAAGTTAAAATTATTGGTAAAATATTGCAGTCTCATAATTTAAAGTTTAACATTAAGAAAGTTACCCTTAAGGCTACCAAAGATCTTATCACTCTTAGACTTGATCATTTAGAATGTGAATTGATGACATACGAGAGAACACTAAATCAACATAAAGATGAGACATTAGAGGAGACATCGTAAGAACCAAAAGAAAATAAAGACACATCAAATCTGGCAGAGATAAATCAAGAATGCCAAAATTCAAAAACAGAGGAAAAAAGAAAAAAAGGTATAGCAATTTTTGATAGAGATTATATCGAATGCTAAGAAAATTCAAATAATATTCAAATTGATTTTTCAAAAATTCATTCAACTGATAAAAAGGATGATTTAGTCGCAAGGGATACCAGCCCTAATGAGGTTAGTATTTCACAAGAAAAACTGTTTGATGGTATTAAAGATGAACCGAGTAATGAAAGAAGCAAGATGGTTCATCAAGAGAAAATTTCTAACGATCCACCCAGGTTTGAGGCAGAAACAGCTTGGGGACCAAAACCACAACAACGCATGATTAAAGATATCGAAGACAAAATACATTTTGTGCCATTGTTCGAGATTACATATTTCAAGGAGCAAGAAGTAATATCTATTGGTGTGATGACCCAAAAAGTCATCACTTATTTTAATAACAAATTCAAAATTTCGAGGCCCAAAAACATCCTTTTTACCTTACTTCAATTTGCATGCATAGTCCGGGCGCATAGCCGGAAATCCATTATATGAAAAACTCTGGAAAATGATAAATTATTCTTTAAAATAAATATAAGTTGACTTCAATCGATATTTTGAGAAAACAAATTCGGATCCATGATCCAACGATACTGCGAGGTCCGTAGGAATATATGGGACTCGAGCGTATGCCCGAAATCAGATTCTAAGGTGCCAAACCCGAGAAATATATTTTTAAAGAAAATTATATTTTGAAAATATATGAGCTTTCAAAAATGAAATGTGTTTGAAATTTGATGATATTGGGCCCATATCTTGGTTCCGGAGACTGGTACAAACCTTATATGTGATTTAACATGAGCCTGTGTAATTTGGTAAGAAATGGACTGGAAATGACGTGAATCAGACCTTATTTGAGAAAATTTGAAAATTTGATGTTCTTAAGTAATTTCATGATTTTGATGCTAAATTCATAGTTGTTGATTTTATTTTGGTGATTTGAATGCACAGACAAGTCTGTATGATGTTTCTAAATTGATGTGCATGTTTGGTTTGGAGCTCTGAGGCTCGGGTGAATTTTGGATAGGCCACGGAGTAGAATTGGACTTGGAAAAATAACAAATTTCCAGCTGGTGTGATCAGGTCTACAGGCTTCGCAAATATGAAGCCTAACTCGCAAATGCGAATGATGGACCTAGTAGCCTGAGTCGCAAATGCAACAGTTTACTAGCAAATGCGATTTTGCATTTCCGAATAGTCTCTCGCAAATGCGAAGATGATTGGAAAGCTGAAGGGGTCGCAAATACAAAAGTCTCAATTTTTGAAGGGTTGCAATTGCGAACCATGATCGCAATTACGACATCAGAGACCTGTAAATTAAAACTTACACGCATTTTAAACTATTTTTCATATTTCTTCAAAACCAAAACACTATAGGGCGATTTTTCAAAGGCAATTTAATCTCCCAATCGATTGTAAGTTATTTCTAACTCATTTTCTTTAATCTTTAACATCTTTTCACATGATTTTAACTCAAAATTAAAGATTTTCAAGGGAGAAATTGGTTGATTTGAGTAGAATCCAGGTTTTTTAAATTTTAGGGATTTGGACCTCAATTTAAGGTCTGATTTCAAAATAAATGATACATTTGAGTTCTTGAGTGAATGGGTAGTCGGGTCTTTGCTCGAACCTCGGGTTTGACCATATGGACCAGAGTCCATCTTTGACTTTTGGGGAAAAACTTTTGAAAACTTATTTCCATGCTTAGAATTAATTTATTTAGCATTTTGTTGATATAATAATTTAACTTGTGTCTAGATACGAGCGGATTGGCGGCGGAATTAAGAGGTAAAGCGATAGTTGAGGCTTGAACTGTGTTCGAGACATCGAGTTAATATTTGGTCTAACCTTAGCTTGAGGGATTAGGAGTTGTGTCCTATTTGCTATGTGTTATTTGTTGAGACGATGTATAGACATGGTGACGAGTATCTATACGTTGGTGTCAAGCATGCCCGTGAGTCTTATATTGTGATTAATGTGACTTTGTTGTATTTTTCATATTTAATATGGTGATTGCTATTATTGAGCAAGGTTTGTGGGAAGAATATTGGTATTTGTGTATTAAATAGCATTGGCTCAAGTTGCAAAGTGATTTGTGAAAGTATAATTGAGAATTGAACCTTATAGAGCATTGGCTCAAACTGGGACTCGGGTTGTGAGATAAATGTGAAAATGAGAAAAGATTTATGGTATCGGTCCCTTACCGGAATTTTTTTGTGACTCATTTATTCCTTGCCCTTATTGTTTGTGTTTGTTGTTTGGGTGAGGACGAGTGTAAAGTATGAAGGGTTATCCCATGCATTGTTTTGGTGAGAGAGTCTTAAAGCACGAAGGGTGATGCCATATATTATTTTGTGAGGAAGAGTGTATTGCAGAAGGGTGATGTCGTGCCGCACGAAGTACTATTCCGTGCTGATTATATTAATTTTATGGTGAGGATGAGAGTAAAAATACGAAGGGTGATGCTGTGTACTTGTTTGGTTTTCTGATTCTCGTTGATAATTGAACTATAGTATTCCAGATATTTAAAGGCTGCCTCCAATTGCTATCTGAAATTTCCCCGCAGCATGTTTCCCTCTCCTATCCTTGACTGTATATTTCTACTTCTATTTTCCGTTGTACATTATTTATTTGCACGGGTTTATTTGGTAGTCTGGTCCTAGCCTCGTCTCAAGTTCGCCAAGGTTAGGCTAGGTACTTACTAGCACATGTGGTCGGTTATACTGATACTACACTCTGCAATCTTTTGTGTAGATCCTACTGCTAAAGACTTCGGATCGTAGAGAGATTGTTATTTCTTGTTCACCAGGTAACCCGAAGTAGTCCTGCAGGTATCCGCAGGCCTTGGTGTCTCCTTCTGTTTACTATTTACTATTTCTATTCCTTTCATATATTCCGAGAGACAGTGTTGTACTTATTTCTTTCAGACCTTTATTTGTAGTACTCTTAGGCAGTCTGTGAAGTTGTGGCGCCAATCTTGGGTAGATTTGTCATGGATTGGTATTAGCAGTAATATTAAAATTTTACAATGCAGTCTTCTGCTTATTCAATTTTGTTGTTATCTGATTGTTGGCTCTTAGCTGTTATCGGACTACACATGAAAATGAGGTAAGTAGTTCAGTTGGCTAGCTTGCCTAGCTTTCATTAGTAGAGGTCATCACGACTCTCGAGGGTGGGAAATCTGGGACTTGACAATTTGTGGCATTACTCTACAACCTATCGAATGTTTAATTGGAGTTGAATGGGTGCACAAGTCCAACTACAAGGCAACGGAGAAGTAGATGATTTCAAAGTAAAGAAAAATTATATTGATGATAGTTTGAAAGGATTTACCATGAGTAAAGAAAAATCATATATGAGAAATATTCAAGATAAATTGAAATTAACTAAAGATGATACTCGCGACTTTGAAGATATAACATATTTTAGGAAATTGGTGAAGAGTCTAAGGTACCTGACTTTTACAAGGCTTGATGTTACTCATGGCATGATCAAGTTTGAAGATCTTGGTTTAAATGATGGGCAATTAAACCAAGATTAATTAGTATTCCTAATTAAGTTGTCTAGGATTTGATATTTGATATTAAATTTAATTCATGAATTATTTTATTTACTAATATTATATTGGAATTGGTTTTTGGATTGTAGTATTATAAATAGAGGTCTTGATACATATTTTCAATTGTGGAGAGGTAGCTATGCTGTAGAGAGATTCAAGAGTATATGAGTTGTGAAAAATCTTCCTACCAAATTCTTTCCCTAGTTTAATAAATTTCTTCTATATAGCCTTTGCTGAATTTTTTGCTTGTGTCTATATTGTTTTTCAGGGTATTCAATACTTCTATCACAAAATATGTATTTCGTTCCATTATGAGAGAAATTAATCTAAAATTTTAGGTAATTATGAGAGGATTAAATTCCTTGAGGATACAAGAAACTTGAGGGCTTAGAAATTTTTTCTGTTACTGCTTGTTAAACTAACGGCTTCTGTTTTTTCTGTTCTTGAACAAGATTTACTAACAGGTATTGCCTCGACTCATATTTCCTATAAAGAAATCTCGTTCTAAATCTAAACCTTCCTTTGCCTTTCAGCAGACGTTATTTTTTGCTTATAGATAGAATTAATAGAATATATTTGTCTACAACTTGCTATAATTATGATAGTTGATATGCATTGAAAAATAAAAGTAACAAGACACTCGAATAAAATAAACAAATATCACAGCAGTACTTATTAGAAAGACCATTTGTCGATACAGTTAATAGCTTTTCTCTTTTCAATGCCTTTGCCATATTATATTATAATAATAAAAGAAATGCTTAAAGTACTAGCTGACCTTTGTGTTACACATAATTAAATCTTGATTAGCCTTTGATTTATACTAAACGATGTTGATTAATTAAGATTTTAAATGCAGGAAACAAGTAATTTGTTTGCAAAGTGAAATGTAACGTACGTGACTTTAAGAGGATAGAAACAAATCTAGCACTTTGGCTGCTTTATAAAATTTGTGTCTGTTGTCGTTTATATTAGTTTTTGTTAATTTCTTTCTCTTTTGCGTTGCTTTTTTGCCCATTACTTTTATATGTGTTCTTTCTGGTTTCACTATAATTTCCATGTAAGCATGTTCTTGTCTCTTTGTATCCCTTTTACTTTTATTGATTGTCATGTCTTAATCTTGTAAAGCTTTTAATTAATTTGTCTTAAATAGGATTTACCCCTTCATGTTTTAAACCATCAACTAAATATGTTAATGGTGTTTTGAGCACTCCTTTCTCCATTAGCTCAAAAGGTTTTTGAAAAGAGAGATTTAAAACAAAAAGGCTAATGTGTACTTAAGTCAAGATTTATTTGTTTTCTTATGAATAAAAAAAATCTATGCATATACTCGTGATTCTTATATATATATATATATGGGAGTGATCACTGTTGGATTATAAAAGTAGCTAAAAAGAATCTACTATAGCATTAAAAATATAATCTCAATATGCTAGAAAATAAAAGCAAATAAAATTTAGTTGAAGGTGGACGTAGCTTTTAAGCCACAGATTCAAGTGAATACAGTTTTTGCAAAATAACTATATATATGTGAAAATCATATATTATTTTCTTGACAAATGTTAGATATTGAACCTAAAGTAGTACAAATAACTACTAAACAATTCGACAAAAACTCAAAAAACCCGCCTAAAAACCGACAAAAGTTGATTGGTTTTTCAAAATATTTTATTTTTTATTTTTATTTTTTATGAAACCGACCAACTTTGGTCGGTTTTCTTTAGCGCAAAAATGCGGGAAACTATTTTTGATTCCCACGGAAATTTATTTTCAAGAAACTGACCAACTTTGACCGATTTTTATTTAAAATTAATATTAAAAGAACCAACCAAAATGGGATAGTTAATTCAGCAGGTCATTTTAAAAAACCGATTTAATTTTATTTTTTAATAAAATTGACCAACATTGGTTGGTTATTTTCGTGCAAAAATATAATTAAAGAGTATAAATTAAATAAAAGATAGTCTTAAAACAAAATGCACCAATGGTGTAGTGGGAGAATAGTATCATGCCATAGTACAGACTCCGATTCTATTCCCAGATGGTGCATTTTTTAGTTACATAATTAAAATACTAATCAACTTTGGTCGGTGTTTTCGGCAATATTTTTTTGAATTTAATTGACGGACCAACTTTGGTTGGTATGCCTTTCCGACCTTCAAAATACCTTCCCATACGTAAGTGGTCACATTTTGAACGGTTATTGGCCTTTACCGATCAACTTTAGTCAGTTTTTGAATGATTTTGTCTGAATTTCAAGTAGATATATATTGTGAGACTACTATTACAAACTTTAATTGGTGAACACAAATGCCTTCAATCAGAGGTAGAGCCATAGTGGCGGGTTCGATCAAATCCAATAGTTGGAGTGAAAGTTCAGCGTCGAGTCGAGGAAAACGGGCATGAACGTGAGGCTTGAATCACAAGTTATCTCAAAGAGAGGCAATTTTAAGTACCGTGGGTCGGTTATCCAAGGGGATGGGGAGATCAACGAGGATGACACACACTGTATAGAGGTAGGTGGATAAATTGGAGGTTAGCATCTAGAGTCATGTATAACAAGAAAGTGCCACTAATGCTTAAAGGTAAGTCTTATAAAGCAGTGGTTAGAGCAACCATGTTGTATAGGGCAGAGTGTTGGCCAGTTAAGAATTTACATATCCAGAAGATGAAAGTAGTAGAAATAAGAATGTTGAGGTGGATGTGCGAGCACTCTAGGATGGATAAGATTAGGAATGAAGATATTTAGGAGAAGGTGGGCGTGACTCTTATGTATGACAAGATCCAGAAAGGAAGGTTCAGATTATTCGGGCACGTGTAGAGGAGAAGCTCAAATGTCCCGGTAAGAAGGTATAAGTAGTTGGTTTTGGCGGGTACAAGAAGAGGTATAGGGCGGCTTAAGAAGTATTGGGGAGAGGTGATCAGGCAGGACAGAGCATGACTTCAGATTTTCGAGGACATGGACATTGATAGGAAGGTGTTGAGGTCACGCATTATAGTTGTAGGTTATGAGGTAGTTGAGCATTTTTCTACTTCGTACTGGGTGAGAACTAATATGATAGGGTTTTATCTTACACTCTGTTTGGTTCATTGTTCCATCATTTTATAATGTATTGTATTGTATCATTTTATGAATATAATATTTGGACAGATTGTATTATTTATTATTGTTAAATAACGGTTTATTTTTTGGTTTGATTGTACCATACTGTAGTATAACTGATAAGTTTACTAAAATACCCTCAATTGTTTAAATATTAAATTTGTCAAAAATTACGTATAAAAATAATTTTAAAAATTAAAACAAAGAAGGTAAAACACCTTAAGAAAGCAGAAAAAAGGAGCAAGACAGAAGAAGACAAAACAAAGGAGCACAACTAATTAGAATTGAGTTAAAAGTAAATTAGGAGAAAAAATAGGCTGCAAAATACCTTTAACATTGGTCTAAAAAAATAAAGTAGGTTATAGGTTGGAGATTTAGAGTTAACATAGTAAAAAAAAGAAAAAATATAAAGGGTAAAATAGAATTGTGAAATAATAAGTTAGGGCATAATTGAAAAATAATAATAGAAAACAATCCCACCACACCAAATCATTTTTTTCAAAAAATGTACTTTTTATTATTCCAGAATAATTGATTTAGCAATACAATACAGTCAATACTGAAATAATCAAAATAAATATTGTTTTGGGATAACAATACAATACCATACAATGAGAAACAACCATCCAAACAAGCTGTTAGACTGCTAGTCGGTAACGTTGTGTTCACACTATTCTTTCATTTTGCATTGTATAGGGTCTTATTTACTTGTTATTGTTATTAATTGTCATCTATTTTTCGATCCTTATGTTGTTGTTACTGTTTCTATGATTTTTATTGAAGATACTATTTTGTTCGCCTTCTTGAGTCGAGGGTCTTTCGGAAACAGTCTCTCTACTTCCTTGGGATATGGATAATGTTTGCGTACTCACTACCCTCCCGAGATACCACTTGTGGGATTACACTTGGTTGTTGTTGTTGGTGGTTTAAGCTTTCATAGTTTTTCAAAAAGACCTCACAATTAAGAGATGCCTACATATAAATCCTTATCTTTACAGCTATCAACGAGGAACTTTATTCGCAGAAACAATACTTTCTTACTCGAACTAAGTTCTATGTGACTCATCACTATGATTTACGGGTCTTCCCCTCGAACGAAGTTCCACGTGATCCATTACAATGTTCGTGTGTTAATTCCGATATTCACTATATGCTACCACATCATCAACTAGCTTCTTTTTGGTGTGCACGTCTCCAAGCTCGTAAGGGTAAGTAAACCAAATCCCCCACGTTCACTTTGTTATTGTCATACTCGTCCCGCCGAACCTGACTTTAATATCAGTTGTTGGGCTAAACCGGCTCACAAATAACTTTTAACATGATACAATATTGTCTATTTTGGGCCAATAAGCATGCACAGTTTTTTCTAAAAGCCTCACACTATTAAAAGATCCCTATACTTTATATTTAAGTTATTGATTTAATTTTTTCATTTACCAATATGAGATTTTTATTCTCACATCTAGTATTCACTTAGCTGGAAAATATAAGAATAAAATATCATCTTGAGTAGTCTTAATCAATGTCTAGATAAGAATGAAATTAAATAGAAGTTGCAAAACCAAAGATAAGCTCTTGAGCAAAAAGAAAAAAAAAAAAAAAAAAAAGATAAGCTCTTGAGACCAGCTAGGTAGAGAGTCAAGACTAATAACTTTAGCTGGCTTTTTCTCCTCCGCAATTCTGTGGAATTTTCTGCCTTTCTGTTGAGTCATTCATTACTTGCAGTTGTTGGTTGTTTCATTAAGATAACGTCTCCGACTAGCCTAATAAAAAGTTTGTCACTCGCAATTAAATAGGTTGCTCCTTTCATTTTCTTTATAATAAGTACTTTAATTCTTTATCTTTTTTTAATATATTTTACTATATTTAAGAACAAAAATTATTACTCGTTATCTTCATTCATCTTGTCGGGCTAAAATATGATTTTGTCAGAAGATTCAATTTTTATTGCCCGTAAAAGTTATTTTAGTTATAGTCCTTTTCACACAAAAAAATGAACAAAATAGAAAATTGGCTGGTCAGCTGAAACTAATTGCATTCGCTAATCAAAAAATATATAAAGTATATATAGTTTGCTACAAAATACACACACACACACACATATATATATATATATATATATATATATTGGCGACTATTATTTTAATAAAAAACTAAAAATATACATTTCTCTTAAAAAAAACTACACAAGAGATCAAAAAACAAAATGCATGAGATCTTACTAGAGCCATTCTTTTATTTAAATTATAACTGGTCATAAAAGATTATTTTTTGGACTTTACTAGAAATTTTACAGAAATAATCGTCAAAATCGCGTGGCATAGCTACTTTTACGATTGGCTATCGAAAAATAGTCACTGCTTACGAAGTCAATGAAAAATAGCCACTATTTGCGGTAACGGGTAACTGTCCCGTATAATATACAGGAATTCTGGTGCATAGTTGGACCGGTATACTTTGCTAACTCTTGAAAAATTTGCGGGAGACTGGAGCATCAGTGCTCCAAACTCCAGTATATTATACTAGATATTTATACTTGCTGGAACTTCCGTAAAATATGCGGGAGTTCCAGCATATAATTATGCTTCAACTCCCGTAAATTTGCGGGAGTTCCAGTATAGTTATCATGGAACTCCCGTAAAATTTGCGGGAGTTCAAGCATATTTATGTTGGAACTCCCGTAAAATTTGCGGGCGTATTTTCCAGATTTTGAACAGTATTTTCGCTAAGATTTTTCTTTACATAAAAAGTGGCAAAATTTTAATGACTTTTGAAACTTGGCTATTTTTCAACGACCAATAGTAAATCTGACTATTTTTGAATTTCTCACGAAATAATCATACGTCCATTTAAATTTCTGACAGGTCCATCTATAAGTATCAATAGCCTATTAATAATCAGATCCCTGATTTATTTATTGCTCTAGACTTAATTACATTTGTTTATTTATTTAGGCAAAATTATTACTTAGGCTGGCTTAAGCTACAAATTAGTTGAATGTGAGCATGTGAATTATTTACTCCTTAAGGTTCCCTCTTTGGCTTTTGGCCAATTGACCATTATGCATTTTCTTGTCTTTATTGTGTGTTTTTATCACTTCTCTTGCCACATCTTAATCATATAAGCTTTCTTTGTACTTTATTAGATCACTCCAAAAAACTTTTTTCGTTCAATTTGCTTTATCAAATGCTCAAATTACACTAGTAAATGTTATCTTCTTATGCAGTTTTGCTCAATTGTACTGAGAATAACTCTAGATTACTTTAATAGATAAAGATGCATTACAAATTTTTATTAATTGCAAGAGGCTAAAAATTACATTTTCTTCAAACTTCAGGGGCCGTAGTCATTTGAAAAGGTGCGTATCGCATCTCGAAATTGCTTTACAAAACCTTTCTATAGAAACTTTAATCTAAATTATCTATGCCACATTATTTGTTCCATATAATATAAAATGATATTGGCATATTGATGATGATTTTTGTGCTCAGAAAATGTGTAATAAAGATTTGGTTTATAGTCCATAATTTGAGTTTTAATAGTCTTATAATTGCATTGTAACATGCCAATTCTGAGTTATAATGATATTGGCATAGGGATTTGGTAACATAATCTTATAAGCGCATTAAGATGATCGCATTGTGTAGGTAGAAAGTTCATTTTAGCCCCCCCCCCAGCTCAAAGCAAGCAGACGGTGAACTTAAAAAAAATAGCACTTACTGGCCAATTTCATTATGTCTTTAAAAATTAGTTATATGGTATCAAGTTATTAATGATAGAAGGGAGAATGATGAGGAGTGTGTCCATCTCCGAAAATCAATTTGGTTTCATGTCGAGATGGTCGACTTTTGAAGCCATTCACATTGTGAGGAGTTTGCTGGAGTAGTGTAGGGCGATGAAGAAGGACTTGCATATAATGTTCATTGACCTAGAGAAAGCTTGTGATAAAGTCTCAAGAGAGGTTATATGGAGATGTTTGAAGGCTATGAGTAAATGCAACGTATATTAGAGTGATCTAGGACATGCATGATGGAGCTAAGATACGGGTTAGAACAACATGATGAGATTCTGAATACTTCGTAGTTGAGATGGGGTTTCATTAGGGATCAACCGTTTTTGTTTTTCTTGGCAATGGACGCATTGAAGCGATACATGCAAGGAGAGGTGCCTTGGTGCATATTATTTGTAGATGACATAGTCCTGATTGATAAAATGCGAGGTGGTGTTAACGAGAGGCTGGAGGTCTTGAGACATATCTTTGAGTCTAAGGGTTTCAAGTTGAGCAGGACCAAGATAGAATACTTGGTGCACGTTCAGCAGTGTTACTAGGAAACGGACGAGGATGCGAGGCTTGATACGCAAGTCATACCCAAGAGAGAGAGTTTCAAGTATCTTGGATCTATAATTCAGAGTGATGGGGAGATTGATGAGGATGCCACACATCGTATAAGAGAAGGTGAATCAAGTAGAGGCTCGCTTCTGGTGTGTTGTGCGATAAGAATGTGTTATTGAGACTTAAAGGTAAGTTCTACAAGATAGTGGTTAAACCGACTATGTTGTATGGGATAAAGCGTTGGCCAGTCAAAAACACACATGTACATCAGATGAACATAGCTGAAATGAGTATGTTGAGATGGATGGATGAGCATACTGGGTTAGATAGAATAAGGAATCAAGTTATTTAGACAAGGTGGGAGTGGCCCCTATAGAGAAAAATATGCGAGATGTGAGTCTGGGATGATTCGGGCATATTAAAAGGAGAAGCACAGATGCCTAGTCAAGAGGTGTGAGAGGTTGACCATGTGGGTAGGAGGAAGGATAGAGGTAGGCTAAAGAAGTGTTGAGAGAGGTAATTAGTCGGAACATAGTACAAGTTGAGCTAACCATGGACATAACCCTGAATATAAGGGTATGGAGGTTGAAGATTAGGGTAGAAGGTTAATACATAGTCATGTGTTCCGCTTTGTCTTCATTACTTCGATAATACTAATGTTAGTATGGTACCCCATTTATTCTTAGTTTGCTATATCGCATATCTTGTTATTACTTGCCATCAGTATTCCCATATTTTGCTATCAGTACTTCTTTTGTATCTATTGCTATCTTGAATTTAATTTTTTTTAAATACATAGTCTTGCTATCTGTGTCTTTTTTGGTCTATCGAAAAAAGTCTCCCTGCCCTTCCGAGGTAGGAGTAAGGCGGCGTATATCCAACCCTCCCCTAATTTTACTTGTGAGATTATATTGTTGTTATTTTCGAGTTTCCCTTGTAAAATTTAAAATTACATGAGAGTAGCTATTTGTAAAGTGTCTATTTTTGAATGTTTAAAAAAAAATTATTTGCTTCTCTTAAAAAGGATTTTTACCTAGTTATACTATATTAGAAACTTATTAACCACTTTTCTTTAGGTTTCTTGAGAATTACATTATGTATCTATATTTACTATTTATGTACAAAATATTATAAAAGAATGATCCCTTAAATATAGGAATTGATTTGTAACGTATCTCCGGTTCCCATCTATCAGTTTTAGCCTCCCACAATCATTATTTTCTTCCTAATTTCAGAAAAAATTAAAGTCATTCTCTCTTTCATACAAATCCACCAATCTCTCTCTCACTCTCCCCCCCCCCCATACAAATCAAACTATTATCCCTTTAAAATTATAGCACCATATATTTTTCTGAATTAATTCCACAAACTACCATTAAAAAGTTTCAACTATTGACAAATCCATCGACATTATCTTTGAAACTGTAGGTATAGAGATCTTCTATTGACATACCATTAAAAAGGTTTGAAACTTTGAATTAGATATTTGGATTTTACGAATTTGTAATTTCTTTGGATTGGGTGTTCTTGAAAATGATTGTAAATATCCTTTAGAGTTTATATCTCAATTTTAAGATTGGGTTAAGTTTAAAGTTGGTTTTAGGTTTAATTTCAGATGAAAAGTCGAGGAAGAAGAAGTTTCAGAATTATATTACGATTGTATGATAAATGTATCATAATTGTATTAAAGTTATATTTGATACATTAATACCTAAGATAATTCTGATACAATATTAATACTATTAAAATACAATAATTTATCATAATTTAAGCTTAGGGTTGGTTCTACGTGGATGTTTTAATTGAAACTTAAAAAAAATGAAGATAAAAAGTTGTATCATAATTTTGAATATTATGACCCCGATGGTGGGAAATCCGGGTCGTGACAATACAATACTAATACAAGTATAATATGATATTATATCAGTATAAGTTTAGAGTCAGTTTTAAGTTGTATCAAAATTGTATAAGAATTCTTTTAGGATTATATCAAATTGTATCTTAATTATGAGCAGTTGTGAATTTGTGACGAATTTCACACTTTGTATCACAAATATATGATAGTTATATATTAATTTATTAGTACCATATCAAGTATTATTTTGGATATTAAGGTACCATCTATGTGTTGGATACAATTGTGATACAAATATGGTATAATTATACAATTGCTGAATATTTTTTAATTTTTAGTGTTGTCCGGTATTCCAACAGAAGAACGATGCAATTGATGATATAATAATATAAAGCTATCAACAATGGTACGAAGAGAGAACGTAGAGTTTTTGAGCGTTAATCAAGGAATTTTTTTGTTAAAAAAGAAGGAGAGAGAAGATGAGAGGGAAAAAAAAGAATATAATTGGATCTCTCAATCTATATAATTTGTAAAATAAATCTAGATACTTATTAAAACCCACAAAACATAAAAAAAATATTGGTAAATAAATTTTTAATAGAGTATAATTAGATAAAAATCCCAATCTTAAAATGCTAGTGGATGTTAGTATCTTGATCCAATAGGTATCTTCTTTTATTTTATTTTTTCCTCCGAAGATCCAAGTATCAGTATGAGCCATAACTGCAAACGCTTTATATACCCATGGATCCATTTCTCAATTCTCTGCAAAAAACTCACTCAAAATACTGATAAATTAACGTGAGAAAGAGAGAGAGAGTGGTGGTCCAAAAAAAATGGAGAACCATAGCTCCTCTTTCTCTAACTTAAAATCTTACCTCCGAGCACTTTCCGATACCCCAAACCGGTTAGCTCGCCGTGCCGGTTCAGTCTCGACTTCTTTCGAAGAAACAAGCCGAGTCAGAGCCCGGTCTGGTGGAGATATGAAGCGGAATCTCCGGTGGTACGACCTCGTCGGATTTGGCGTCGGCGGTATGGTTGGCGCCGGTGTCTTCGTTACTTCCGGTCGTGCTAGCCGTCTCTGTGCTGGTCCCGCGGTTGTCCTCTCTTACGCCATTGCTGGCTTTTGTGCTCTTCTCTCTGCTTTCTGTTACACTGAGTTCGCCGTTGATATGCCTGTTGCTGGCGGTGCCTTCAGCTATATCCGCATCACTTTTGGTCCGTTTTTCACTCTGAATTTATTAAAACAATTCGTTAATCAACACTTACAAAAATCACATTCCCTGTAACTTTTTATTACTCCGATTAACTTGATCAACGTCATGGCGTAGTGCAGGTGAATTTCTAGCGTTTTTGACTGGTGCGAATCTAATAATTGACTACGTATTATCAAATGCTGCGGTGGCAAGGAGTTTCACTGGATATTTATGTACAGCTTTGGGCATAGAAAGTAAATTGAAAATCACCGTTAGTGGATTACCCAAAGGATTCAATGAGATTGATGTTGTTGCTGTCTTAGTTGTTTTAGCCCTCACCGTAATCATCTGCTACAGGTAAGGCAAAATCATGAAAACTCAATCCAATCCAATTCAATTTCATTTTTATCAAATAAGCTTCGAATAATAATTATTTGTTGTTATTTTGTGCAGTACAAGGGAGAGTTCGATGTTGAATATGGTGTTAACGGCGTTACATTTATTGTTCATAGTATTTGTTATTGTAATTGGATTTACGAGAGGTGAAACGAAGAATTTTACAAAAGCAGGGGATCAAAATCATGCGAGTGGATTTTTTCCATTTGGAGCTTCAGGGGTGTTCAATGGGGCAGCAATGGTGTACTTGAGCTACATAGGTTACGACGCCGTTTCAACTATGGCTGAAGAGGTCAGAAATCCAGTTAAGGATATACCTGCTGGCGTCTCGGGTTCCGTTATACTCGTGACAGTTCTTTACTGCCTCATGGCTGCTTCTATGTCCATGCTTCTCCCTTATGATATGGTAGGATATAATTTGGTTTACTTATGTTAAAGTACATTTTTGCCCTTACTATTTATTTACTATCTGATTACACCTTAGTCTCAAATAAATTGACTAATTTTACGCACAATTATTTGGATTTACAACTCCCGGCAATTAAGCAAACTCAAATAAATGTAAAAGAGGTTAATATATGTATTGACAGTTTAAATATTATGATTGTATTTAATATGTGATAGTAATAGATCAGATATCATTTATTATCAAATTAGTGATTAATATAAATGTTAATTACATACTTATTGAATTGTTTGATGAACAGATTGACCCAGATGCGCCATTTTCCGGGGCATTTATGGGGTCAGACGGCTGGAGTTGGGTGTCGAATGTGATAGGTGTGGGTGCGGCTTTCGGTATTCTAACATCTTTGTTAGTGGCAATGTTGGGGCAGGCTCGATACATGTGTGTAATCGGACGGTCCAGCGTGGTTCCTGCTTGGTTTGCTAAAGTCCATCCTAAGACATCAACGCCTGTTAACGCTTCTGTTTTTCTCGGTACGTTTTATTCTAATCCTTTAATATTACGTAAACCTCTTAAGCATGATGTTTAATGTATTAATTACTAAGGGGTCATTTAATTTATCGAGATTAAGATGTGGGATTATAAACTTTATTTCAAACCAAATCATGATCCGTATCGAGAATATTTGCCTAAATGTATTACCATCTATTTCTCAAAGCATCATTAATTTAATTAGTATTGGCTTGGGGAATAAAAGCATAGAGGTGTATTATTATTTGTTTAGAACATCAAATATTTGTTGTATTACGTATTTTTATGTGCATCACTTGGTAGAAATGCGTGTGTATGTGTTTTCCTGTTATTGCGTGAATGTGCTCTTTGTTAGCTTTGCTGTTGGGAGAGTAGGGGGTCCACAAAAGAACCGTTTCGGTTCGGTTAAGACGATACCTTTACGTTTTAGGGAAATGCTCATAAGTTTATCATGGGACTCTATCATATTCGGTTAACTATTTTTCTGGGTTTTGTGGGGTCTATGGATTCATGTCAAGACGTTGAGTCACTCACAATCACACAAAGATTTTATAAATATTTAGTGAAAGGGGCTTTGACTGATTTTCTATGTGGGTCCATCATTGGATAAAGCTTGGCTCATATCTCAACGTCTGTTGCTTTTTGTTTTTTCATTTTAGTGATATTTGTAGCCACTCTTACCACCTAAATGTTTCTTAAAAAAAATTATTCCGGTACACTAAGCTCGCTGAATTCAGAAAATAATCATATCATAATGATCTATTATACATAGTTTTACTTTATATTTCTGCAATAGACTATTTTTATTGCTCAAATTCGTGACCTCATGGCTACAACTTTACTAGTTGCGTTAAGGCTCTCAGAATATTTCGAAATATATATGTATTTCAAGCAAGAACATATTCCATGTAGTTTTAAAATAAGTTGTATTATATCCTGAAATAATGTCATGTTTGGAGGTCATGACAACGAGAGTCAAAATAGTGGTGACAATTACCGCCCAAAAGGGAATTAAATCCTCTTTTCCTGATATTGATTTAGTCGATGAACTAATTCATGATAATAATGCATTGTATACACCTTAAAAATATAATAAGTAAGGTTCCTTATTGATTCGAGAACGGCAGGAATGAGTTGAGTTATTGGTCCAAACAATATTATAATTAGAAAGGTTCTTCATATCATTATCTAAACGAATGTTCTCCACATACTTTGATTCACTATTGAGTCACGTTTTTGAGCTCAGCAAAGTATAAACTTTTTTCAGTTGCTGACCAATCTTGAATTCTTATTCTTTGTAAAAATTATGTGTGTGACTTACATTAGTGGAACAAGAATTTAGTAAATGGGGATGTTATATGACTTTGGAAAAGAGTTGAAAATGCAATATCTCGAATCCTTTGTTCTTCTACCCTTTTGAAGATCTGGTCATGTTCTTTTTCTCAGACCCATAATCTTGACAGGAATTTGTACTGGCCGCAACTTTTGACTGAAATGACACGTTCTTACCAATTTCAGAAATATATTCTTGCTACAATTCCTGGTAAGGGAATTCTTAGTATCACACTAATACATGGATGTGTTTGATCTTTTCAGGAATTTGCACAGCAGCAATTGCCCTTTTCACTGATTTACAAATACTCCTGAACCTTGTGTCAATCGGTACACTGTTTGTGTTTTACATGGTAGCAAATGCTGTTATCTACAAGCGTTACATCTCAGTTGGAGTAACAAACCCATGGCCTACACTGTCTTTCCTTTTTTGCTTCTCTTTGACTTCAATTTTATTCACCCTTTTATGGCAATTTGCACCACCAGGCAAGCCAAAAGCCTCCATGCTTGGTGCTTGCACAGCAATCGCCATCGCTGTAGTACAAATATTCAACTATATGGTACCACAAGCGCGAAAACCTGAGTTTTGGGGTGTCCCATTAATGCCATGGATTCCTTCCATATCTATCTTCCTCAACATATTTTTGTTGGGTTCACTTGATAGACCATCCTATGTTCGATTCGGATTCTTCTCAGGACTTGCTGTATTAGTGTATGTTTTCTACAGTGTTCATGCTAGTTTTGATGCTGAGGAAGATGGGTCACTTAGTCAAAAGAGCATTGAACTTGTGAAGGAATCTATTGAAAGCCAGGACCATACTCTCAAAGTGTAAAAATGTTCTCTTTTTGGCTGACTTTATCTTAAGTTATGACTTTTAATTTTTAACTTTTTGGGAGGGGCTTACTGTTATGGATACTTAACAATAGAAATGGGAGAAGAAATATAGGCTGCAAGATTTTGCAGTGAGCAAGCTGTATAGTTTGTTTCTATTAGTGGGTTCAAGTTGTGACTTGTGATCCTTTGTAAATGTTAATTTAGTCAACAAGAACAAAGGAATCAATTGGGGTGATGTAGTGTGTTGACTACCATTTGACACTCAAGCTTAAATTCTCTTCAACCCACTTGATTACCTATTTGCTTTTGCCAGCATTTTGACATGATGATAAACAGAGAAGAGTATTTAACTTTTAAAAATGTATGTGTTTTGGACATAAAACTTCATTTAGAAAAGTGTTTATGAAAGTTGATGATTTAATAGTCTTCACTCGAAATAAACTTTCAAATCACAATTTCAATACTTCACTTAAAATTTAAATAATATTTCACTTGCACTTCAATATTTTCATTAGCTAACTTCAATTTACAAGTAATTATTTCATGTTTTTAGTTCAAATATGACGTCATGAATTCAAAGTGGCCCTATTTTAAGTGTGCGATCTCAGCAGGGTTACAACTAGCATGAAAGTCCATTTATTGTGGAATCTATCACTAGTAAAAATGAAATGAAAATAAGATATAGATCCAGTTAAAGGTTATCTTTTTGGAGAATAAGGAGGAAAAAGGAAAGAAAAACTTTAAAGATGAGGATGGAATAAAAAAGAAATATGGAGAGTTGGAGATAGAGACTAATAAATTTATTATCATCAAAAGTTGTGGTACATATATAAGATCCATCCACAATTAGTAACTTTGGTTCGAGCACTAGGTCCAAAAACAAGTCAATATAGAGAATTTTTTTCCTTTAACGGATCTTACACGAACATCCAGACGAAAAATCCACCAAAAATTATTTATCGATTCAAAAAGATAAAATAATTTGATGATAAGAGATAAACATGAGAAAATAGGGAGGAAAAAAGAAAGCATGAAACATGGGCTAAAGCCAGCGGACTGCACTATGTTACTATCATCCAATGCGGCGTTTCTATTTTTTCTATCTTAGTTCTATCCTTTTTGGTCGGTTTTTCATGTCTATTCCCTCACCCCCACACCCCACCAAAGAAAAACCCCACCCCCTCAATCCAATTCCTTTTTTCTTTATATATATATATATATATATATATATATATATATATATAATAAATTAAAAATTAAATATAAAAGACCAAAATAATCCAATAAACTTAAGTTACAATGATACCTTTCATACTTCAAAAATTTAAACCTTCATAACTAAGTACAAAATTATATGCTTCCCTCAACCTTTTGCAGTTAATATTTCAAACTTCTTGTATAATTTTGCATAACAATGAAAAAAAATTCTTTTTGTTATGTTTTATTTATTGTCAGTCACTTCTTACTTAATTGTTCAATAATTTTACAAATATTTAGTTCTTTCACTCTTTAAAAAAAATATATATATCATGTACAAATAAGTATTAATTTTTTTTTTTTTGGTTGGACGAATCATTTCGTTGAAACATTAAAATAGAACAACTTTAAGAACAATATCTACAAAAAAATATTAGGTGAAATATACGTTCATATTATATGTTTGTAACTCATAACAGCTAAATTTATGTAATTATAAAATACACTTATCTAACTAAATATAATTATCTATCTTCAGCTATCCGGTCAATTTGAGTTCAACACTACATCTTTAAAACTATTTATTATTTTTAGCTGGTATTATTTTTATTTTGAAATTTTGGTGTAATATTTCACATGTTTCAATAATATTTTAAATTTATTTTACTGATTGTACGGAATAACACATAGAATTGGATTATAGCAAACATATATATATATATATATATATATATATATATATATATATATATATATATATATATATATATATATATATATGATAAGTTTTCAGAAGTTACTGACATGCACAATCAGTAAAATTAATTAGGAAAGTTACAATACGGACATGAGGATGTTTATCTTCATTGAAATGTAATCATAAGTTAATATTTACCATAGTAATCATGTTCGAACAAAACTAGTCACCTAAGTTGAGACGACGAAAGTTTTTATTTTTAGCTTCCTACATATCTTCTGGTATATAACTACTCCATTCGTTTCAATTTATGTGAACTTATTTGACTGAGCACGCAGTTTAATAAAAGAGAGAAGACTGTTGATCTTGTGGTGTAAAATGAGGCACATTTATTTTGTGTGGCTATAAATTATTGCATAAAGGTGAATTGTTTCCAAATAAGGAAATGAGTCATTCTTTTTGGCACGGACTAAAAAGAAAATAGGTTCACATAAATTGAAACGGATGGAGTATTTGGTATTCGTAATTATTTGTCCGAAAAATTCATATTTCAGTTGTGTATTTCCATTCCAGAGAGAAGCGCCAACGGGGAATTTCTCTATTTCTAGGCTCATAATCGAGGCTTCTGATTAGAAGAATCCATTCATACTAGGGGCGAACCTGTTAGGATCGAAAAAATGAGATGTCATGCGAAATCTAACAAAGCAAACCTTGAACGACGGTAAGTCACATAACAAAAGAAAAATATACCAAAAAAGATACAGATATTTAACGTGGTTCGGCCAATTGACCTACATCCACGATGGACATGAGCACTCCACTACATAAAAAGAGAGTACAACAATCGAGGGAACAACCTCACAACGAGGCAAACACAAGTGACACACTAATACTTGTCCCATAAAGTTTTCCCCCTAAACACGACTCTCAAACCCCATATAGCTACATTGTGGATGCTACTGAATGGGAAGGAAGGATCCTCAATTTATAAAAGTCCAAACCTTTTCCTACAAAAAAAAAGACTACAAGAAGAAAAACTCAATTAAGGTACATATGTTGCCCTTTCCTTCAACAGGTAGGAAAATCAAATATGGTAAGAGAATTATGGGAAACATCTAACAATTCTTCCCCTTGGCCTGAATTTTCTGATTAAATAAGCTTGATCTACATTCTTTTCATAATCTTCAACATGCCGCATCTCCAAATCTCCACCACAAAATTAGTCTCGACGTGCATAGCACTCCGGTCGAATTTCTCATACAAAAATCATGATTATCGTTAATTAGGTTGTGGATCCACCAATATGAACCTCTCTTGAATCTTACTCTGATACTATTTGTCATGTCAAGGAAGAGGCGAACCCGAAAATAAAGAAGATAAAGAACACCAAATTTTAACGAGAAAACCCCTTTAAATTGAAGGTAAAAATCACGGGATCATAAAGATCCAAAAAAGCTCCACCATAATAATAAAAAGATTACAATAGTTCTCCAAGTTAGCTACAACAAGTTCCAAATACGGATCAACAATTGCAACAAGAGCAACAACTAATCAATTTAAGAAAGAGGAGAATTCACAAAAATAAAGCTGCTAATCCAGGCTCGAAATCAGATGTTATGGTCAACCAAATCGGATCTCCACCTTTAAAATCCAATACCAAGATGTTAGGAACACTCAGTCAAAATTTTATTCTGATCTAACGGTTAACGATCGGAAAACATAATTTAAAGTTGGCTGGTCAGAATAAAATCTGCAGCAAAATAAACTTTTCTTCTCTCTTCTCTCTTGATGAAAGATCTCCAAAAAATTCACTCTTATGTGCTTAAGTCTTTAAAAGACTTGTATCAATGAGCATAGAATAATTCTCCAAGATTTTTGTATTTATAGATCATGAGTGGTGCTTTCTCTTAAAGTCAAAACCCACTCGAAATAGGAATAAACATCGAATCTAATTTCGAATAGGAATGGAAATAAGAAAAAGAAAGAATTAGGCCATTGGGCCTTTGGCTGGACATATTCATGTGCCCAACAAACTCCCCCTCCAGTCAAAGGGTCAAATATGTCTTCAAGAAGGTGAACCATTGACAGGCTTCATGCCTGCCAATTTTCTACAAAATACATGTGTATCTCCAAGCTTAACAACAAAGTCTTCAGGTTGCTCCATATAAATATCATCATCTAAATCACTATGAAAAAAATAGTCTTGACATCCACCTTCTCAACCTCTCAATCTAGACTTGCAGCTAAGCTTATAACTACACGAATAGAAGACATCTTTACAACAAGGGACATCAAAGTCAACTCCCTTCTTCTTGCTAAAACCTTTAACAACTAATCTCGCTTGTATTTAGGCGCAAATGTATGGTTATATTTCTTTGTTCAGAATATCCGTTTGTTAGATAAAGCTTGTTTACCTTTCGGCAATTTTACTAACTCATATAAGCCATTCTCATAAGGTAACTTCATCTCATTTTTCATAGCTTCGGCCAACTGATCTTTGTGAGTATCTTGCATGGATCCATCATAGCTCTTACGTTCTCCCATGTCAGTCAAAAGTACATAATCACTAGGAGGATAGCGCATGGACTTTTGCTTCTCCCTTATAGATCTACCATGAAAGGTTTCAGGAGCATTCATAGTAGTTAACTGAGTATGAATTGATTGCTGATCAACCACAACTTCATCAATTGGAGAATCCATAACATCTATACCATGATGATCATTTTGATCTTGATCACTATCTCCATCATTATCTTGGACTCCTCCATGTGCAATAGGTGCCTTAGAAATAGAAACTGGATCAATATCAACTAAGCTCTCGCTACTCTGAGAATCTATCTTCTCAGCTAATGTCAATATCTTTAATAGTCTGGTGTTCAAAGAACATTGCATCACAGCTTCTAATAAGTTTATTGTCAATTGGATCGTAAAAACAATACTCAAACGCATCCTGACCATAATCGAAAAAGATGCACTGCTTAGTTTTGATATCCAATTTTAATTTCTCATCTTTAGGAACATGCACACAAGCTTTACACCCAAAAACTCTCAGGTGATTAAAAGAAACATCTTTGGCAAACCAAATTGTGTGGAACATCACCATCCAAAGCAATAGCAGGAGACAAATTTATAAGATAAGCAACAATGTTAAGTGCTTTTGCCCAAAATGTATTTGGAAGTTTAGCTTCTGAAAGCAAGCATCTAACTCTCTCAAATAGAGTTCTATTCATCCTTTCTGTCAAATAATTCAATTGAGGTGTCTTGGGCGGAGTTTTTTGATGAAGAATTCCTTGTTCCTTGCAATAGTTATCAAAGGGACCACAATAATCACTACCATTATCAGTTCGAATACATTTTAATTTCTTCCCCATCTGTCTCTCGGCTAAGGCCTGATCTTCCTTAAACGCGCCAAGTTCCTAATCTTTAGATTTCATAGGATACACCTAGAGGTTACGAGAATGATCATCAATGAAGGTCACAAAGTAAAGTGCACCACCTTTTGACTTTGCTTTAAAAGGACCTCATAAATCAGAGTGTACTAACTCCAATAAATCAGGCTTTCTTGAGGGAGGACTACTATGAAAGGAAATCCTTTTCTGTTTGCCAGCTAAACAATGGATACACCTTTTCAGCTTTGTTTGTTTCACTCTAAAAGCAAACTTTTCTTAGCCAAACACGTAATCATCTTCTCACTCATATGACTCAATCTTCTGTTTTACAATTCTGATAAAGTGTCACTTTCCAACACATTTATAGACATTAAGAAAAGAGCCTTGTGTCACATATAAATGACCAGACTTGATTCTTCGATCCACTACTAACGATCCCTTGGTGAGCTTCTATTGTCCATTAAAGAGGGTAATATAGTAACCTTCATCATCTAATCTTCTTGCGGAACAAATGAAAGGAAAGACTGGAGCATGCTTGATATATTGAAGAACTAACATTGAACCATTATTAGTTTTAATACAAACTGTGCCAATACCAAACACCTTCACTTCACCGGAATTGTCCATCTTTAACACTCTAAAATCAACAGGAGTATAAGATGAGAAAAAAATCTTTTCTTGGTGTGACATGTGAGGTAGCTCCAGAATCTACTTTCCAGCCCGTCTCATGGGATACCAAACTGATGACATTTTCATCATAAGCAAAAAGAAGGTCATCTCAAACAATAGCAGCAACGTTATTCTCGTTATTTTCAGCTTTCTTTCCTTCTCTAATGTTTTGCAACAACTTGTGGCAAAACCTTTTGATATGTCATTTCTTTCCACAAGTGGTTGCATTAAAATTATAGTATTTGAACCTTGACTTACTTTTACTTTTACCTCTATTCCTCGAGCCTCTTGTTCTATCTTTCCCCCGGTCTTGTGTAACCAAGATATCTACTTGCGAGGACGAACCCTAAAATTTTGTTCTTACTTCCTTATTCAATACACCACTCTTGGCATATTCCATGGTCACCTTAACTACAAGGGATGAATTTATCAAAGAAATACGAAGAGTTTCCCAAGAGTTAGGCATAGTATTAAGAAGCCAACGTCCTTATATCTCATCGTCAAACTTAACTCCCATTCTAGACAGCTGATCACGGATGCCTTAAAAATAATTTATGTGATCAAGGATAGGGCTTGCATTTAAAGGTCCTCAATTTCTTTAGCAGGAACAGCTTGTTGTTCCCAGTTTTTGAAGCATAAAGAATCTCTAGTTTTTCCCAAAATGATCTCACATGTGTCTTATTCACAATATAGTTGTGAACATTATCTTCTACCTTATTTTGTAACAACCCAGATAAATAACCAAGACTCTGATACTACCGTTATGTCGAGGAAGAGACAAACACGAAAATAAAGATTGATAAAGAACACCAAATTTTAACATGGAAGACCCTTCAAATCAAAGATAAAAACCACAGGATCGCAAAGATCCAAAAAAGCTTCACTATAACAATAAGAGGGTAACAAAAATTCTCCAAATTGTCTACATAACAAGTGCCAAACACGGAGCAACAATAGCAAAAACTAATCAATTGAAGAACGAGGAGAATCTACAAAAATGAAGCTACTATTTAAGGCTCGAAATCATATGTTACGTGCCTATAATTCCGATCTCCCCCATTCAAATCCAATGCCAAGATGTTACGAACACACAGTAAAATTTTTAGCCCAATCCAACGTTTAACGAATTGTAAAACGTAATTTGAAGTTGGCTAGGCGGAACAAAATCTGCAGCAAAATAAATACTTTTCTTCTCTCTTCTCTCTTGGTGAAAGCTCTCTAAAAAACCACTCTTATGTGCTTAAGTCCTTCAAAGACTTGTACCAATGAGCATAGAATAATTCTCCAAGGTTTTTCTATTTATAGATCATGAGCGGTGTTTTCTCTTAAAGCAAAAACCCACTCAAAATAGGAATAAACACCAAATCCAATTCCGCATAGAAATGGAAATCAAAAGAGAATGGGATTAGGCTATTGGGTCTTTGACTGAACAATATGGGTATGTGCTCAATAAACTCCCCCTCCATCCAAGGTGCCAAATATGTCTTCAAGTACAGGAACTATTGACAAGCTTCATGCCTGTATTTTTTTCAAAACGCATGCTTATCTGCAAGCTTAACCACAACGTCCTCAGGTTGCTTCATATAAATCTCATCATCTAAATCACCATGAATAAAAGCAGTACTGACATCCATCTTCTCAACCTCTAAATATATACTTGCAGCTAAGCTTAAAACCATACGAATATAAGACAATTTACAACAAGGGAGAAAATTTCATAAAAGTCAACTTTCTTCTTCTGGCCAAAACCTTTAACAACTAATCTCGCATAGTATTTAGGCTCAAATTTATGGTTATATTGCTTTATTTTGAATATTTATTTGTTAGATAAAGCTCTCTTACCTTTCGGTAATTTCACTAACTCATATGTGCCATTATATGGAGTGACTTCATCTCATCTTCCATGGATTTGATTCACTGTTATTTGTAAGTATCTTGCATGGCTTCATCATTGCTCTCAAGTTCTCCCATGTCAGTCAAAAGTATATACTCACTAGGAGGATATCGAATGGATTTTTGGTTTCCCCTTGTAGATCCTCTAAGAAAGGTTTCAGGAGCGTTCGAAGTAGTTACTTGAGTAGGAATTGATTTTTTGATCAACCACAACTTCATCAACTAGAGCATCCATAACATCTATACCATGACGATCATTTTGATCTTGATCACTATCTCCATCATTGCCTTGGGTTTCTTCATATGCAATAAGTGCCTTAGCAATAGAAACTGGATCAATATCAACTAAGCTCTCATTACTCTAAAAATCTATCTTCTCAGCTTTGTCAATATATTCAATAGTCTAGTCTTCAAAAAAATTGTATCATGACTTCTAATAAGTTTATTGTCAGCTGGATTGTAAAAACGATATCCAAACTCATCTTGACCATAATTGATAAAGATGCACTGCTTAGTTTTGACATCCACCTTCGATCTCTCATCTCTAGGAAATTTGGATAAATATAGAAATTTGAAGGTTTTGAGAAGTTTGACCAGAAGTGAACTTTTTGATATCGGGGTCGGATTCCGATTCTGGAAGTTGAAGTATGTCCGTAATGTCGAATGTGACTTGTGTTCAAAATTTGAGGTCAGTTGGACGAGACTTGATAGGTTTCGGCATCGAATGTAGAAGTTTAAAATTCTAAAGTTCATTAAACTTGGATTGGAGGTCGATTCATGATTTTAGCGTGGTTTGATATATTTTGAGGCGTCGAGCAAGTCCGTAATATATTTTGGGACTAGTTATTGTTATTGGATGGGATCCCGGGGGCCTCGGGTGAATTTCAGATGGTCAACGGATCAAAAATAAAATTAAAGGAAGGTCTAAAGCAGCTAGGCTTATGGTGTAACCACACCTGGGTGTGGAGCACCGCATCTGCGGGCCTGCAGGAGCGGGGTTGACTCGTAGAAGCGGCTAGAAGTAGAGGGATCAGAAACCGCAGGTGCGAAGGAATTTCCGAGCCTGCGAGGTCGCAAATGCGGTCTGAGCAGTGCAAAAGAGGTTTGGGGTAGCTGGAAGAGGACCGAATAAGAGATAATGGAACCGCACCTGCAAAACCGCAGAAGCGGTCAAGTGACCACAGGTGGGAAAGCGAGCTGGGCCGTGTGTTTGTTTTAAAGATGGGGTCTCAGCTGTTTTCACTTCATTTTCCTCCATGGGGCCGGTCATGGGGCAATTTTGGAGCTCCATCTTTGTCATCCATGTCAACATAAGTGGTTTCTACTAGTTTTGAGTTAAATACTTGGATTATATATGAATTTGAGCTTGAAAATTAGTGAAAATTGTGGGTTTTTGGTGGAAGACCTAGAAATTGATATTTTGGATTTACCATGATTTTGGACATGAAGTTTATCTCCCAATAATTTTGAAATTTAGGCACGTGGGCTCGAGGGCAATTTTGTCAACTTTTTGATTGGGGTTAGGAATAGTTACAGATTAGATTATAATGAGTAACTGATCTCATATTAATGGATTTATATAATTACTAGCTAGTGCTGGAGCATTTTGAATAGATTTGAGTCTTCGGAAGGGCGTGGAATACCGGCTATAGAACGTCGCAGTGAAGTGAGTCTCCTTTCTAACCTTGTAAGAGGGAATTGTCCCCATAGGTAAATTAACTAGATATGTGCTTCTATTTGTGGGTCCTACATACGTACGAGGTGACGAGAATCCGTCCATAGCTACTATTATGCTTAAGCGGGTAGTCTGGGACACAAAAGTATGCTTTACTTGTAATATTACAATCTTGTTGTCAATTTGAAATGCTTAAAACATATTAAACATGTAAATGAATTTCTAAAAAAACTAGACATCGTTTCTTGACTCTTAAAGAGAAACTTGCTTTTCCTGAATAATTGCTCCTTTATGAATTCTTGATCTGACTGTTTGAATGTGTCTATTTATTGTGGAATAGGCTGAACTCCTCGGTAGTATAACCAGATGCATATATAGTTCACGTCATTCGACCCTTTGGCAGTGAAAATTTAAATATTGTTGGATCGGGTCGTACAACCTCGGCATGATTTGCGCATGCTTGTATTTCTGCCTTGAAATTCATTTATTCTGATAATTGTTTCTCCCTAGCTTGAGATAAGTTCTTAAATGATGAAAATTAATCTGTAAATTTTCTATTAATAAAAGAATTGATTACTTGCTTCATGCTATTGACTTACAACCATTTTTATGAAAATCTTCGATTTACTACATTATTGGTATATTATTATTAGACCATTAGCAAGTGTCGAAGTCGGTTTCTCGTCTCTAATTCTTCGATATTAGATGGGATACTTGCTGAGTATATGTTCATTTTGTACTCATGCTACACTTGTTGTGCATTTTTATTGCACATGCACATGCATCTCTAGTGCCCTAGTGAGCATGGTAGCATGGTTGATACAGAGACTTAGGTGAGCTGCACTTCTTGAGATGACCCTTAGCTGATCGAAGCCTACCCTGCACTACTATTGAGTAACGAGAGAGGGTCGAAGTAGCTTTTATCTGATTTAGGGTCGGGATCGATTTTCACAAAGAGCTAGAAGTTGGAGTCGGGTATTTACCTAATTTTGAGTCGTGTGTGTGGTCTAAATTGCACTTCTAAAAATTTTTAGGTTTTTGTTTTTCTTCTAAGTTCATCAACTACAATATGCTGAATTAAACTAGAACAAGCTAAGAGTAAAATACTACGGGTTGTTCAAATGGTTAAAAGGTACTAGGGTAGTGACTTTCACCTAGGTGGTCAATTGATGGATATTTGAGTTTAAGGCATGATTGACATATTGGGGGGGGGGGGGTATGATATAACCTTTGCATGATTTTACCCACTCTACACCTCTTGGTGGTTCAAGTGATTTTGCCTGAGTTGACTTTCTCAAGACTAATTGGGTATGCAAATTTGCACAAGCAATCAAGGTTCAAGTCGAGTATTACTATTTTTAGATTTAACCCTTTAATTTGGGCTATCAATCTCTTGAGTATGTCCCAGTACCTTGTTGGACCAATTTCAGAGACTTATACTCTCTTTTTCATGAAGATCCAAAATCAACTAAACACAAACTAGTGTTTACAACCACTAATTCAGCAATTAAACATGAAATTAGTCCAAATATCAAACACCCACAGTCAATCAAACCCTAAAATACAAGACTTACTAATTACCCATGCTAGGGTTGAGCCACAACCCTAGCTTATGGGTCTAGCTACTCATAATTAAAGAAGAAAATAAAGAAATAGATGAAGAACAACTCATATTAATTAGTTGCTAAGATAAACTAGAATATTCAATGTTGAAATGAAGATAAAATTGCTCAACATAGCTAAAGAAACGGAAGTTACGAGCGCATCTCTCAGTGCTAACTATCTGCTTCACCTAAAAATGGAAAATAAGCTATATATACTAAGCTAAAAAATCCGTTCAAAAGTACCCATGCGGGACTAGTAGAGACCGCACAACATCACATGCGGCCGCACTAAGGCTCTTGACATAAAATTCTAGCTCTCTGAACTCAGGCAATACGAACCGCATAGAATCGAGAGCGGCCGGTGGCTTCTAGTGCGGTCTGCATGAAATAGAGCGTGGACCGCATTGGCTTCTATCTCCAAAACTAGCACCTCTCTGATCTTTGGTTCTACGGACCGCACTAAGTTCGAGTGCGGCCGCAATGACACCAATGCGGACCGTATTAAATCTCATGCGGCCGCATGGCCTATTGGCCTGGAAATCACCTTCTTTGAATCTCACTTTGCAGACCGCACAGAATGGTGTGCGCATAGGACCTGTTCTACCTGAGCTTTGTTTTGTCTTAGTACTTGTGCATATTTCACTCCTTTTTAAGTTAAGCTTTGACGTCTTGTCATTTTGTTGATCAAACCTGCAATCAAGCACAACTTGTGAGCCTTTTGGGATATTTTTTTACAAATTTCTAATCAAAACATAAGCAAGAAGGAGTTTAAAATGCATCAAAATCCCTAGTTATCAGTAGCCAGCAGAGTCTCTTTTAGATTACTATATTTACTTTCTGTCCAATTTGTATTCCGGACGGTTGTTATATTATATTACTTCCTAGAGATAGCTCATGCACTTGTGATACAGGATTCTGGGATTGTTCAATATTAAATTTATTAAAGACATCCTCTTATTTCAATGAATTTCGTTATCTATTATTTAATGTATAAAAGAAATATTTTCAATAAGTCCTAAAATGAGAATTTAATTAATTTCTTGGTGTTGGCTTGCCTGACAGCATGTCCGGCGCTATCAAGATCCTTAATGGATTTTGGGTCGTGACAGATGATGTTTCATCATAAGCAAAAGGAAGGTTATCTCGAACAATAGCAGGAATATTGTTCTCGTTAAACTTGTGGCAAAACCTTTTGATATGTCCTTTCTTTCTACAGCGGTTGCATGTAATATTATGGTATTTGGACCTTAACTTACTTCTAAGTTTACCTTTATTCCTCAAGTCTCTTGTTCTATATCTCCCTCGATTTTGTGTAACCAAGATATCTGCTTGCAAGGACGAACCTTGAGATTTTATTCTTGCTTTCTCGTTCAACACACAACTTTTGGCATATTTCATGCTCACCTTACCTCTAGAAGCTGAATTTATTAAAGAAACACGAAGCGTTTTTCAAGAGTTAGGCAAAGTATTAAGAAGCCAAAGTCCTTGTATCTCATCATTAAAATTAACTCCCATTCCAGACAACTGATCAAGGACTCCCTGAAAATTCTTTACGTGATCAAGGATAGGGCTTCCTTCCTTGCATTTAAAGGTCATAAAATTGCTTTAGCATGAACAACTTGTTGTTCCTAATTTTTTAAGCATAAGAGTCTCTAGCTTTTTCCATAATAATCTCGCATGTGTCTCATTCACAATTAGGTTGTGAACATTATCTTCAACCTATTGTCGTATATATTCACATACTTGTTGGTGCTAGAAATCCCAATCTTCATCAGATATACTCCCGGGTTTATGATCTGCAATATTCTTCACGAATAACAAATCTTTCGTTCTGCTTCTCCAAACATTATAATTTCTCCCATTTAAACATACCATCTTGCTCATATTCGTCTCTATTCTGTTAACCCGAATAAATAACCAAAGCTCTGATACCACTGTTATGTCGAGGAAGAGGCAAATCCGAAAATAAAGAAGACAAATAACACCAAATTTTAACGTGGAAGACCCTTCAAATCGAAGGTAAAAACCACAGGATCACAAGATCCAAAAAGCTCCATTATAATAATAAGAGGGTTACAAAAGTTCTCCAAATTGTCTATACAACAAGTGCCAAATACGGGGTAACAATAGCAATAAGAGTAACAACTAATCAATTGAAGAAAGAGGGGAATCCACAAAAATGAAGCTGTTGTTTGAGGCTTGAAATCAGATTCTACGGACCTCCAAATATAATCTCCACCATTCAAATCAAACATCAAGATGATACGAACACTCAGGCAAAATTTCAGCCTGATCCAACGTTTAACGAATCATAAAATATAATTTGAAATTGGCTGGTCGGAACAAAATCTGCAACCAAACAAATACTTTTCTTCTCTCTTCTCTCTTGATGAAAGCTCTCTAAAAAATTACCGTTATGTCCTTAAGTCTTCTAAAGACTTGTATTAATGAGCATAGAATAATTCTATAAGGTTGTCCTATTTATATATCATGAGTGATGCTTTCTCTTAAAGCCAAAACCCACTCAAAATAGGAATAAACACCGAATCGAATTCGGAATAGGAATGTAAATCAAAAGAGAATAAGGTTAGGCCATTGGGTGTTTGGCTGGACAACATTGGCATGTGCTCAACAAAACCAACCTTTGCTAATCGGCCACTCTTCGTCAAAATATTACAAAAAGTTATATTGTGCATATAAGTAAAATATCATATTTTAGATGTATATAACGTATATTGAACCGTCTTTTATCAAAAAATATTTTTACTTCTTTAAAATCTAAACATTGTTGAAAAATTTTCTGGATTCATCACTAATTTATACCACCGTACTCTTAGTTTTGCCCGTATATGGAATCATGGATAAGATAAAGGTTCCTAGCTAGCTAAAACATCTTAGAATTCCATGAAAGGCATATGCCAAGAAACTATAGTTTAGTTTATGTTCGTCTATCCAATTGGTTGGATTCCACTACGAAAGTCAGAAATGATAAGATCGTAAACCTTTCCAACTGATTTTGATATGAAAGCTGTTCATGCTCGGGTGCTTTCTGTATTAATCCACTTTAATTTTTATACATATCTGAATATCTGAGTGAATAAATGTTGAGTTACTGTTGCATATTGAAAATAGTGTCACAGTAAAACAAATTGTTTAAAAGCTAGAAATTATTTCCTATGGACTACCTTATGATCGCCTTTTGTACATTATCAGATCATTTAAAATGATAATTACAGGTTCAATCATATTAAGCACACACACACACACACACACACACACACACACACACACACACATATATATATATATATATATATATATATATATATATATATATATATATATATATATATATATATATATATATATATATATATATATATATATATATATATATATATATATTACAGTGTCATTATTACCTTTACAAAAAAAAAATTAGGGAAGTTTAATTTGTAATGCATTATTGGTGATGTTTCAATTGGGTCAGAATTACAAAGTAGAACCAACTTGCAAATTACAAAAGAAGCCACGAGATTTTCATGCACTTGTCCACTTAGATATATATATAAATGGGTGGTGGAAAATATTCCACCAATTTCTATCTTTCATGATGTTCTCATTATGCTGCTGAGATTTTTATAAATTTTAGAACGAACTTATATTGCTATCATGATGTTAATATCACTTTAATTTACTTTATTCCTCCGTCTTTCTTTTTGCTAATCCAATCAAGGATTAAAGCCACAATGAAACAAGTTGCTCCAATATGATCACATGAATAACATATCATTCTTATAAGTCTTAACATGTGCTACAAAAATAGGATTAGGAACCATCACTAAGCGTTGTCGTGAGATGAATACGATCTCTCTATTCTTAATCAAAAGTCTTGAATTTGAACTCTATAATGAAAAATATCTTGCTGGGATACTTTATCCTTTAATGAGTCTAAGTCGACACAAATCCAAATTAATCGAAGCTTCAATATAGGGTAATTGGAAATTCTTAAACTATGCGGGGCGTAGGCACCTTATCTTAAGCAGTGTCATGTACACCGCTTCATCAAATTTTTTGTAAACAAGTATATGTAGATCATAAGAAAAATAAAAATATTTGGAACAAATATAAAAAATGACACTAGTTGTCATTATAATGATTTATTTACTTGTTCGCTATAATAAATATTATTACTGATTATAAAATTCGTGCGTACGCCATTGAATCATGGTGAAATAATGTAGGATAATTTGTGAAATTGTCTTTTATTTCTCGTTTTCATTTTGAAAGATGTGGGAGACAAGTTGTCACCTTCAACAATGACCAATTTTAGTGGTCTCATGGCTCTCCTTTCATCACTAAATAAAAAATTAGGGATACAGTCTGACTTATGAGATTATATTGGTGGCTGCTTATCCACCAGAAAGAAGGCTTTGGATGATGAATTCATGAGTGGAATATCAAGTTTTCTATCACTGTCTCGCTAATCTTAGTCAAAGATATGCTAATGATACTTGTTGCATCTTGTTTGTCTCTTTGGTAATGATTGTGATTGATTTAGGACTATTTCTGATAAAATTTGGATGATACACAATGGAGGGGCCAATTTTATCTGCTTGTCCCATAACCTTTTATGGTCCCATGTTTTTTCTCGAAAAAAAAAAAAAAAGATTAAATCCTTTTGCAGAATGGACTTTTTTTTTCCTCTTTAATATATTCTCCAAAGTCAAATACGTGCTGGTGAGACAAGAATTATGATAAGAGGCAAACTAGGATTTGAAGGTCCCGAGTGCATATTTATATTAACCAAAATTTATTTTTATATATTGGGTACACTACTATCATATTACTATTTTCTAAAAAAAAATATATACATGTACACATATAATTTTTGTTGAACTTTTCGGATATCAGTGATCTCTCTTTTTCTAAGTATAGGTTCAACTCTAGTGATGGTGGATTTTTCAGAGAAAACAAGAGTACGCAAGAAAAAAGATGGATAATTGGTTCTTTCTAGTGTGAACCACTTGTTAAGTGTAACTCTCATGTATTGAGTTGTATCAAGAGATCGGAATATGTATGGTCAATAAAATGATTGAAAAATATAAAAAATAAAGTTTAAATTCTAACAGAGACAAAAAAGTTGTAAATCAGCTCGAACACACTGTCAAAAAAATAAAGTTTCATATAAATGTAGTGATCAAATATAGCTTATAACGATTTCCATGTTCTTCTTGAAGAGAAAGGCTTATGAAAGCAACTCTTGTGATGCTGAATGTAGTACCTCATATTTGGATAAGAACTCACAACCATTATCCTTTGGATGCATTATGTGTAAATCCCGCGTGCAATGGCTCGAAAATCGCATTAGAGAAGTAAATCGGATTACGCAAGTTTCGTGCGACAAGCTCGACCAAAAAACATACAATAGATTTCAAACTTGCGACCTTGCATTTGGAGGATCTCCTGCTTAACCAACTCGGCTATCCTTGCACGTATTTCTTCTTTTATTATTGATATTATCCCTGTGTTCTTTCTTTTTCACACTTATATAAACAATGGAAGACATATAAGAAAACAAATTCTTGAATTAATAAATTATAATAATGGTGAGTATGGTCACTACTCTTTATTTCTCATATATTATTGCCCGTTTAGTATACCCCTGTGAAAAAAACGAAAGTGCCTTTCAACTTTACCTCCATTTAGTCGGTGACGGAGCGGAAATTTATACAAATGAGTGTCAAAATATAAATAAGAAGCCAAGAAAAATAGAAATAATGTTGTGATAGAGAATGAAACCTGCAACCTTCCACCACTTTTGATACCTCTTAACCATTACACTAGAGTTTGTCTTGTCTCAAGGATTGTCAACATATTGTATATATTTAATTTATTTTTTTTAAATACCTATCTATACAGTGTTATTTTCCGACGAAGGAATATCAATTGACAACCATAGATCCGCCCCTGCACTTAGTGGTCTACTGAGAATTTTAGAATCACGCACAATAATAAGCACTAACCTAATTTTTCCATTTTGGTACAACTTTAGATTGTCAAATACAACTAATTATAGTGTTCGACCTTTTGAATGTGGTACAAGTTCACCCACATAAGAAAATGGTTGTGGACTCTTACATCTTAAATGTTTGGTTATTTTAATCAGATTCATTCGATTAAAGACAAATATAGAACAAGTTGTATGCATCAATTGAATTCAAGAGAGAGCGAAAGTCGCTCGACACACTCTTATTTAAATCTTTTCAATCTCTCTTGTGCTTTCGGTTCAAATTATGTAAAAGTATGTAAAAACAATTTCAAATAAAATCATGCACATTTTAAACTTAATCTAGATTCGCTTCTACCCAATTTGAACATCTTAATTACTTTGTTGAAACAAAATTTCATAATTATTTTTTAGACGAACATTTGTTAGTTATCTTTTGCGACACATATATGTATGGAGTAATTATGAAAATTGCACGAGGCGTCCTATTTGGTCGCTCTCATTTAACCAATATCCATTTTTTTAAAAATTTTTAACTTGTACTCACTTTTAACTTCAGCCTCATTTCTCCTCCTCCTTCTCCTCCTTTGTATTCTTCTCCTCCTCCTCCTCCTCCTCCTCCTCCTCCTCCTCCTCCTCCTCCTCCTCCTCCTCCTCCTTTCTTCTCCTCCCCCTTTCTCCTCCTTCTTCTTCTTCTTCTCCTTCTCCTTCTTCTCCTTCTTCTTCTTCTCCTCCTTCTTCTTCTTCTTCTTCTTCTTCTTCTTCTTCTTCTTGTTGGTGTTGTTATGGAACTTCAGTTCATGGGATGATTGACATAAATATGTTTATCAGATTATTTAGAAATAAATTATAAATAATTAAGTAAGTTAGTAGACAATAATTTATAAATATTTCTAAGTACGTAAGTTAGCAGACAATGATAATTCTGTTCTTTTCATGTTTATTGTTTCCAAAATTTATGATTTAGATACTGTTGGCAATCTGATTACTTATCTAGTATGCTAGAAAGCTTTTTCAAAATTTTTAGCTTATATAGTACTGAAATTTTTACAAATGAACTAAATAACTTCAGCTCTAAAGCTGAAGTTCGACAGTTACATTACAACAGTTACAAAACAAAAACTTCAACTCTAGAGCTGAAGTTCGACAGTTACAAAACAAAAACTTCAGCTCTAGAGCTGAAGTTTGCCAGTTACAAAATAAAAACTTCAGCGCTAGAGCTGAAGTTTGCCAGTTACAAAACAAAACTTTCAGCTCTAGAGCTGAAGTTCGCCAGTAACAAAACAAAAACTTCAGCTCTAGAGCTGACGTTTGCCAGTTACAAAACAAAAACTTCAGCTCTAGAGCTGAAGTTCGCCAGTTACAAAAACAAAAACTTCAGTAATTAGAAAATAGAGAACAAAACTTCAGCTACTATGCCTAAGTTCAACAATTACAAATAAAAACTTTAGAACATTTGCTACTTCAGGCCCGTTTACTAGAATGCTGAAGTTTTGCGTGATTGTCTTTGCTACTTTAGCCCCGTATGCTGAAGTTATGCGAAAAAGCGGGTACGCTTGCAATTTGTTTTGCAAAGCGGGCACAAGTTAAAACGTGACACAAAAAGCGGGTATAGATACAAATGCCTCAAAGCAATTATACTTAAAATCACTTCACTGGATCACATTATGCAAATTGGCCCATATTTCAAATCTTTACCTAGCCTAGCCCAATGTGTACATGCTTTGAAAAGAAATTCATGGAAGCTACGATTTAGTTGTTTTGAGCTTCTGATTTGCATTTTATGTTACCTTTATGTTAAAATAGTAGTTGATTGTGCGAAAAAAATTAATTTTTTAAAACCTTGGCCTATTATCTTTTGGGCTACAGATTCACAAAATTATAACTGTATCACCTAGTTACAATGTATGCATGTGGATGTAAGAAAATATAAGAATAGAAGTCCACAATTAAATGCTATCAAAGTTTTGCTTTCGAAAATAGGATTTTTAAGTTTGTTATTTGTTTGAATTAAGTGTTATTCCAATTGATTGAAAATATCAAGAAGGGTTCAAATTAAAATTTAAAGTTAATTAGAGTAGATTTGAGTTAAATTTCAGAAAGATGGAAGAAGACGAAGTCAAATGTATAATATTATATAATAGTGTATATGGGTGTATAAATACCTCTTATATTTGGTTTGTTAAACTAATATTTGAGTCACAATTATTGGGATTTTTCTAAAGGGTGTGAATGGGAAATGAAAGATGTAATGACCTGACCAATGGTCTGAGCTCTAGCGCGTCGTTAAGCGGAGGCCATGAGTAGCTTCACTTCAGGTATTATGACTTGTACGCATGGTCGAAATTGAAGGATATTCAGGGCAAACCTTATCATCTTCAACAATAGATGCATACTCCTCCGCCACACATAACTCAATATTTCTCCCAAACAAAATAGACTCTACAACAAGAATTTTCATAATCTTAACTGCATCATCAACACTCTCGCATACGTGTACATGATTCACAGCATTCTTTGGAATTTTATTGTGAGTCATAAAACTTCGAATATCCTTCAAAGTCACACCCTTGGACTTACCAAAATACCGCTCAGAAGATTATTCTCTCGATTAATTGGTCTTTTGACATTGTATGATGTGATCCGCAAATCACACATAATGTGAAAGTCTTCAAGGGTGAAGAAAATATCATGCCAAAAAATCTTGAAACTAATGGAGTCTCGGTCATTCGTGAATATTCGAGAAAGCCACAAACAATGCACCAACTTCATGCTGCATTGGAAATTCTCCATAGCAATAATGTATCTAAATGTACCATTATTAAGCTTATGTTGTTGAGTAGGAGTCAAGAAACTTGCAATTAATTTTTTCAAATCATGATTCCCCTTTCAGTAACCCTTAGAGTTAAACCAATCTCCAAACTCATAATATCTTTGCCCTGATTTTGTAGGTGGAGCAGAGGGGACATAAGGACCTTGGGGTATTACAGGTAGTCTAGGTGCTTTAGGGGGTTTGCCTTTTTTAGCTGCATTAGGATATTTAGGTGTGTTAGGAGCCATCTGTTCAAAAAAAGTAAAAGATACAAAAAATTACATAAGGATATTATCAATAAGATCAGTTAAAAGGTCAATACATAGGAATGTTAAAGTTCGACAGGTATAAAAAAAAAATTCAGCTATAGAGTTGAAGTTCGGCAAGTATAAAATAAAAACTTCAACTATATAACTGAATTTTGACAGGTATAAAATAAAACTTCAGCTATAGAGCTGGAGTTCGATAGGTATAAAACAAAAACTTCAGCTCTAGAGACAGACTTCACCAATAACAAACACAAAAACTTCAACTCCTAAAGCTGGACTTCACCAATTGCAAACACAAAAACTTCAGTTCCTAAATGAAAACTTCACCAGTTACAAGCACAAAACATTCAGCAAAGAAAAAATATGATGTAATATTTACAAAAAATAAAATACAAATTCAAATCCAAAAATAATGTCAAAACAAAAAAATTATCATTGAACTATAGTATCATCTGTTTCACTGTCAAAATATTTAAAGATTTGAACGTCTAATCACAGAAGAAATTATAAAATTTTCATTAACAACATAAAAACTTGTTCAAAAAACCAAAAAACACATGAATATCAAACTAAACCTTCAGAAAATATTTTATCATAAATACATGACTATCAAAACCAAAATCAGAAATTAAATCATAAAAAAACCCAGAATATTAATGCAATGTACCTGTGATTAAATCGTTTGGGAACAACGGCGACTAGCAATTGAAAAATCAAAAAGAACAACGAAAACCATTTGATTTCAGAGAAGAACTTCAAGACTAAGAAAGTAGAGGACTAGCAAATATTTGGAGAGAAAATACGAATAACGGGAGAGAGACAGAGAAAGTAGAGGACTAGTGAATACTTGGGGAGAAAGTAATATTTTTAATAAGGAAATGTAAAATGGTCTTTTCAAGTGACTTTTAACAAAAGAAATAGGTACATGGAGCCCAAATAGCGAGGCCGTGCAATTTTTACAGTTTTATGACATACGAGCGGCCCAAAAAGATGGAAGCTTTTATCAGCCCATGTTCTCAATTATAAAAGGAAATTTTACCACCTATAGAATAGGTTAAGACCTAATTATAACATATAAATACCTTTTTAAAATTTTACATAATATAATAATCTTTTCTATTTTTGTAGCAAAAAATCAAAATTTAATGATTTCATATATTTAAGCCTTATTTTTCTCAATCCAGTATAACTCCCGTTACTATTTTCACGCTAAATACATATTAATACAGTTAAATACAGTTTGGCATTTATAACAATCCCAAATTATGCGGCGGATCTTAATGTTGTATTATTAAATACAACTTGTTTAATACACTAAATACATTATAGAATACCGTAAAACATTCCTATATCATGTAATATTAGAAATAGTTTCTATTTATTGCTAATTAGGTCTTTATGAATGCTCTTTATGAAAAATTCTCATTATAAAACACTAATCCGCTTCACCTTAGCCTCTTTTAGTTTTTCAGCTGCAAGCATACGATTGCTTACTTGCCGCACTGGAGTAGTCTCTGCTCCAAATTTTCAAGTAAGTTTCTCGCTTTCTATATCGTTTGATCACAATGTGGAATACTTGGTGGATATATTCTAGTTACCAGCTTCATCTATTTGTGGATCTAATTATTTCAGTTTCATGTATTTTTTTTTTTTAATATTGTTTTAGATTAAAAGACTGTTTGATATTCCTAAAGTAAGAGAAATATAGTAAATTATAGAAAATGAGAATGTTCGTTTGTGTTGTGTGTTCATAGTATTCTATGTGTGCCTGTTTCTCTTTTTGTTTAAGCCTAATACTTAAGGCTTGGATGTATTATATAATTAAACTAATCCGTTTAGGAATTTTTGGTTTAGTAGATTTTTAATTGAAGACGATAGAAGGAGGTTAGTTGATTAGCTAGTGGCTTCTTATATGGTAGCAAACTAGCAATCAACATATTATTACTGAGATTGTTAAATGCTGCAGTTAATGTGTTTATTAAAAATTTGCTTGAACCTGAAAATTTTACGTGGATCTGAGCAGTTGGAGTGTTCTATGTCATTAGGGTGAGGAAGTAATATATGCTGTGTCTTGTAAAGTGAAATTCTCCTTTAGATCTCTTTGGTTGAAGTGTAGCATTATAAATACTGCTTAAGTATTCCAACAAGTTTGTCTAAGGATATGTGTAAAACCCTCTGAAAGGATTTTTTGGGTTTGACTTTTCCCTTTCCATATTTCTTTTCTTGATTTTTACTGGTATGTAAATACACCCATCCATATCTTGTTCATTGATGATAGTTTTTTTCTGTATATGCTTCATGGGTAAAGATTTGTGTGCCATAGTTGATCCCACCTTTGTTTGCAATTGAGGCATAGTCGATTGATTGATATGCTTGGCTCTTATTTGGTACATTGAGATTAATTGATTCACAATGATCTTATAGGTACAGTATCCTGATTTCTATGTACTTATAATTATTGGCCTTAACTAAAATAATAAAAATTGACTGGATAATGCATTGCAAATTAGCGCTATACTTTTGCTTTCCAACAGGAAAGATGCACAGGCTTAGTTATGCAACAGATACACAATCATAGTTTTATTACATTTTGGTACTGAACATGCATTTTTCAATTGCAGGGTTCATAATTCTGTTAGTTTTGGTATCGAAGTGATGAATAAATAGGTTAAAGATCCAAACTTGGTTAGTAATATTTGCTACCCGCGCCTGTGCATAAGTCTCTTGAAGGCTAATTGCCAAAATTTTGGTCGGGTGACAACATTATTCCTGCAAAGTTCAATCTCCGGCTTAGGCATATACATGGAGATCAGAGTTGATGAGATTGAAAATGTAGTTGGAATGGAGGACCAAGATGATCATCCAGAAAATTCATTTAAAGTCTCTCGGGAGATGGAGAAGTTTCTATGTGACAGATTGCTGGACCAAGAGCAACCAATTTCAGAGCGTTTTAGAGCTCTTTTCTCTCTAAGGAACCTTCGGGGCTCAGGTCCACGAAATGCCCTTATTAATGCGACAAGGGACCCCTCAAATCTCTTGGCGCATGAGGCTGCATTCGCATTGGGGCAAATGCAAGATGCTGATGCCATTCCTGCTTTAGAAAGAGTTCTATTTGATTTCTCCTTGCATCCAATTGTTAGGCATGAGGCTGCAGAGGCACTTGGTGCAATTGGTTTAGAAAGTAATATTTTACTTCTAGAAAGAAGTTTGGCTTCAGATCCAGCTCAAGAAGTTCGAGAGACATGTGAACTGGCTCTCAGTCGAATCAAAGAGCTGAAGAATGTAGGAACTGATGATAGTTCCTCAACAGTGGTGTCGTCACCCTTTCTGTCAGTAGACCCAGCTGCTCTTGCTGCTTATTCCTCTGTTGAGGACCTAAGTAAAGTTCTTTTGAGTGAAGAAAAGGGCATGTATGAACGCTATGCTGCTCTTTTTGCATTACGAAACAATGGTGGAGAGGAAGCTATCTCTGCAATTATTGAATCTCTAGGTTCAACGAGTGCTCTATTAAAGCATGAGATTGCTTATGTATTGGGTCAATTGCAGAACAAAAAGGCTTCAGATGCCCTGTCTAGGACTCTTAAAGATGTCAATGAGCATCCAATGGTTAGACATGAAGCAGCCGAAGCTCTTGGTTCTATTGCAGATGCTGAATGTCTTGCACTTCTTGAGGATTTTGCCAAGGATCCTGAGCCTATTGTTTCACAAAGTTGTGAAGTTGCTCTTAGCATGCTTGAGTTCGAGAAATCAGGCAAATCTTTTGAGTTTCTCTTCATGCAGATGCCTCATGTCGAGCAGGTCTCATAGGAAGAGTGTCCGGCTTTACTTAAATGTTTGTCACATCTGCTGGTCTCAGAAGATAATTCAGTTCCATGTGCAATTAAAATTGATCCAGCTGTAACTGATTTCATTACTTAGAATGTTCGATTCGGATTCTTCTCAGGACTTGCTGTACTAGTGTATGTTCTCTGCGGTGTGCATGCTAGTTTTGATGCTGAGGAAGATGGGACTCTTAGTTAAAAGAGCATTGAACTAGTGAAGACCATACTCTCAAAGTGTAAAGTGTTCTCTTTTTGGCTGACTTTTTCTTTAGTTATGACTTCTAATTTTTAAATTTTTGGGAGGGGCTTACTGTTATGGATACTTAACAATAGGAATGGGAGAGGAAATATTGGCTGCAAGATTTTGCAGTGAGCAAGTTGATAGTTTGTGTCCATTAGCGGGTTCAAGTTGTGACTTGTGATCCCTTGTATGTTTTTGTGTTGGTTAATTCAATCTACTGTTGATGCTAAACAAGCTCACGTGCCACAAGAACAAAGGAATCTATAAACATAAAAATGGCCAATTGGGGTGATGTAGTGTGTTGACTACCATGTGATATTCAATGGCTAAATTCTCTTCAACCCACTTGATTACATATTTGCAACTGGGCAGCATTTGAGTTGAAGATAATAAAAAAATAGATATGACATCATGAATTCAAAAGTGGCCCTATTTTAAGTGTGCGACCTCAGCAGGATTCTAGTTTGCATGAAAGTCCATTTATGGAATCTGTCACTCGCGAAAATGAAATAAAAATAAGATATAGATCCAGTTAAAGGTTACGCCTTTTGGAGAATAAGGAGGGAAAAAGGAAGGAAAAAAGCTTTATAGACGAGGATGGAATAAAAAGAAATATGGAGATAGAGACTAATAAACGTCTTTTATATTTTTCGATGGATAAGAGGGGTTGCTCTGATGGTAAGCAACCCCCACTTCCAACCGAGAGGTTGTGAGTTCGAGTCTTCCCAATAGCAAGGTGGGTAGTTCTTGGAGGGAAGGATGCCGGGGGTCTATTTGGAAACAGCCTCTCTACCTTAGGGTACTATTTGGAAACAGCCTCTCTACCTTAGGGTAGGGGTAAGGTCTGCGTACACACTACCCTCCCCAGACCCCACTAAGTGGGATTATACTGGGTTGTTGTTGTTGTTGTTATCTATTTTTCGATTATCATCAAAAGTTGTGGTAGGTATATAGGATCCATCCTTGATTAGTAATTTAGTATCTCTGGTTCGAGTACTAGATCTAAAAAAAGTTCAATATAGGGAATTTTTCTCTTTATTAGATCTAGCATGAAGAATTATCGGAACTCCAATACGAATACTGAATAGTGGACGAAAATCACAAAATAAAAAATTATTCATCGGTACAAAAAATCAAAATACCTTGACGACAAGAGAAAAACATGAAAAAATAGGGGGAAAAGAAAGCATGGGGCATGGAGTCCCGTTCATAAAACCAAATCTCACATTTTATGATAAGTTTTAAGAAGTTATTGACATGCCCTTACTTACAATGCGGACATGAGGCTGTTCGCCTTCATTTGAATATAATCAAAAGTTTAACATTTACCATAGATCATGTTCAAACAAAACCAGTCACCTAAATTGACATGGAGGGAGTGTTTATTTGCAGCTTCCTGCATATCTTCTGGTATATAACCATTTGGTATCCGTAATCATTTACCCGACAAATTCAGATTTCAGTTGCGTATTTCCATTCAAGAGGGAAATGCATATGAGGAATTTCTCCATTTCTAGGCTCGAACTTGAGGCTTCGGATTAGAAGAATCCATTCATACCAAGGGTGAAATACTGTACATATAGGTAAATATTAGATTTTAAATGTATATAATATACATTAAATACTCTTTATCAAAAAATATTTATTTCATTCAATCTGAACACCTTTAAAAAAAATTCTAACTTCACTACTAATTCATGGTACTCTTGGGTGGACAGTTTTGGAATCATGGATAAGATAAAGGTTCCTAGCTAGCTAAACATCTTAGAATTCCATGAAAGGCATATGCCAAGAAACTATAGTTTAGTTTATGTTCGTCTATCCAATTGGTTGGATTCCACTACGAAAGTCAGAAATGATAAGAAAGTGAAATTTTTTTATCCATGCTCATTTAATTTTTGTGCTTGTTACCGAAAGTTTTCTTTTTTGTTATGTAAAAATCATTAAACTTTGTGTTTATTATGCAAAAGTCACTTTTCTTTTTTTGGTTATACAAAAATTATTTTACTTTGCTTTAGTTATCACAAAAGTCACGCTTTTGCCTGAAAAATCTATTATGCATTTGATATTATATAAACCTTCATATTTATGTACTACCTTCTACATTATATAATATATAATATATTTTACCTATGTATTATATTTATAAATAAATAACTTACTATTATTTTATTTATTATTTTTATAATATATTCAGATATTTAATTTTTTCTAACTTTAATTTCAAGAAATAAGTACTTGCATTACAAAACAACTTTTTTTCAGCAATTCTTTTTGTTTTTTAAATTTAATTCTGACCAACTTTGATCAGTATGCCCTTCCGACCTTCAAAATATAGACCACAAGATAACGGCCGCGCTTTGGAAGGTTATTGGCCTTTACCGATCAACTTTGGTCGGTTGTTTTGGGCGGTTTTTTTTCGAATTTCTAGTAGTATAATATCCCAAATAACCAATCGCTAAGATAAATTCCCAAGAAATATCCCCAGCTAAATTCGCATGTAGAGTTACCTAGAGATTTTCCTTCAGATTAACATATATCTTTTTTTCCATTTTCTTTGTTTGTTTACCTGCGAATTTTCTCACGAAAATGTACTTGCTGATTTATTTCTCTACTAATATATATTAATGTTATTGACAAATTTAATAACGTTACTAATATATTTTGAAAGTTGACGTTAAGAAAAATTAAATATACAAATATATTATAAAAATAAGGTTATTAAGTTATTTTAATTATAAATAAAATACATTGTTAAAAACATATCATATAGTATATAATATAGAAGGTATTACATAAATATGAAGGTTTATATATATAAAGGGCATGATGTACTTTTCAAGTAAAATGTGACTTTTGTGATAACTAGAGCAAAGTAAAATAATTTTTATGTAACAAAAGAAAAAAAGTGACTTTTGTGTGCAGAACACAAAATTAAATGATTTTTACGTAACCAAAAAAAATAACTTTTGGGTAACAAACACAAATTCAATTACCATAACTAAAATTAACTCTAAAAAGTAAACCTTTCCAATTTATTTTGACATGAAAGCTGTTCATGCTCGGGTGCTTTCAGTATTAACCCACTTTTTATCCACTAAATAAAATTTAAGAGTTAGAGGGAAACTCTATGATATATGCGTAGCCTCAACAAAATTAGTAAAAAGGGCGTTGTAGGATAATGGACATGACAAGTGATAGGAGATGGTAAAGAACTGAAGTGTGAGTTTGTTCAAACTTATGTGTGCTGAGACATATTCAAGATTTGACTTTACATAACCATAAGCGATATAACTAAGCTTCAAATTTAATATTTATAGAAATTTGTGAATATTGTAATATATATATAAATATATAAGGCTAGGTCAAAAATAATGAATTCGACTAAACGCATAGCTATAGTGTGAATCCGCCCATGTGTGTTGGTATTCTCTTTTTAGATGGTGTCTCGATTTGCACTAGTTATTTTGACAAGGTGAAATTTATGTATGTGTTATAATGATCTGCCAAGATTTGTTGCCAAATGACAATTCATCGAGATTAGTTGCCAAATTGTCACGGTCCTTTAGGATTTTGCTTACAAATTCTGGTGCAAAATAATTTTTGCAAATTTATAAATGAGATCAAAACTTAAAACAATAACATAAAAAGATCCTAGCAACTCAAAAAAGGTCATGGAAAAGGTTAATGCTAGTGGGCAAAACCTGAATTTGTTTGTCACTTCGTTGGACTTATTTGACGGCCCATTATAAACATATAACAATAGCTGGGCTTCTAGTCCAGTTCTCTTAAGATTCAACGTTATTGGCCAGTCCATTTTGTCTGGCAGCCAGCAGAACAGATGTTAATAGGCCCAAGTACTCATGTTCCACATGATGAAAGTAGCAGAAGCCAGAACGAGAATGTTAAGATGAATGTGTGGGCATACTAAGAAAACAAGATTAGGAATGGACTTAATAGGGATAAGGTGGGAGTGGTCCATGTGAAGGATAAGTTGCGGGAATCAAGGGTGAAATAGTTTGGGCATGTGAAGAAGTGAGGCATAGAAGCCTGGTTAGGAGGTGTGAAAAGTTGACCATTGTGGGTCTGAAGAAGGGCAGAGGTAGGCCAAAGAAGCATTGATGATAGGTGATTAGGCAGTACATGACATTGCTTCATCTTTCAAAGAACATGGTCTTCGATAGGAAGGTGTCGGAATTGAGCATTGGGGTCAAATGTTATGAACAGCTAGTTGAGAGTTTCTCCTAGGCTTACCACTAGTATTAGTACTATTCTTGTATTTTCTTATTCTTAGATTTGTACTACTACCTACTATATCGTTAGCTTTTATTATCTTACTACCTTATTATGGTTATTATTTGTTGCTTCTTTTTCACTATCCTTTGAGTCAAGGGTCTATATAAAATAACATCTCTACAATCACAAGGTAGCAATAAGGTCTGTATACACATTACCCTCCCCAAGTCCCACTTGTAGGAATACAATAGCTTTGTTGCTGTTGTTGCCCAAACCTAGTCAGCTCAAACGAATTTTGTTTTAAAAAAATTATAATATGCGTATAATCGTATTATGGTTATTGTATAATCTATATATACCGGTTAGAAAAATTAAACTATTAATTTGACTAGCTATGTGTGCAAAGATCTTGTTTGCTTATCTATCATGCCATGTTTTAAACCTTGTGAAAGTTCCATTAATAAATCTAAAAAACTTTAATCACACAATTTCTTTTATGTACTTTTTTTATGATGGAAATTGCTTGTAATTTTAAAGTTTACTTAGACACTAGGGAAACAATATTAATAATTCAGCTTTTATGTGGAAAACACTGTAATATTTTCATTCTAGACGATTTTTACGTACCTTTTCAACAAATAGATTGGAGTCAAATGAGCTTGCCCTAAACCAATATCCTTTCCGAAATTACGTTTTGGACAATGTAAATGTTGCAATTTCAAAAGCACTTTAAAATTGCAAATATTTATTGCAGTTCCTATTTCTTTTCAACTCATACCTAATATAAGACAAACTTCGAAACGAATTGGATAAGATAACTATTCTATCATGTTGCAATTGCGAGGGTACGTAAGTCCGGTGATCCGCAACTATGCGTTAAATTGGGGGTTGGGGGGAGGGGGTGGGTGTTTCCTAAAGTTGGCTACTCGTGCACTTCCCCTAAAATTGCCCGTATGATTAAACGAAAAAAGAAATTTGAAACAATAATTCCAAGTTAAAAGAAAAAACCGAATTACCCGACATTATGAAAAGCTACAACAGAACAAAGGAAAGTGTCATCACAAATACTCCGCATATACACTTTTATCACTTAATGATAATTGTATATATTTCATTTCAAATTTTAAGCATATTTTTTATTAGCTTATTCCAAAAAGTGTTATCTTTCTATACTGAAATCGATTTAATTTTAAATTTTTTATTTTATTTTTAATAATTGTAACACCAGCAATCACATAATATATTTAGGACCACAAGTTTCAAATATTTTTTTTTTTAAAACTCCATCCAAGTCAAACTATAGTCATATAAGTTGATAATGGGGAATAAATCTTAAAATATTGTATAAATTAATAGATAGCACCTTAGACTTGGCAGGAATTTTCAGTTAGACATATAAACTTAACTCTTAAAAATATATTTCCTATACTTTTTAAGTTTTTTTTTTTAATTGCATAAGCATTAGGGAGAGCAAAAATAAGAGGGAATTATCATGTGGGAAATCAAACACACAGCAACAAGGTGAAAGTTTAGATAGTCAACCAACTTGAGTTACTAACATTCCTCGCCTTCTCTATTTGGTAGATGTATAGGTGTATAACTCCTGAATACACGTGTTTCCTAAGATAGGCGGACCCAAAATTTAAATATGATATTTAAATTATTGGATAATGATAACTCGGTGGCTTGTGCACTCAGTTCTCGTTATGCCCGGGGTTCTGCAAGAACTAGACCACATCATATTTTAAAAGTGATGTTATAAATATGTATTTAGTAAATTTTTTAATACAAATACGTAGTTAGTAGTTTTGACCTAACCCGTACCATATTGGCGAAATAAGTAATTTATAAAAGTACTCAAATTTAAAAGAACAAAAAATCTCAACACAATAAGTGTGCATATGTGTTATATAGTTCTAAATTGATATACGGTACAATTTTTGGACAAAGTGAAGGCTGGCATGTTATTTTAGAAGAAATAAATTAGTTAGTGACAGCATACCAAATCGCGGACACCCTACTTTTGCCAATCAAAAATGTATATATTACTAATAGAGGCGGATCCAGGATTTTAACTTTATGGGTTCTCGATTTAAGAACGACGATTTCAAGTGTTAGTCAATGGGTCCTAAATTTAATATTAGTGTATATTTAATAAATTATAAATAATAAAAATTATGTTTGAGCAAAATTTACTCGGTTCAACCGAATCGAACCCGTATTTAGGCTTCGCCTCCGCCTTGATTACTAACTAGTTTGATTGTCTGGCTGACATATACGGCAAAGTTTGAAGGGCTATTTAGTTTTAGCTTAAATTATTTGATTTAATTAGTGCGAATAAAGTATTTCGTCTGATTCAAACTTTGTTCCTCTTATTGAGTACGAGGTACTCCAGGTATGCTTTGAGCTTTTGGGTGAAGGCATGAAATGAAAGCCTTACGAAGAGGCAAGATTTGCAGTCCGTATTTTTTTGCTCACAGGAGAAATTTCTCCTCAGTCGCAGACGTTACACTTCAGAAAGCAGCTGAGGAAGAATTCGACAGCATTTGGAAATGCATAGATACAAATATTCTACCGTTTTTGCACCGTGCAGTACAAGAATGCGCCAAGGACAGGGCTGCAATGAATGGAAAATCTGTGCATTCCCAGATCATAAAGTTTGGATATGAAGCAGATACATTGACAACAAACATGCTCATAAATATGTACTCAAAATGCGGCTCTGTTGATTTTGCTCGTAAAGTGTTCGACGAAATGCCTCATAGAACTCTTGTTTCTTGGAACACCCTGATGGGTTCGTATATCCAGGAAAAAGATGGAGAAGAAGTTCTCCATCTTTTCGTTCAAATGCAAAGGGAAGGGACGCATTTTAGTGGGTTCACAGTTTCAGGTGTTCTTTGTGCTTGTGCTGCCAAATTTGCTGTTTTGGAAAGCAAACAATTGCATGCTTTTGCACTGAAGGTATCACTGGAATCAAATGTTTTTGTTTCTACTGCTTTGCTTGATGTTTACGCTAAATGCGGGTTGATGAACGATGCTTTTCGGGTTTTTGATTCCATGCCTGAGAGGAATGATGTTACTTGGAGTTCAATGGTTGCTGGGTATGTCCAAAATGAGCTATATGAGGAGGCTATAATGTTTTTTCACAGACTACAAAAATCGAGGGTAGAGCATAACCAATTTACACTTTCTTCTATTATATCAGCTTGTGCTGCATTGGCTGCTTTGTTAGAAGGGAACCAGGCGCATGCTATAGTCCAGAAAACTGGTTTTGGAGCCAATGTTTACGTGGCTTCCTCTCTTGTAGACTTATATGCAAGATGTGGATGTATTAACGAAGCCTATATTGTGTTTTCAAACGCTGAGGTGAAGAATGCTGTAATATGGAATTCAATGATTTCTGGCTTTGCTAGAAATGCGCGGCCTTTAGAGGCTATGACATTGTTTGAGAAAATGCAGTTTGCAGGATTTTACCCGACTGAATTGTCTTATGTGTCAGTTCTATCTGCTTGTGGCCACATGGGTTTGGTTGACAAGGGGCGGATATATTTTGACAAGATGAAGAAAGAGCATAATTTATCTCCCAATGTATATCATTATTCATGTATGGTTGACATTCTTGGTAGAAAAGGCCTAGTTGAAGAAGCTAAGGATTTAATAGAAAATATGCCCTTTGCTGCAACTCCTTCGATGTGGGGTTCTGTCTTGGCTTCTTGCAGGGTCCATGGAAATGTTGAGGTGGCTGAAATTGCTGCCAAACATCTGTTTGAGCTCGAGCCCAATAATGCTGGGAACCACGTCTTGCTTTCAAACATATATGCTTCCAAGAGAAGGTGGGGCGATGTTGCATCAACAAGAAAGCTTCTTAAAGACAGTGAAGCAAAGAAAGAGAGAGGCAAGAGTTGGATACAGATAAAAGACAAGGTTCACACATTCATGGTCGGGGAGAGAAATCATCCAAGCATTGCAGAGGTTTATTCAAGATTGGATGAGTTGTTGGTAGTTATGGAGAAGTTAGGTTACAAAGGTAAATCTGAACATGACCTGCACGATGTGGATGAGAGCAGAAAACATGAGCTTCTGAGGCATCATAGTGAGAAACTTGCTTTTACATTTGGGTTGATTTGTTTGCCCTCAAATGCTCCTATAAGAATTATGAAGAACCTCAGGATCTGTGGGGACTGTCATTCTTTTATGAAGTTTGCTTCAAAAATAACAGGGAGGGAAATAGTTGTCAGAGATGTTAATCGTTTTCATCATTTTACTAATGGATCATGTTCATGTGGAGAATTTTGGTAAAGGATGTAACTGTTTAGGATCTAAGATGCCTTCTCTAAAGCAAGTGTTTGGTTGACAATGGTGGAAAAAGTAGTTATAAATCTTGGTTCTTTTAGACCTCAACATGTATAAGAAATATATTAGGGAGAAGCCTATAGGAGTATCTGTTATCTCAACATAACGACTTTACGACAAGAAGCTGGTTTAAATCCTGTTCTCGTCTTAGCATTTGATTTGTTCACTAGCTACGTAAACTAGCTGGACTCTGGGCAATGCCTCTCCCAAGATGATGATAAGCAAAGGGCCATCAGCTACATCTTATTACACCACCAGGTCAGATTCTTATGGCAGCCATGGTTTTGAAGGCACTTGCATACCGTCAGTCCCTTTGCCAACAATGATGTGTGGTGAGTGACTTTGGTTATTGTTGTAAGATACAATTCTCTACTTTTTTCTTCTATTAGAGAGTTTTTATCATTCCTTGATTCTTCGGATTCTAAAATTTAGCTAGTTGGCACACCTTTTTTGTCTTAGCACCACTTCACCAAACGGAAGTAACCAGGTAGATGATCAGGAGCACCAAATCATCTATAATCTTACGGTCCTTGTGAAAAGACATTGCACACTACACAATTGTGGAACCAGATCCAATGAAAAATCTCGTGGCTGCAGCTGCTGTTTTCTGATTATGTTCAGGTGAAAACTTTATAGATTGAGAACAAGAATCGTCGCAATTCTACCTCTCAACCTAGTGATCTCCTCATAGTTAGTATTGATGCTTTTGAATCGAACAAGAACTAATAGCTTGACAGGACTGAGTATGGTGGTGGCGTGGTTGATGAACATGAAGAATGACTTCCCGAGAATGACTTCGTATCTCTGGCAGAAAGAATAGCTCGCGAAGTTGTACAGCTCATTTACCTCCTTACTTTTGGACATTTCATTTGCAAGAGGGTTACATTTATCATCAACATTATCAAGGGCAAGTGCGAGGAGAGGATATGACAGGATCGTACTTCTTCTAGCTGATATATCAGCATTGAGAAGCTGTACCACTACATAGCTTCTCAGTGTGAGGAGACTATAATAAGATAGCCCCTTTACTGATGAGGAGTAATGTGGAGTGGAGTGACTTCCTAGCAGGACCAAGTTCAAGGCATGAACATAACCCAAGAAAAAGATAATTGTTCAGTAACTTTTAGCACAACTTATGGGAAGATTTTATTCTACATGTTCATGCACTATGTTTTTGTTAACTTAACTTTAGGGGTAAAATCAAACAATCAAAAATTTACTTTTGTATGTTACGCCTAGGCTTCCCTTTAAACGATAACATACAACAACAACAATATACACTGGGTAGTAGTTGTTGTTGTATGTTATCGTTTAAAGGGGAGCCTAGGCGTAACTGGTAAAGTTATTGGCATGTGACCAGGAGGTCACGAAATCGAGCCGTAGAAATAGTCTCTTGCAGAAATGTAGGTAAGGTTGCGTACGACGGACACTTATGGTCCGGCCCTTCCCCGAATCTCGCAGATAAGGTTGCGTACGACGGACCCTTATGGTCCGGCCCTTCCCCGAATCTCGTGTATAGCGGGAGCTTAGTGCATCGAGTTGCCCTTTTTATGTTATGGTTTAACATTTTGTGTTTTTCTTCTTGATCATGAAACCTTGTTTTAAATTTTAAAAGTGTTCCATTATACTGTTTTAATTTGTTAACTTTTATATTTTTAGGTATGGTAAGTGATGCCACTGTATTAAATAATTCTTAGTCAAGTAAATTATTAAAATTTATATGCAAAAACATGTTGATTTACCGTAATAACTACCGTTAAGTGATGACAATGTATGCAAAACACACATAAAGTATTCATTAAAAGTGGTATAAATAAATGTGAATAAAGCTTTTTCTTAGACGCATTACAGCTCGCGCACAATTGTCTCCAATTGTCTTGTTCGTAATTGAATTCTTACGCCTATATCTATTTTTAAAAATATAAAAACTCCTATATGTATTTTCATCCGGAGCTATGTTTTATAAGAAAAAATATTAACCGTAAATATTATCACTTATTATCAGAACATAAATTTATTAAAAATTTTACCTCCTATAGCAAAGGTATACACCCTATTATTATAAATTAAAATTCTTTTATAATATTATTTTTTATAGCTATCTTTATATTTTATAGCAAAATAGATATTTATGGTATATACCATTGAGGCATGAAATATTATGTTTTTCCTAAATCTTTCTTTCAATTAACACCTGATTCGCTCTCAAAATTTTTCCTCTCTCTCTCTTTGAGCAACTCAAGATACACGCCTAGTATTAATGGTCGACGAGACATTAGAATCTCTTTCTCTTCGAGTAACTCAAGATACACGCCCTAGTATTGATGGCCGGCGAGCCATTGGAATAGAGTAGAAGGCAGCCAACAAATAGTTCGAACAGAAAGGAACAATGTGAACTCTTATCATAAATTTGTTGTACAGATCCGACGAACTTTCTTTTCTTCTTGGCTGGAAAACGCCATCTGCAACGAACTTTCTTCTCTTCTTTGCTAATTAGTCACATACAATGATACAAATACATTATATTCTATACAAATTCACTCAAAGATATTGTATTTTTGTATAAATATTTGTTTTGCCTGTATATATATATTTCGAAGGTATGTATTTTTTTGGGAAACTTAGACAAATGTCCCAAATAAATCTCAACTTACTAACCTCTAGTCATTAGTCATAGACTTACCAAAACTAGCCAACAAAAATTAAAAACCCAAATAATATGGTTCTTTCTCTCAAAGAATCACATGCAAAATTCACCTTCTATATTTTTAAGTGTGATTAGCAACATTAGATACAAGACGGAAAAGAAATTTCATAGACGAGGTAGCAAATAAGGTGATGAAATACCAAAATCTATACAAATATTCCAAAAATCTAAACAAAAAATGAACTTTTTCAATAGGTATAGTTGAAATTCATTGAAAATATATAAATAAGTCAATATACAAAATTTGAGGAAGATTGGAGGTGATTTGGACTGGCTTTGTATCAAAATTCATAGTTAAATCGAGTTAAAAAAAGTCTTCTGCGACACATGTATCAAACATGTATCACGCATGTATCTCACACACAGGTATACATGGATATACATGCGATACACAATTGATACAAATATGATACATATGTGATATACAAATGATACACATATCATATTTTTCATGTTCAACTTTTACTTCGAATTTTCAATTCAAACCAACTCAAAACTTCACCAAATCATTCTAACACTGAGATTAAAGCTCCCTAAGTTGTGCCCAATCCATTCTAATAACAGCCACTTAAAATAAAGCAAAAAATTGATATTTTTTTGCTACAAATAGCTAATTGGATAATTTGGCCAATATAGTAATATTTTATTCTTTGGCCAATTTTTTTAATGATCTACCTATAAATAGACATAGCTGGTAATTTTTCTATTTTTTTAATACAGGTGAATACACATGTATTCATCTATATTCATGCATACTTTACATACAATGTACATAATACATGATATAAACATTGAAATACACTAAATACAAACAGCAAAATAGAACAGAATATATTTGATTTAAAATATAGTGAAATACAGTAAAATACACTAAATAAAAATAGAAATACAGTAAATACAACCAATAAAATATACTGAATACAGCAATAATAACATGTATTAGGAATAACTAAAATATTGTTAATACAAATACATTTAAATATATTGAATATAAAATAGCGAATACAGTAAATACAAATATTGAATCAAATGAATGCAACAGTAAAAAAAATTGAAACACGCTAAATACAAAATTTAAATACAACAGTTATATACAACCGAAAAATCATTCTAATTATTTGAGTTGATAATGAGGCATGTTAGAATTGATTTTGTTGGGTTATGTTAGGAGTGTATCACACTAAATGATATTATTTATGTTATTAGACAACTGGACATACTTATTTTTAAGGTGATTGTCGTTACTGTATTCATATATACATGGTGCGAATACATGTGAATTGCGCGTACAGATAGACTGCCCTGATTTTTAGGCGCTTTTTGCTGCTATATTCATGAATACAATAACACGAATACAACGAATATACTATCATAATAATTGAATAGTAGCTATATGTAGTAATTATGTATATGATAGTTATAAAAAGTTAATAGCCACTAAACAATAGTGATTTCTAAAAATTTCTCAAAGTTGTTTGTGTAACAATATCATACAAAAATGGAAATTTTACCACATATAGAATATGTTAAGACCTAATTATAACATATAAATACCTTTTCAAAATTTTACATAATATAATAACCTTTTCTATTTTTGTAGCAAAAAATCAAAATTTAATGATTTCCTATATTTAAGCCTTATTTTTCTCAATCCAGTATAACTCCCCCATAAAATTTTATTTTCTCTTTCATCTTAATACATCTTTTCTTAAAACTTCCCAAACACACTTATTCTGTATCTCTCAAATCACTCTCCTCCCCTAATACTCTTCTTCTCGTCTCCCACTTCATCCGACATCCAATTTCTGCCATTGTCAAGGGTTTTTTTAAATCCGATTTGTAATGCTCTGTCATCGGTAAATCCAATTTCTGCCATCTAATTTCTGTCGAGCATTACAAATCCAATTTCTGCCATCTTTTCTTAAGGATTTGATACATTTTAATACATGTTTATTCAATTCTACAGAACACTTTAAACTAGAAAATCAATCTGAAATTAAATAAAAAAAATAGATGAAAACATAGTATAACACAATTTAATACATGTTGATACAGACTGTCTGCTATATAGTCCCTCAATACAACAAGTTTGACACCTCTTTCATTTTATTCAGATATCAAAAATGAAATCCAAAAAAATAAAACTAAATACAACTTAGTTTAATACATGTTGATACAGAAATTGGTTTTAAACATGAAAGATGGTAGAAGTTTCTGCCATTGTCGAGGGTGTTCTATCCGATTTGTAGTGCTCTGTTTTTTTCTCGTTAATTGGGTCAAAATAGAGCAGATTTCATATGAATTTTGTTTATTTAAGTTAGTTAACTAAAATAGTGAAAATCAATTTTTTTTTGGATATCCTTCCATTTTTATCTTATTCAAATTCCCCAAATTTGCGCTTACCCGTTACTGTTTTCACGCTAAATATTTGTTAATACACTTAAATACAATTTGGCATTTATAGCAATCCCAATTTATGCGGCGGATCTTGATGTTGTATTATTAAATACAACTTGTTTAATACACTAAATACATTATAGAATACGGTAAAATATTTCTATTTCATATAATATTAGAAATGGTTTCTATTTATTGCTAATTATGTCTTTATGAATGCTCTTTATGAAAAATTCTCTACAAAAATCCAGTTTTTCAAGTTTTATGACATAGGATCGGCCCAAAATAGTAGGCCCAAAAAGATAGAAACTTTTAGCAGCCCATGCTGTCCAAGTGAAACTTAAAACCCTAATCCCCTTCAACTTCGCCTCTTATATTTTTTCCGCTGCAAGCATAAGATTTCTCACTTGCCGCACTCGAGTCGTCTCTGCTCCAAATCTTCAAGTAAGTTCCTCCACAAGTGTAAAGGAGTTTCGCACATCTTTCTTTGTATGTCGTTTGATCACAATGTTGAATGCTTAATGAATATATTCTAGTTACATGCTTCATCTGATTGTGGATCTAATTATTACAGTTTACATTTATTTTTTCTTAATCATGTTTAGGTTAAAAGACTGTTTGATGTTCCTAAAGCAAGAGAAATATAGTTAATTTTAGAAAATGAGAATGTTTGTTTGTGTTGTGTGTTCATAGTATTCTATGTGTGCCTATTTCTTATTTTGTTTAGTCTAAAACTGAAGGCTTGGGTATATGATATAATTAAACGAACCCCTTTAGGATTTTTTGGTTTATTGAGCTTAACACTTATTTTTTAATTTGAAGACAGTCGAAGGATGTTAGCTGATTAGCTATTGGCTGCTTATGTGGGAGCACTCAACATCCTGTTACTGATACTGTTAAATGATGCATTTAATATTAAAAACTTTAGTATAGAACAGTTAAATCAACTGGTTGTGTGATGCAATTTGATCTGGAGTATAGTGTGCATTGTGAATATGTTGGGCTCTGGATACAAAAAAATGTATAAACTCTGAAGCTAGTCCATGGGATCTTGTTTATTAAGGATTTGCTTTTGAACTTGATTATTTTATGTAGATCTGAGCTGTAGAAATTCTTTATGTCATTAGGTTGATAAAATAAGATGATGTGTCTTGTAAAGGGAAATGCTCATCTAACTTCCAGAAATTCAACAAGTTTATCTAGGATTTGGTAGAACTCATGATAGGAGATTTCGAGTTTGGCCTTTTTCTTTTATATTTATGTTCTTGTTTTTGTTGGTTTTTATGAATAAACCACCCACGTCTTACTTTTTTTGGAAATGGCAAGTGTTCAATTGATATTTTGACCAAGAAGGTGACAAAAGTATTTGCACTAAAAATGAAACAAAAGTAAGCCATACATTCTTGCCTGTTCCATGATGATACTTGACTTTTTTCTTATATATAGCTTTGTTTAATATTATATGATTCAAAGATAGAGATCGGGCAAGTGAGAGATTTAGGCACTTCTAGATTTAAAGGCTCTCTTATTAGCGTTTAAAGGAAATAATTTACAAGTAAAGCAGTATTGGATTTATTTATACTTGGATATAGCGCCTAGTCACAGATGATTCCTTATTTAACCCCAACATTGTTTGCAATTGAGATGGTTCATTGATATGCTTGACTGATCTTATTTGGTATATCTAGGATTAATTGATCTTCAATGATCTGATACAATATTTAGATTCTTTTGAAGAACTGTGTCAGTAGATATTCTTATTTCATATATTCTACAGGGTTCGTGCTAAGTAGCAGCTGCAAGGATGGGTCGTGTTCGCACCAAGACTGTGAAGAAGTCATCTAGACAGGTAATTGAGAAGTACTACTCAAAAATGACCTTGGATTTCCACACCAACAAGAAGATCTTGGAGGAAGTTGCCATAATTCCTTCAAAGCGTCTCCGCAACAAGATTGCTGGGTTCTCCACCCACCTTATGAAGCGCATTCAGAAGGGACCTGTTAGAGGCATCTCCCTGAAATTGCAAGAGGAGGAGCGTGAGAGACGTATGGACTTTGTTCCCGATGAGTCTGCCATTAAGACTGATTTGATTGAGGTCGACAAGGAGACCCTTGACATGCTTTCAGCTCTTGGCATGTCTGACCTTCCTGGTGTTGTCAAGCAGGCTGCAGAACCACAGGCAGTGGCAGCCCTCCCTACCTACGGTCGTGGTGCTGGTGGTTTTGGCGGCAGGAAATACTAAGGACAGATTTTAAGACATCATGAACAAATCTAAGCCGAAACTTTTTCCAATCTCAAAAAAAAAAACTGAAACTTTTGGTAGATTACATGTGTTAGCTCTCCCTATTTTGTTCAAGGATTATTTGAAGCCAAGCTCATTTTGTTTATGTTTTGAGAGATGATAAACTCACTGTTCTTGAATATTGGTTCTAAATGCATGTGATTTATTTTCCTTAATTACATTTGGAGAGTGTTACATGGTCCAACGTCATTCTTATATTTATTTGATCCACTGTTATGTCTATGTTTCAGAAGTGGTCGTTGGTCATCCCTTCACTTCATAATTTTTGTTTAGGATGGAATTAAGTTGTACGGCTTACAATTGGAGATCTGAAATCATTGACTTACAGTGAGCTTATTTGCTCTTTATAGCATGCATAGGAAGCAGATACTCTCAGAATTTCTTCATTGTATTTGCTCTTTATAGCACACGTAGGAAATTTCAGGTGTGTTTTCACCATTTCTTCATTGCAATGATATAGAGGGTGTTTGGATTGGCTTATTTTAAGTGTTTATTGGCTTTTAAGCACTTTTTTTAGTTTGTGTGGTGTTTGTCAATGATAAAAAGTGCTTAAAAGCACTTACATTTAGGCGTAAAAAGTACAAAAATACCAAAAGGCTTTTGGCTTTTGGCTTTAAAGTTACTTTTTATAAGCCAATCCAAAAACTATTGTAGTATTATCCCAACCTAGCTATTGCTGAAAATATTGTGTGAATTATTGAATTATCACTATGAAAGCATAAGGAAAAAAAGAAAAATATTAAAAAATTCTGCTTAAAATTTTGGACTAGTCCCCCCTCCTTCCTCAAGAAAGTAGGACGAAGGTCGTCGGAACGAAACATTCCTTGGGCTAATGTCCAAAAGTAAATAAATCAAGGATACGGAGATAGAAATCTTTTATTGTGAAAAATCACTTTTTTTTATGGGTGATTCTTGCATGATTGTCTCGAGTAAATATAATTGATTATAGCTACAACAAGTATAATTGCTGTTCTGAATAGGGTCATAAATTGAACGGCAAAGATTATGATATATGGAGTTGTGAAATATGGTAAGTTGAGCGATCTTTAATACTTACAATGCGTGAAAAAAGAAAGATTCCAGTGCCAATGAAATAAATGTAAGTTATGATGTTGATGATCTCATCTATAAATATGAATAATATATTAGTACACATGCTACATGCACATGGAAGTTTTATAGAGATGTGGTAAGACCAGCCATGCTGTACGGGGCGGAGTGTTGACCGGTGAAGAACTCCCATGTTCAGAGAATGAAGGTCGCAGAGATAAGGATGCTCAGGTGGATGTGCGGGCTCGCCAGGTTAGATAGGGTTAGGAATGAAGATATTCGGGAGAAGGTGGGGGTGGCCCCAGTGGATGAGAAGCTGCGAGAAGCGAGACTCAGGTGGTTCGGGTATGTGCGGAGGAGAAGCCCCGATGCCCATGTGAGGAGTTGCGAGCGGCTGACGGTGGTTGGCGCGTGTCGCGGTAGAGGGAGGCCCAAGAGGTATTGGGGAGAGGTGATTAGGCGGGATATGGCTATCATGCGGATTTCCGAGGACATGGCCCTTGATAGGAACGCCTGGAGGTCTAGTATCAGGGTTGTAGGATAGAGACTTCTAGTATTACACGCTCTCCTTCCTCGGGGTAGGGCTGGGGTGTGGTGGGTCCACCCATATAGGCTTGATATATTGTATGGCATGCCGTTTTCTTATTGTATGGTTTTACTAATGCCCTATGTTTTGTTCCTGTATATCTTGTCCTTCTATATGCCAGGTTATTTATGGTCTTTGTTTACTCATAATTTATGTGATTTATGTTAACATCACTAATGCTTGTCCTCTTTATTTTTATTTTGTTTTTTCTCTTCTTGTCCTTGCGCCGGGAGTCGATTGGAAACAGCCTTCCTGCTCTATCGGGCAGAGATAAGGCCTGCATACATATTACCCTCCGCAGATCCCACCATGTGAGACTATATTGGGTAGTTGTTGTTGTTGCTAATGCACATGGACACACTTACGAAGACACGGCGGTGCAATTGTGACTCGCCTTAAATAGTTGTTAATCAAGTTTGTCACATACATGAAGCTAAATGATTGAAGAGTCAAGCAAGAAAGATAAAGTGTGATGACTTGTTGCAATTTTCAGTGCTCATTCCTCTTATATAATGTTTTTTTTCCAACAATATTGTGATAAAACAAATACTCTAAAAAATGTTTTTTACAGTATTGGACACCAGTTATAGTTTCTTTGTGTTAAATTATAATTGTTTCACTTGTGACTATTACGTAGGCCAATGCATTCGGGTGTGCTCCATCTAATAAAAATATCGATGTGGTCACATGGTAAGCGTCACATAGGGCAAAATCGAAGAATAGAATGGCAAATGGAAAACATATGGGTCTTCCAATTTATAAATGGCAAACTATGAACATTGTCTTGCTGGGAGGATTATAAGTAAACCATTGAAGAAGTTAAGAGAGCTAACTTGTTGCAATTAATCCACGCAGATATCCGTGATTAATTTAATGTGAAGGCTGTGTCTTGTGTTTCATTACATTGGTTGATAATTTCACGCACTTTGATTATGTCTATTTGATTTCTCATAAATATGAAGCACTTAAATGCTTTAGAGAAAATATTAGAATAAAGTTGAGATTAATTATGAAGCGTAAATATCATAATTGAGAAAAAATATTGAATTCAGATAGTCACTAAAAGTCTTTTGACACGTTTAATGATCAAATTAATCAAGATCATGTTCTCAATCTAAGTGGGAGTGGGAGTTCTCAATCCCATCATACTTCTGATGATTTTAAAAGTCACATACGAAAGAGTATAAGAAAAAATCCACCTAGACATAATTATTAAATTGAAGATTATATTTTGTTCGTATATCGCACAAAAGTGAATGAATAAAATATAGTGACTAAATATCACCTACCCGAATTTTTCACTCTCGAGAGTCATGACGACGCCTACTAGTGAAAGCTAGGCAAGCCAATTATTCTAATTATTTAACCCTTTTTATTTTTATCCCCAGACAATTGTGAATTAATATTATATAAAAAGCAGAAATACTAAACTGAAAGACTGAAATGTAACAATTTAATAATAATACGATACCAATCCATAAACATAAGCTACCTAGAACTCGTGTCACAATCTCAGAGAATGTCTAGGAATACTACAATAGGGGTTCGAAAGATAAAACAACGTTGTTTCTGAAGTACATAAAAGAAACAATATGGAAAGATAGAAGGAGACGCCAAGGCCTACGGACGCCTGCAAGACTACCTCGGGTCACCTGATGGACCGAAAGCAACAACCTCACTGTGGTCCAAAAGCTGCAGCACCGGGATCTGCATACAATGCAGCGTGTAGTATCAGCACAACCGACCCCATGTGCTGGTAAGTGTCTGGCCTAACCTCGGCGAAGTAGTGACGAGGCTAGGACCAGACTACCAAATAAACCTGTGTAGTTAAATTTTACAATTAAGATAGGAGGGGGAAACATGCTGCGGGGAATACCAGGTAACAATAGAAAAAAAAATCAATAGAGGAATGTAAAGACAACCATAATTCAATCACGGACAAGAATAAAGAACTCAATAACACGTGCACGACATTACCCTTCGTGCTTTTACTGTCCTCACCATAAAAGTCAATAGAATCGGCACAACATCAACCTTCGTGCTTTTACCTCACATATTCATGGCACAGAATTATCATTCGTGCATTATAACTCATATCATGGCACGTCATTGGACATCGTGCGACACGACTAGGTGCTTTTACCTCGCAATATCGACACGGCATCAACCTTTGTGCATTAACACTCTCAAAATCATGCACGACATCACCCTTCGTACTTTACACTCTTCCTTACCAAAGCAACAATCACAAAGCAATTTGGGCAAGGGAATCAATAATTTCACAATAAGATCCCGGCAAGGGAACAATAGCACAATAACAATATCCCCGCAAGGAAAATAATATCATGAGTAATAACACCCCGGCAAGGGAGATAATATCAAAAGCAATAACATCTCGACAAGGGAGATAATATCATAAACCTCTTCTCTTTTCCACAATTACTTCACAACTCAATTCTCAACTTGAGCCAACGCTCTACAATGTTTCATTACCTTTAACACTTCCACAAGCCTTGTTCAACAATAGAAATCATAATATAAAGCATGAACAATACGAACAGAGTCACATTAATTATAGTTAGACTCAAGGACATACTTGACACCGACACATAGATACTCATCACCATGCCTATACGTTGTACTCAATAATTAATACATAGCAAATAAGACACAACTCCTAATCCTTCAAGCTAAGGTTAGACCAAACACTTATCTCAATGCCATAAACACAATTCAAGCCTCAACTATCGCTTTACCTCTTGTTTCCACTACCAATTCACTTGTATCTAGTTACAGTTTACTTAACGATATCAATAAATGCTAAATGAATCAATTCTAATGCATAATAATAGTTTTTTCAATGATTTCCCCAAAAAGTTAAAAATTGACCCTGGACCCACATGGTCAAAACCCGAGGTTCGAACCAAAATTCAATTACCCATTCACACACGAACTCAAATATATGATTTGTTTTGAAATCGAACCTCAAATCAAGGTCCAAATTCCCAAAATTTAAAAATCCTAGCTTCTGCCCAAAACACTCAATTTCCCCCATGAAATCCCTTGATTTTGAGTTGAAATCATGTAAACAGATGTTATAGATTAAAGAAAATGAGTTAGAAATGACTTGCAATCGATTTGGAGAAGAACGTTTCTTTAGAAAATCACCCAAGAGAGCTTAGGATTTGAGGGAGTTTGAAAAATAAAGAATTTTCGGCTAAGTTATGATTTACACGGGCAAAAATATTGCATTTGTGATGATATGTTCGCAAATACAAAATAGCAATTGTGGCCAAGGCTTCACAATTGCGAAGTAAGGCCCGCCCTGTCAACCTCGCAAATGCGAACACTGTTAGAGTCGCAAATGTGATTGGAGCTTCGCAAATGCGAAGGTCACCCCCTACCCAGTCATCGCAAATGCGAGCTTGCAATTGTGTGCCAGGCTTCGCAATTGCGAAGCCTGCAGACCTACAACACATAGCAGATTTCCTAAGTCCAATTCCACTCTGTGGCCTATCCAAAACTCAGTCGAGCCCTCAAGGCTCCAAGCCAAATATGTACGCTAGTCTAAAAATATCATACGGACTTGATTGTGTGATCAAATCATCAAAATAACATTAACAATTATGATTTTAACATATAAAAAAACCTCAAGAACTTTCAAGGTTTTAAATTTTACAACTAAGGGTCCGAATCACGTCATATGACCTCCATTTCTTACTAAATTTTACAGGCACAACTTACATACCATATAAGACCTATGTCGGGCTCCGGAACCAAAATAGGAGCCCGATACCACTAGATTCAAACATATTCAAATTTCCAAAAACTCTTAAAAGTTCAGTTAAACAACTTTTCTTCAAAATTTATTTCTTGGGCTTGGGACCTCGGAATTCAATTTTGGGAATATGCCAAAGTCCCATATTGTCCTGCGAACTTTTCGAGACCGTAGTATCACGGGTCCTAGACCGTTTACCCAAAATATTAATCGAAGTCAACTTAAATTAAATTTTAAAGGTCAAATTAGCATTTTCATCAAATTTTCTCATAAAAGCGTTCCAGATATACGCCCAGACCATGCACGCAATTTGAGGTGAGAAAAAATGAGGCTTCTAAAGCCTCAAAATACAGAATTTACTTGTAAATCATGTGATGACCTTTTGAGTCATCGCAACCTCCACCTAAAAAACAATCGTTCGTCCTCGAACGAACATAATAAAGAAGTACTTGAGTCGGAGAAAAGATGGGAATATCGGCTCCGTATATCAGACTTGGACTCCCAAGTCGCTTCCTCAATAGGCCGACCTCTCCGCTGAACACAAATAGAAGGGAAACTCTTCGATCTCAACTGACGAACCTGCCGGTCTAGAATAGCTACCGGCTACTCTTTATAGGACAAGTCCTTGTCTTACTAGACAATGATGAAGTTTAACACCTGGGATTGATTGCTGTGATACTTCTGAAGCATGGACACATGAAGCACTGGATGCACGGCTGATAAGCTCGACGGAAACGCAAGTCCGTAAGCCACATCTCCCACTCGATCAAGAATATCGAAAGGATCAATGAATCTCAAACTTAGCTTTCCCTTCTTCCCAAATCTCATCACGCCCTTCATAGGCGACACTCGAAACAACACCCGTTCATCGACCATGAATGCCACATCACGAACCTTATGGTCATCATAACTCTTTTTACTGGACTGAGTTGTACGAAGCCTATCCTGAATGATCATGACCTTGTCCAAGGCATCCTTCACTAGATCTGTACCTAACAACCGAGACCCTTCTAGCTCAAACCACCCAACCGGCAACCGGCACTACCTACCGTATAAAGCCTCACAAGGATCCATCTGGATGCTCGACTGGTAGCTGTTGTTTTAGGCAAACTCCGCTAAAGGCAAGAACTGATCCCACGATCCTCCAAAGTCAATGACACAAGCTCGAAGCATATCCTCCAAAATCTAAATAGTACGCTCGGACTGCCCGTCCATCTGAGGATGAAATGATGTGCTTAACTCGACCTATGTGCCCAACTCACGCTGAACTGTCCTCTAGAAATGTGAGGTAAACTGTGTACCTCGGTCCGAAATGATAGACACGGGCACACCATGAAAATAAACAATCTCTTGGATATAGATCTCAGCTAACCTCTCGGAAGAATAAGAGATTGACATAGGAATGAAATGTGCTAACTTGGTCAACCTATCAACAATAATCCACACTGCATCGAATTTCCTCTCAGTCTGTGGGAGTCCTACAACAAAGTCCATAATGATACGCACCCACTTTACTCTATCTTCTGGAACTGTCACACCTCCCTTTTTACTACCCCAACATGCGTAAGGTGTATAAATACACTTGTAGGGTATACCCCGACGCTCAATTACCCGAAACGGATAAAATAACGTAAGGGAAGGAGTTTTTCCAATTTAAGGACAATCGGTTCGGGATTTTATTAGAGATTAATCAGAGTCGCCACTTGGGAATGACAATGGAGTCCCAAGTCACCGGTTGATCCCGAATCCGAGGAATTTTGACTCTTTAAAATGTCTGCGAAGCAGAGGTCCGGATAAGGAACTCTGTTAACCCGGGAGAAGGTGTTAGGCACTCCCGGATTCCGTGGTTTTAGCACGGTCGCTCCACCGGCGTTCTTGACTTTCGTTTGACTCAATTATAAGTTTTAAACAACATAATGTGCTTTTACGTTAAATGTCATTTTTTAGGAATTTGTGACATTGCGGAAACACGCCTCGAGTCATACCGCAACCAGTACGCCTATACTTTTGGTGTATTTCAGCTTTGCCGAGATTTGGGATTTGAGTCGCACCAAGTGCACACTCGTTCATAGGAAGGTATATTAAAATCGTGCCTTAAAGTAACGTCTATCGGCTTTTAAATCTTTTGGGAGAAGCTATGGAATTGGCTATTAGCTTTCCCGGGTCTATTTGTGTTATATCATTACTAAATAGGGGGGCCCCGGTGTTTGACGGGCGAGGCTCGTCCCAAATTAATTTTAGAGTCCGGTCCTATGTTGTTCGACTACATTTGCTACACCTTGTTTTTGCCTTATTCGATTTTGTAACAATAAGAGTCCCAGGCCCGTGTAGTTTATTGTTATTGGGCCTGGATCTTTTCATCTACTTATGCAGACTCCAGACCCGTCCAGACCCTAAAGATCCGAGCTGTATTAAGGCTTTTGCCCATAGATTTCGTGCTGCTGTTCAGGCTCCCGTTGTATTGGGCCCAAACTAAACAAAGTAATTAATCAAAGGAGAACAGAGGAGTACACATTTGAAATTGATAAGAAGACGAATTGTATTCATATTAATTATCAGAAGAAAGATCATGGTACACAATATCACTAACAGCTCTAAATAAGCATGAAAATTAACAGTCTTGATTTCCAACAATAAGTTTATACCAATGAACTAATTAATTTCTAAATGAGATCAGGAAGTTGGTTAATCACTTGTACGAACTAAAGATAGGTTGGCTATTAAGGTGAATGGCTTATTATTACAACACTCGAAAGTTATCTCACTTAAACCATTTTTGCTACCTAATTATTTCTTTTTAACAATGAGAGACTATGATCATGTGAACATAACCTAAAACGCTTATCAACAGAGCTTAAATCGTATTATCTAGTGACTGGAAGACTTGTATAATTGAAACTACCATTTTCATTTCAGTTCTGCTTATCATACAAATTACTGAACCAATTACGTTTTGAACATACTGCTCGATTTAACACTTTTATTTCGTGTTGAAGCATTAGCTAAGTGACAATGATTTACGAAATTCTTTATGAAGCCGGAATTATTAATGATCCTAAAGCCATGATTTGTTCACTTATGTTTTAAGTTTTTTCCTATTTAAACTAGGTGATTTATGCTACTTACTACTACTACTATTCTACTGTTATTACATCATTACAGTGTTTTTGTGTTCAGCTACTACAAACTATTACAATTAAGATACTAATTCAAAAATGACAGAATAAATTAAAACAGGAGCTTCATTTCCACATTTCAGCAATTACATCTTCAATGGAACAGGGTATGTACCTGATTCAGCAAAAAGAACCAATGAGTTCTAGGGGGACAGAAGCAAATAAGTATAGCAGACTTCGAACAAGGCAATGCAACAGTAGAGTGAAGATCCAAATGGGTAGAACAACACAGCAACACAGCAACAAGGAAACCCAGAAATTAACAAGCAAATGAACCCAGCAAAACCAGCGAATTCTACTCAAAAAATTCCAGAAAATCCTATTGCTCTATTGCTTTTTATCTCTCAAGCTTTTGTGTGAATTTCAGCTTAGGTGTGTTTTCAGATTATTCTCTAATGGAACCCCAAATATTCACTCAGATTGCTTTTTATGGAATCCCCCTGCTTTCAGCCCCATTCTTAGAGGTATATATAGCTAACCTAAGGCTGAAACTTGGGGAGAAAGTTATGGGATCTTTTTCCACTTCTCCCCCTCCTAAATTTATTAAACCTACACTTAAGTCCATATTTCAGTTACCAGAAACCCTTCCAGCATGTGCTGGAAGGTTCTAAAGATTCCCTTTTATGGGTTTTTTACTAGTGTATCCCTAAGGTTTTGAGATTTTTACAGATTTCCCATTTTTAGGAGACCATTATACCCCTAAATCTCTGCAAAATTGCAGAAATCAGGAGCATAAATGTCTCCATTACCCTTTTAAGTTCCAACTATTCACTATTTCACCTTTTAAATTCCCAATTGTGCCCCTAAGGGCACTGCTGATTTACCAGCTTACCTAGGGCAGATTTCAGCTTGTTTTGGACCTATTTAACTAATAGCCAGCCCTGGCATTAGTATTTAAGGGCTGGCCAGTTTTATTTTTAAGAACTATTTCAAATTTAGCCAATTTTAAATTAATTCCAATCAATTAAGACCCATTTATTCCTAATTAAAGCTAATTGCAGGCATAGCCTGTTTTATTGTTATGTTTAAACTATTTAAAAGTTAGCCAGTCTCAAGTTGAGACTTAGCTTGGGCTATCAAAGCCAAATTAAAGCTAATTGCAGGCATAGCCTGTTTTATTGTTATGATTAAACTATTTAAAACTTAGCCAGTCTCAAGTTGAGACTTGGCTTTAGCTATTAAGGCCAATTACTGAACATTTGGGCCCAAAACCTTTACAGGTTTGGCCACTTTGCTGTTCAGGGCTCAATATAGAGCCTGGGTTAGTCTACATTTGCAGACATAGCCCCTTTTGCACAACCATCCACTGTTTCAAGGTGGACTGTGTGTTAGGGCTCACAGAATTGGTCAACCCTTTGCAAGGTTGACCATTCTTAGGCCAATTATTAAACTTATAGCCTAATTATGATTTTCAGTTTTAACCTATTTAAAAACTAACCATTTTCATAGAACCTAATGCTAACAGCTATAACCAATTCACCTAGGGTTCAAACAGAGTGTTAATCAAACACTTACACTCAACCAAAACCAGTAAAACTAAATCGGTTTCAACATGGATTGCATATTAGGACACATAAGATCAAACAAAATGTAATAATCAACCAAAACTCAGAGAAGGCAATTGATATGGTTGAATTTCAGTTGATTAATTCACATTAGCTAATTTTATGAGACAAAGTATGAATTCATGCTAATTAAGACTTAATAACTACCAGTTCTAGTCACATGAGAGTTTGAACAACTCAGAATCACCAAGGTTCAAGGCACAAACATGCTCAGAATGTTAAACTCTAAGAAACAGAATTCATTTAAGCCCAGAGTACACACAATAGCATAGGCATGTTAGCTGATATATCTTTTCAAGTATTAATCCTAGCCTTATGTATATATGTGATGGATCAAGATGAAGATAAAGAAGGGAAGAGATATGAAGAAACAGTTAAGAGGAATCCTAAATCTAGCACAAATGCATGACAAATAAAATGAAGATGAAAAGAAGAACATGGAGAAACAGTGACAAAAGAAACAAGAAAGATCAACCAGGATACTTCAAACAACAACTTAATGTAAAGATGAGAAAAGAATGAAGTTAAGCTACTATCAAAATTATGCATTCATGACCATGGGAGAAAGCTGGACTGTAAAAGCTGGACAGATTCAAAGACTGCAATATCTACAAGATGGAGGAAACAAAGGGAATTCAAAGTGACTCTTATGACTTAACATGATTGGTAGCAAACAATTATGAAGATGGACAAGATGAGAAAGAAGCCTAATTCTATCATAGATCATCAAAGGCAACAAGAGTGGCCACAATGTCTTGAACTTAATTTTAAATAGCAGATACAAATCAAAGATCATGCTTTTGTAGTGAATCAAAACTCAACAGTTAGAATGACAGGGGAAAGATGGCATTTTTGAACTTATAGCAGAGAACCATAAAAACAGGACAATCAACAGATAAAATCCCATCATTAGGCTCAAGAGAAGCAGGCAAAGAAACCTTATGATTAATCATTAGAGAAACATGCAAGAGATGTGAAGCAAAAGAAGAGGCAATTATATAAGAACCTTATGACTAACATGCGAAGCCTAAACTAAGAGTCTACAGGATAGAAAAAGACATGCTGAGACATTTGAGACAAGAGAAACACAGATGAAAGCAAAGAAACAAAGATAATATGACTAACACAGGATTTCAAACCCTCAGAAATAACAAATCAGAAGAGATGATCATAATAATAAGCAAGCAAACAGACATAGGATAAAACACAGAGGGAGAGGAAACGCTTATCATGAGAAAATAACAGAAAAATCTTAAGCTAGCATGTGAAGCTCAAATTTGAGATAAGAACAGAGTCACCAAAAGAGAACCAAGAATAGCCTTACAACTAACATATGAAACACGAATCAATCAGAACATGCAAGGCAAGGATATACAGGGCATATTAAAACAAAAATGAGATAAAGAAAAAGAACAGAATATCAACAAGAATAATTGATGCTTATCATGCGAACACAGAAATCATAGAAGTCAGGACCAAAACATGTAAGCAATCACAGACATATCCTAAAGAAAACTAAAGGGCGAGGGACTTAGCTTGCGGGGCCGGTCCCCCGAGCTTCCTATTCTCTTTCTTTTCCTTTTTTTATTCTCTCAGAATCTCCTAGACTCGCAGGCCTTCTTCTTGTTTCCTTTTTTCTTCTTTATTCTTTTCCAGATATTTTTTTTTCGATTTTTCTTCTTTTTCCTTATCTGATTTTCTCTCAGGCCTAAAGACGAGGCCTTTTGATTTTGACTTGAAGAGGGGTGTTCGGGTGAGGGTAAAGAACAAGTCTTGATTGGGGTTGAACTTGGGGTCGCCGGAGTTAGGGTTCCGACGACCCTTTTTGGGATATTCGAAGCGTTCCGGTGAGATTCGAGGGTAGCCAGTGGTATGGTTGGGTAGATCTCATGAAAAGGAGTCGATTGGCGTTGGTTTGGAAGCGGTTCTCATTGTTTGGCGGTCACCGGCGAAGTTCCGGTGACCGGAGTTTCAAGAGAAGGTGATTTATTTTAAGGAGTTTGACACAGAAGAAAGAAAAGAAGAAGATAAGACGAGGGGAGAGTTAGAAAAACCGGCGACCACCGTGGGGGTGGTGGCCGCCATGGCCATTGAAGTCTGAAGGAGAAGAGGTGAGGGAGACGAAGGGCATCAGAGGCGGCTAAGGCTCTAGGGTTTTTGTAAAATGGGCAAAAATTTTCGGACAAAGGCATTATATAGCCATTGAATCCGAGATAATCTCATCCGTTCGTTTGATTAAGATCGACGGCTCTGGATGAGCGTTACTAAAACGACGTAGTATTGTCGTTTATGAGACTAAGAGTCTCTTCCGTCTGATCATCTCAGATGGACGGTTCAGATTCAATCTCCCATCCCCTTTAATTAATTAAAACTATCCCTTTTCTCAGCCGTCGGATTCAGCTTGATGAACGGCTGAGATGATATCGTCTTCATGGACCGGACGAGCTAGCTCTGGGCCAGTACATTTGGGCCTCTCAATTCAATCCAATTGGCCCATCTTTATTATACACAAGCCATATTTCTGTATTTTCTGGTTTTAATGATTTTTTATGTATTTTTCTTTTATATTTTTTTTTATTTTCTTTTATGAAAAATTATAAATCCTAATTTACTACCTACTCTAATTTCCTAGTATTTTTGGTAATTTTCTGCTATTTTTTCCTAATTTCTACTACTTAAGCTATTTTACTAATTTTCTAATTAACTAAACTAACAAATTAATTACTACTATTTTTTTTGATTTTTTCTAATTTCTTACTTATTCAAACTCAAAAGTATAGCTAATTCCAAACAAATCAAGTAATTGCATTCAAAAACATATTTATTTTAATTTTGAGAATTATTTGCCTGGTGCAAAAATCATGTGCTCACAGCTGCCCCTCTTTGCTCGGGAACACGAAGAGTTTCAGTGCAAAGACAAGTGAGCGGTAATGAGAGATTTTTGCACGTCGGCACATTCCGTGAAAGCATTTTTGAAAACCTTTTGACCGCACCCTGCTTCAGAGGTTGCCTACATATCCTGGGCTAAACAGGAATCAGGTCAGTGTAGTTCGGGAAGGTCTGGCGTTTTAAAAACTACCAGACTCACTGTTGCATTGACACTGTTGAGACCTGCTGACTTACTCCTTATTACACCGGGGGGAAAAATGTAAAATGAAGAAGCTATTCTAAGCTATGATCCTACAATTACAATTGTTCTTAATCTAGCTTTTGGTCTTCTTCCCTTTCCGGTGATGCAGAATCTTCCTTTTTTGTTGATTTTCTTTGATGCTGACTCTCTTTTTGTCGATTTTTCTTTTCTTGTTGACTCTCTTTTTTTTTGATTTTCTTGTTTTTCTTGATCTCGAGCTGAACCTGCTCAAAACAAAACAACAAACTACCCTTTTTTTTTTCTTTTTCTGCCCCAGTGTGGGCTTTTCCATGATGTGCAAAAATATTCCCGTATTTGAAGGTGGGCGCCTAACAGAATTTAAACGTGCAATGCGAATGCAGAAAATATTCCCGTATTTGAAGGTGGGCGCCTAACGGAATTTAAACGTGCAATGCGAATGCGAAAAATATTCCCGTATTTGAAGGTGGGCGCCTAACAGAAATTTAAACGTGCAATGCGAATGCGAAAAATATTCCCGTATTTGAAGGTGGGCGCCTAACAGAAATTTAAACGTGCAATGCGAATGCGAAAAATATTCCCGTATTTGAAGGTGGGCGCCTAACGGAAATTAAACGTGCAATGCGGATTCGAGAAAATATTCCCGTATTTGAAGGTGGGCGCCTAACGAATTTAAACGTGCAATGCGAATGCAGAAAAATATTCCCGTATTTGAAGGTGGGCGCCTAACGGAAATTAAACGTGCAATGCGAATGCGCAGAAAATATTCCCGTATTTGAAGGTGGGCGCCTAACGGAATTTAAACGTGCAATGCAATGCGGAAAAATATTCCCGTATTTGAAGGTGGGCGCCTAACGAAATTAAACGTGCAATGCGATTCGAGAAAATATTCCCGTATTTGAAGGTGGGCGCCTAACGTAAATTAAACGTGCAATGCGAATGCGAGAAAATATTCCCGTATTTGAAGGTGGGCGCCTAACGGAATTTAAACGTGCAATGCAATGCAGAAAAATATTCCCGTATTTGAAGGTGGGCGCCTAACAGAAATTTAAACGTGCAATGCGAATGCAGAAAATATTCCCGTATTTGAAGGTGGGCGCCTAACGAAAATTAAACGTGCAATGCGAATGCAGAAAATATTCCCGTATTTGAAGGTGGGCGCCTAACAGAATTTAAACGTGCAATGCGAATGCAGAAAATATTCCCGTATTTGAAGGTGGGCGCCTAACAGAAATTAAACGTGCAATGCGAATGCAAAAAAATATTCCCGTATTTGAAGGTGGGCGCCTAACAGAAATTAAACGTGCAATGCGAATGCAGAAAATATTCCCGTATTTGAAGGTGGGCGCCTAACGGAAATTAAACGTGCAATGCGAATGCAGAAAATATTCCCGTATTTGAAGGTGGGCGCCTAACAGAATTTAAACGTGCAATGCGAAATGCAGAAAATATTCCCGTATTTGAAGGTGGGCGCCTAACAGAAATTAAACGTGCAATGCGAATGCAGAAAATATTCCCTCAGCCTGAGGACTGGGGAGGGGATTTTAAAATATGTTACCTCCTCTTTTTGGTATTTCTTTTACCAACTTATCTCTTGCTTGTGAATTTCTCCACTTATTCGGCAGACTTTCTCTTTTTGGTATTTTAAATTTTCCACATTGGTCACATTCACTTTAAAGTGATTAGTGACAATTTGTTCTTGCATGAAACAAAATTTATTAGATATAAGCTGCTGGCAACTGGCATCTGCCGTCCCCACTTCTTATTGCTTCCTTTGTTTTTGCTTTCTCATGTTGCATGACTTTCGACTTCTTGTCCCTTGCAGACTCTTTTTGTATTTTCTCATTTTTTCCATTTTTGTTTTGTTTTCTTCTTCTTTGGCCATGTTTGCCAAGCTTCTTTATTCCTTTCCCCAATCTTCTATCCTTTCTGATCCCGTGTTGTTTCAACTTCCGTTATCAGGAGCTGGTAGTTAGCTCTCAAAAGGGTAAACAATGAAATGCAGAAAAAATGAAAGAAAGGTAAGGGTATTTTGGAGAGATGACGGAACTTATCTGGGTATTTGTTGGCTGATTCCGCCGACCATGCCATGTATTTAAACTCCGACCCAGTTCGTTCCAATCATTATTCTGACTCTGAATTTCCTTTGACCCCAAACCGATACTTTTTTTTTTTGTTGCCTTTTTCTCTTTTGATAGTCCTCCCGATCGCCTTACGGTGCCTCGAAAGGTTTTCACCAATAAGACTCTCTCGTTTTATTTCTCACAACCTCACAATCATCTCACAGTGCCGATTAAGGTTTTCACCGATGAGACTCTCTCATTTTATTTCTCTCAACCTCACAATCGTCTCACAGTGCCGGCTAAGGTTTTCACTGATGAGACTCTCTCATTTTTTTTATTTTTTTTTCATTTTTCCTTTTTGTATTTTGTTTTTTTTTGTTCCACGGGTATTGTCCGATACTTCGCTCCTCCTTCGTTGTATTCGTTATCATTTCAAAATTGATCAGAAGGTCTTTCTTTGGACTGTAACGTGGCTTTGGACGGGTTAAGAAAGAAAGATATAAAGGCTCAAAATTTCAACGAGGGTTAAAAATATTTACAACTCTCGGAATTATTAAACATAACTTCTGCCCCAGTTTCAATATGTGGGGAATTTTTGGATTTTTTCTTTATTGTGACTGAACCTCAGAGAGGCTGCCTACGTACCCTTTCGGGATCAAGTCGGACGTAGTTCATCCAACTTCATAAGTTAGATGGATTTCTTTTTGACTTTTTCCCGATTTCTTTGTCTTTTTCTCTTTTTCATTCATTTATTCAATTTTTTTCATTTTTCATCATTTTTTCATTTTGGCAATTTCGATCTTATTGCGCTAAAGCGATTCCGAGAGAGGGATATGAAAGAATTCATTCATTAAGGCTCAAAGGGGTTAACAATGGATAAAGTGTTTGGATAGAGAATAAAATGCCTTCGTCATTTCAATTCCAAAATCACCACAAAATACAAAACATGTAATTGAAAAGGAATCATACATAGTATCTTTTGACCGCATCTGAATTGATAGCAGTCTCTACGCACTTTCCTTCAACATCAGTTAAGTATAATGCTCCATTGGACAACACCCGTGATACCACGAACGGTCCCTGCCAATTCGGCGCAAACTTGCCTTTTGCCTCTGCCCAATGTGGTAAGATACGCCTCAATACCAGTTGTCCGACTTCAAACTTTCGAGGTCGTACCTTCTTATTATATGCTCTGGCCATTCTCCGCTGATACAACTGTCCATGGCAGACTGCGTCCAATCTCTTCTCATCAATCAAATTCAACTGTTCTAACCGGGCCTTTACCCATTCATCGTCATCTATCTCGGATTCGGCTATAATTCGCAATGACGGTATTTCTATTTCTGCGGGTATAACGGCCTCTGTTCCATACACCAGGGTATAAGGTGTGGTTTCGATAGAAGTACGTACCGTCGTGCGGTAACCCATGAGAGCAAAGGGTAACTTTTCATGCCACTGCCTGGATCCTTCCACCATCTTCCGGAGAATCTTCTTGATGTTTTTATTTGCCGCTTCTACTGCACCATTTGCCTTCGGCCTGTAAGGTGTGGAATTACGGTGCGTGATCTTAAACCTTTCACAAACGTCTGCCATGAGATGACTGTTTAAATTGGCTCCATTGTCTGTGATAATCACTTTGGGGATTCCAAATCGGCATATGATGTTCTCGTGCACAAAATCCACCACCGCTTTCTTCGTCACCGCCTTGAATGTCTTAGCTTCGACCCACTTGGTGAAATAATCAATTGCGACTAGAATAAACCTGTGCCCATTAGAAGCGGTTGGATCTATTGGGCCGATGACATCCATGCCCCAAGCAACAAAGGGCCAAGGTGCTGACATTGTGTGCAACTCGTAAGGCGGAGAATGGATCAGATCCCCATGTACCTAGCATTGATGGCATTTCTTTACATACCTGATACAATCACGCTCCATAGTGAGCCAGTAGTACCCAGCTCTCAAAATCTTCTTTGCTAAAACATATCCGCTCATGTGGGGTCCGCATACTCCGACATGTACTTCAATCATGATTTCATCTGCTTGTTGTGCATCTACACACCGCAATAAACCCAGATCTGGTGTTCTTTTGTATACCACTCCTCCACTAAAGAAAAATCCATTGGCTAGACGCCTGATGGCTCTCTTCTGATCTCCAGTGGCTTGCTCCGGGTATTTGCCAGCCTTCAAGTATTCTCTAATATCATGATACCACGGCTCTCCATCCGACTCTTCTTCCACAGCGAAGCAATAAGCATTCTGATCTCGGACTTGGATTTGGAGTGGATCTATATATGTCTTGTCCGGATGATGCAACATAGAGGACAACGTGGCCAAAGCATCTGCAATCTCATTGTGCATTCTCGGGATATGCTTGAATTCTATAGACTGGAATCTTTGAGACAACTCGTGCAAACAATACCGATATGGTATCAATTTCAAATCTCGTGTCTCCCATTCCCCTCGAATTTGGTGTACCAAGAGATCCGAGTCACCCATGACCAAAATCTCTTGAATACCCATGTCAATCGCCATCCTTAATCCCAAGATGCACGCCTCGTATTCGGCCATATTGTTGGTACAGAAAAATCGAAGCTGAGCTGTTACGGGATAGTGTTGACCCGTACTTGAAATAAGTACCGCTCCGATACCAACGCCCTTGCTGTTGACAGCTCCGTCAAAGTACATTTTCCATCCTGGCCTCTCCTCTTGCTCCATCTCCTCGACAAGCATTGCCTCTTCATCCGGAAAGTATGTCTTCAATGGCTCATATTCATCATCCACCGGATTTTTGGCTAAGTGGTCCGCAATAGCTTGTGCCTTCATTGCCGTACGAGTTACATAGATAATGTCGAATTCTGTGAGCAGAATCTGCCATTTGGCCAATCTTCCCGTAGGCATAGGCTTCTGAAATATATACTTGAGAGGATCCAACCGTGATATCAAGTACGTAGTGTATGCTGACAAATAATGCTTTAGCTTCTGAGCCACCCAAATCAATGCACAACAAGTTCTTTCCAATTGGGTATACTTCACCTCGTAAGATGTAAACTTTTTGCTGAGGTAGTAGATGGCTTGTTCTTTCTTGCCTGTCTCATCATGTTGACCCAGTACACAACCGAAAGAGTTATCTAGCACCGTCAAATACAAAATCAGAGGACGCCCTGGTTCCGGAGGAACTAACACCGGAGGATTAGCCAAATATTCTTTGATCTTGTCAAAGGCTTCCTGACACTCGTCGGTCCACTTCACTGCTGCATCCTTCTTCAGCAACTTGAAGATCGGCTCGCATGTTGATGTCAATTGAGCAATGAACCGACTAATGTAATTCAACCTTCCTAATAAGCTCATGACCTCCTTCTTGTTCTTCGGCGGAGGTAGACTTTGAATAGCCTTGATCTTTGATGGATCCAGTTCAATACCTCGCCGACTCACAATAAACCCCGGTAGTTTTCCTGAAGGTACTCCAAAAGCACACTTCGCCGGATTGAGCTTTAGATTGTACCTCCGAAGTCTTTGGAAAAACTTCCTCAAATCTCTCACATGATCAGGTTGTTTTCTGGACTTTATGATGACATCGTCCACATATACTTCAATTTCTCGATGCATCATATCATGAAACATTGTGGTCATTGCCCTCATGTAAGTTGCCCCGGCATTCTTCAATCCAAACGGCATTACTCTGTAACAGTACGTTCCCCGAGGTGTAATGAAGGCAGTTTTCTCAACTTCTTCTTCGTCCATCAGGATCTGGTGATAACCTGCATAACAATCCACAAACGAACCGATTTCATGCTTGGCGCAATTGTCGATCAATATGTGGATGTTTGGCAATGGGAAGTCATCCTTTGGACTGGCTTTGTTGAGGTCTCTATAGTCTACACACACTCTGGTTTTGCCATCTTTCTTTGGAACTGGCACAACATTTGCCAACCAGGTGGGGTATTTGGTAACTCTTATGACCTTTGCCTCAAACTGCTTATTCACCTCTTCTTTTATCTTCACGCTAATGTCCGTTTTGAATTTTCTCAGCTTTTGTTTTACTGGCCGGCATTCCGAGTAGATAGGCAACTTGTGTACCACTAAATCTGTGCTAAGGCCGGGCATGTCATCATAGGACCAGGCAAAGATGTCCTTAAATTCATGTAACAACCCTATCAATTCATCCCTGAGGGGTGCCTCCAAATGTACACTAATCTTTGTTTCTCGGACATCATCTTCGCTCCCCAAATTTACAGATTCCGTATCACTCGGATTCGGTTTGGGTTTTTCCTCGTATTGTTTCATGTCCTTACTTATTTCCTCCAGGGCTTCCTCATCCTCACATTCTATTTCACTATCTTCCTCGATTTCTTGTATAGTAGCGTGATTGTCAGAACTGGGTCTAGAATCCTTCACGCATGACATAGCATTGGAATCAACACATGCAAAACTGTACAAAAGGAAAAATAAGGAAAAATAAGGCAAAAGTGAAGAAAAAGGAAAAACTGCATTTCATTAATAAAAGAAACGAACAATGTTCGGGATACATGGTGATTGATTTTTTTTTTCATGAGGGGAATGGGGAAATTATAAAATAACAACTTTCGGGGAAACAATGAAGAAATTTTGAGCTAACTACCAAGACTCCTTCCGGATAAGGAAAGGAGTAGCTTCCCAATTGTTCAATGTGACTCTGGGCCCCACAAATTGCACGTCCATGTTGCTCGTGCCTTCCCCTGCTTCAATTGTATTCACCTCCCAAAACAATTTCTTAAAACCAAGCATTTCTTCATCAAGTTGGGTCTCAATGCACTTTGCTGCAGCAGATGGTTGATATTTTGTACCAGGCCTGATAAAGATGTCGGATAATTTGGGTATGGGTTTGAGCAAGGTCCAGTTTTTCTTGGCCTTAGAAGCTTTTTGGATATCAGCAAAGGTGGGTTTGAACCCTAAGCCGAATGTGCCTTTATTCTCCGGAAGGTGAACTGGTTGAGTGACTCCCTGCAGTGTTTTGCCTAATCCCCTCCCCGGTGCAAATCCATTTTTCAGCATTTCTCTGGCCACCATTATAGCAGTTGGTGCCAACATCGGGGTTGGTAACTTTTCTCCTTCAGCAACTTTGTTCACTTCTATAGCATCCGTCACTTGGTAGACCCAAGGACCCCTATCCCCATCAGTACCGTCAAAAGGTGCTACCACATTACAAGCATTTTCCTCTCCGTGTACAACAATCTCTTGTTGTTCCCATTCAAACTTGACCATCTGGTGTAGAGAAGATGGTACCGCTTTGGCCGCATGAATCCAGGGTCGACCTAACAGCAAGTTATATGATACGGCAATATCGAGCACCTGGAACTCCATCGTAAAATCAATGGGACCGATGGTCACTTCCAAAATAATATCCCCCAACGTGTTCTTACCTCCGCCGTCAAACCCTCTCACATTGATACTGTTTCTCCGGATTCTATCCGGGCTAATGTTCAGCTTCCCTAGAGTTGACAGCGGGCAGATGTTCGCGCTCGATCCATTGTCAATCAATACCCTGGTCACGACTGACTCTTCACTCTTTACCGTGAGGTACAATGCTTTATTGTGTTCGGTTCCTTCCACCGGCAGCTCCCTATCAGAGAAGGTGATCCTGTTAGATTCGAAAATTTTGCTGGTAATCTTCTCCAAGTGACACACTGAAATCTTCTCCGGAACATGAGCCTCATTTAAAATCTTCATAAGAGCCTTCCGGTGCTCTTCTGAATGTATCAACAAAGATAACAAAGAAATTTGGGCCGGGGTCTTTCTTAACTGCTCAACCACTGAGTACTCTTGCGACTTCATTTTCTTAAGAAATTCCTCTGCTTCCTCCTCCGACACCGGCTTCTTCAGTTGACTTTCTTTTACCGTTTTCATCTTTCTCAGTTCCTCTGGAGCAAAACACCTTCCAGATCGGGTAAGTCCATGCGTTTCGTTAATTTCACCAGAAATCTCTTTTCCCTTGTAAACCACTATTACCTTGTTATAGTTCCAAGGCACAGTCTTTGTATTCACCACTGGCATTTGCACTACTGGTTTTATGATTACCGGCTCTGCACTTGCTCCTTTCACAGTCACGATCGTCTTTGCACCTGGAACTACCACCTTTAAACCTCCCATCACTACCGGCTTTGGTTTCTCAACAATTGCTTCCTCTTTCACAATTTCTTTCTCTAACTTGTCACTCGACTTTATCATCATGACGGCTTGAGATGGTTTTTGATTGCCATCACCCTGCACCAGTTCTATCATATTCGTTTCGTGGTGATTCGGCAATGGATTCTGGGTAATGTTTGGGGCCTCGGGAGCCTGCACTTCAATTCTCCTCTCATCGATAAGATCTTGAATGGCATTCTTTAATTGCCAACACTTCTCAGTATCGTGGCCCAATGTTCCTGAGCAATATTCACATCTGACAGAAGAATCAAGATTTTTCGGGGGTGGGTTCGGATTTTTTGATGCGATTGGTCTCAACATCCCCAATTCTTTCAACCTGTGGAAAAGACTGGTATATGACTCTCCGAGAGGAGTGAATGTCTTTCTTGCTTTGTTTCTCCAATCAGCGTCCGGCCTGGGTCTATTCTGGTTTCGGTAAGGTTTAGGGGTTGGGTATGTGTTCTGGGTATGGTACACATTGTGTGGAGCTTGAGTTCTCCACACGTGGGGTGGTGGTGGTGGATAAGCTTGGGTTTGAGGGTGATGGTAATGTGGTACCGTCGGTGGGTATGGTGGTGGTGGTGGGTTATATGGGCTTGGTGCATTGTAGGGATTTGGCGGGTAGGATGGTGGTGGTGGATTATATGGAGTTGCTGGACTTGGCGGGTGTTGGCGATAGGGTCTTGGTGGGTTATAATGTGGATTGCGACTCCAGGACCTACTTTCAATGGTTGCTACTTCTTCTTTCTTCTTCTTTCCCATCACTCCTCCGCTTCCACTCTGTATAGCTTGATTGGTGGCTTTGATAGCCGAAAAACTCATAATTTTGTTTGTCTTCAAACCCTCTTCTACAAAACTTCCCATTTTCACAACTTCGTTGAAACTTTTTCCGATTGCTGACACTAGATGGCCGTAGTATGTTGGATCCAAAGCTTGCAGAAAACAATCCACCATCTCTCCTTCTTTCATCGGTGGATCCACTCTAGCGGCCTGTTCCCTCCATCTAAAACCGTATTCTCTAAAGCTCTCTCCTGGCTTTTTCTCCAACTTGGTAAGGGATAACCTGTCGGGTATGATCTCCAAATTGTACTGAAAGTGACTAGCGAAAGCTTGCGCTAAGTCATCCCAAACGAACCATCTTGTATGGTCCTGTCGGGTATACCATTCCAGAGCTGATCCACTCAAACTTTGGCTAAAGTACGCCATCAACAATTCATCTCTACCTTCCGCGCCTCTCATCTTGCTACAATATCCTCTTAGATGAGCTACCGGATCCCCGTGTCCGTTGTACATGTCGAACTTTGGTAACTTAAATCCTGCAGGAAGCTGCACCTCAGGGAACAAACACAGGTCTTTGTAGGCTACACTTACTTGCCCTCCCAGCCCTTGCATATTGCGGAAAGCGTTCTCAAGACTCTTCACTTTCCGAGCCATCTCTTCCTGCCCGGCACTTGCTTCTATCATTGGAGCGTGAGACTCGTGTTGTCTGAAAGTCGGCTCCGAAGGGTAGTAGTGAGAATCCTGGATATGAAACATTGGTTCGCTAGAGGATTTGTGGATAACAGCGGGCGGAGGTGCCACATATACAGGAGCAACTTGTGGAACCTGAGGTGGTGTTTGCTTGGCTGGAGGTGGTGGTATCTGGGAGGTGGAAGCATAGTAGTGAGGGTAATCGGGGTAGGTGGAGGATGAGTTCAATGTTGGTGGCTCGGGGTTAGGATTGGCTGGAGGGACATATGCAGGGTTAGCAGGGTAGGCTGGTAGTGGTTGACCCCTTGACCAAGCCTGGTACATTTCAGCCATCTGCTGTCTTAACTTGTACATTTCTTCTTTCATCCCTGCCACATCCACGACCTCTTCTTCGTGAGCAGGGTCTACAATGGTCGCCTCGATCTCCTGGGATACAGCCTTTGTCATCTTTTTGGATCGGGTGTTGTATGAGTGGGTAGCCAGTATGCCAGTTGCCTAGAAAATCTGGACTCACAAACATCAACACTTGTTAGTGGTTAGCACATGAATAAGATGTAACGACTTTAAAAACAAAACACATTTCCTCAAGTCGTTATGCATCATCCCGGCCGCTGCTCACTTCAATCATCATTTTTCTTTTTCCGCTCTTTTGTTTTCTTTCTTTCTTTTCTTCTTTTCTTTTCTTTTCTTTTTTGCTTTTTCTCTTTTCTTGCTTTTTCTCTTCTCTTTTTTTCTTTTCTTGCTTTTTCTTCTCTCTCTTTTTCCTTGCCGTTTTCATAATCATGCTCCTATTTATTTGCCTAGCGGATAGGAAATGACATAAAGTAGAAGAATTGGTAACAACACTTTGTTTTCTCATTGATAATTCAAAACCTTGATTACAAAGCGATGTTTAAGAAAAATAAAAGATGATGCATGACCTAAGAGTACATTAATGCACCTAGTGCCCGCGAGGCATCGTTCGGCCTTGCCGCGGGCCTATATGCTAAACCCTTTTGAAGCCTATCCAGGTCGGCCATGACTTGTTGTACAAAAAACTTCACTGCAGATACAAAAGTCCTCCGAGTCATATCTTCACAAAGCTGAGTCTTTCGGGTGATATACTGGGCGATGCGAACAATCTTTTCTCTGATGACCCCTTTTTCTTGCAATAGCCGACTTATTTGTTGAGCGCGAGCATCCAAGGTGTGTTGGTTGTCCTTTTGCACTTGTTGTAGCTTCAATTCTAATCTAGCCATAGTCGTGTAGCAGTGCTCTCTTTCTTCTTCAAGATCTTTGATAATCTTGTTACTTTTGACTGTGGCTGAGATCATTTTCTTTCTAAGCTGAGCTATTTCAACATCGTGCTTGTCATGTAGCTGCCGGACCAACTTGGCTCTTTCCTCGGCGTCTTTGTCCATTTGCTTCCGAGCCTTGACTAACTCTTTTTCAGCTACGTCTAAATCAAAGCTATAGTCGTTTACTTTCCGCCGGAGAACCTCAATTAACTTTTCATCTCGGGCTGAACGTACTGGGGTCTCGGATGCAATTTTCATTTGAGCTATTTGAGCCTTCAACATATCATTCTCTTTTTTCAGCTGTTTCTTTTCCCCTTCATCGGATGCTGCTTGTAGGCCACTTTCGAAATGAAGATTTCTCAGCTTATCTTCCAACAAATTGATTTTGGCCTTATATTCTTTCTCCTTGGCCGCCCATTTCAGATTTTCCTCGGATTGCTCTATCAGGTCTTGCAAGTGAGGTCTCTTTGAAAGACGTTCGTGTTCAACCCCTCGTCGGTACCATGTGGAGTACCCAGCTGATATCTCCCCCTTTGCTCTATTCGGCACACAAGTATCAATCTTCAAATTTTGGCACTCGTTCCAGATTTGCCGGATTTTTGCTTCCGGAAATTGCCCGTCTGGACCAATCTCCACAGCTTGCACACTGAGATCCCCATCTCTCGGAATAATCTGACACCGACCCAACTGTCGCAGGGCTCTGTATGGGGCATAGGGTTGTATACTCTTCAAACCCATGATCAAAAACGGTGATCCCTCCGTTGGCATGTATATCACCTCGTCGAGAGGTAACCAGTCATACGTCCAATCAATTTGACCGTCAGTTAGTGATCGAAGATACACAATCCAACCTTGGACTCCTTCTGGCAACTTTACTTCCTTTGTCCTCGCATTGAACTCTTCCAAACATGTCCGATCGGCCGAACCATAGCTCGAGAATGAAGGGTGGTGGCACAGATGCTCAATTAGCCAGATTTGCAAGATCAAGTTACACCCTTCGAAGAAAGTAGCCCCCGCTTTGCACGCAGTCAGAGCACGATAGATATCCGCAACAATCATCGGGGCCAGAGTACAGTTTTCTTGCACTATCAGTGTGGTAGCTACCCCGACGACTTTTATATTGATATGTCCATCTTTCCTCGGGAATACCACAACTCCGAGAAATGCCACCAAAAATGCGAACCTGCGGTGTTCTTCCCATTTCGCCCGGTTGGACTTACAGCATAATCTGTTGGTAGGATCATTGAAACCTCCAACGTGTCCAAACCTATTGTAGATGAAGCTTAAAGAACAAAACCCGTCGGCCAGATCTTCATTATGAACATTTCGGGCAATTTTCAAAGAGTCGAGGAAGCGATGTACTGTCACCGCCCTCGGAGATACCGGGTATTTTCCTTTCAGTGGAACCTCGGTCTTCCCGATGTAAAAGGCAATCTCCTCCAAAGTTGGGGTAAGTTCAAAATCCGGGAAATGAAATACGTTGTGTGCCGAATCCCAAAACGTGACCAACGCTCTAACCACATCACCTCGAGGAACTATTTCGAGTAACCCCGTAAGGCCTTTCAAATACCTTTTGACCCAGTCTTGACCATCGGATCCCATGTCCTGCCACCATAATCTCAGCTCCAAAGGGATTTTATTTAGGGAAAATTGTTCATTCATCATCGTGCTCGTCCTGCACATTTATTAAGGTGATTTTATTTAGAAAAGGAAAAATCTTTTTTCAATGCAAGTTTTCAATTTTTGAATGAAAGAAAAGGAAAATAATTTTCGAAGTGGCCATTTTTGCAAAAACAACCTTCCGTCGTCCTTTCGGAACATTCGGCCATTTCCAAAAATAGCAATCACCTCGATTATTTGAAAAGAAAATCTTTTTGGTCTTTTTCTAAAAGTGCGGTTGGACCCGTTTAAGGGTTGCCTACGTATCCCACCTAATGGCGAGAATCAAACCTGCGTAGTTCGGTCAGATTATTTGACCAATAATTTCAAAAAAATGTTCCACCTATTTTTTGCAAATTTTCAAATTTTCCGGATACCTATTTTCTATAAATCATTATTTTCCTCTCTCTCTTTTTCCTTTCTCAACAATTTTTCCAATCTCGGGATTTTCGCCGGTCCGCATAACGATCAAGGAAAATAAAATGCAACACATAGCATGCTCGGTCTTTTCAATACCGGGTCACCTGTCCTAGACGGACCCAACCCCTGTGTTGAATCCCCTAAGTCAGACATGATGCAAATAATCGTCCTAGACCTATGTTCAAAAATCTTACGGTTTCATGGACTGCTAGACCGTGTACCCGAGCGGACAACTCGAATCGAGGAGGGGGCTACGTACGGTGACCCGCGGAGTCAATCGGCTTTGTAACTTATCCGGCCTCTGTTTTCTTAATTTAAGGTGACTTTAACAGAAAGGGGAGTCTCAACCAGTAAGCACATCCCCGGGGGAGAAGAGAGAGGGTTTTCGGCACAATTTTATATACAGTCCACATAATATCCAAAAGCGATAAAGCACATAGCATGTTATTCAAATCACATAATAAAGTCAAACCAAAACGCAAACGGCAGTTCTACGGAGCTCGAGTTATAAACCCTGAAGTCGAAATTCATCGCCAGAGCTGTCACACCTCCCTTTTTACTACCCCAACATGCGTAAGGTGTATAAATACACTTGTAGGGTATACCCCGACGCTCAATTACCCGAAACGGATAAAATAACGTAAGGGAAGGAGTTTTTCCAATTTAAGGACAATCGGTTCGGGATTTTATTAGAGATTAATCGAGTCGCCACTTGGGAATGACAATGGTGTCCCAAGTCACCGGTTGATCCCGAATCCGAGGAATTTTGACTCTTTAAAATGTCTGCGAAGCAGAGGTCCGGATAAGGAACTCTGTTAACCCGGGAGAAGGTGTTAGGCACTCCCGGATTCCGTGGTTTTAGCACGGTCGCTCCACCGGCGTTCTTGACTTTCGTTTGACTCAATTATAAGTTTTAAACAACATAATGTGCTTTTACGTTAAATGTCATTTTTTAGGAATTTGTGACATTGCGGAAACACGCCTCGAGTCATACCGCAACCAGTACGCCTATGACTTTTGGTGTATTTCGGCTTTGCCGAGATTTGGGATTTGAGTCGCACCAAGTGCACACTCGTTCATAGGAAGGTATATTAAAATCGTGCCTTAAAGTAACGTCTATCGGCTTTTAAATCTTTTGGGAGAAGCTATGGAATTGGCTATTAGCTTTCCCGGGTCTATTTGTGTTATATCATTACTAAATAGGGGGGCCCCGGTGTTTGACGGGCGAGGCTCGTCCCAAATTAATTTTAGAGTCCGGTCCTATGTTGTTCGACTACATTTGCTACACCTTGTTTTTGCCTTATTCGATTTTGTAACAATAAGAGTCCCAGGCCCGTGTAGTTTATTGTTATTGGGCCTGGATCTTTTCATCTACTTATGCAGACTCCAAACCCGTCCAGACCCTAAAGATCCGAGCTGTATTAAGGCTTTTGCCCATAGATTTCGTGCTGCTGTTCAGGCTCCCGTTGTATTGGGCCCAAACTAAACAAAGTAATTAATCAAAGGAGAACAGAGGAGTACACATTTGAAATTGATAAGAAGACGAATTGTATTCATATTAATTATCAGAAGAAAGATCATGGTACACAATATCACTAACAGCTCTAAATAAGCATGAAAATTAACAGTCTTGATTTCCAACAATAAGTTTATACCAATGAACTAATTAATTTCTAAATGAGATCAGGAAGTTGGTTAATCACTTGTACGAACTAAAGATAGGTTGGCTATTAAGGTGAATGGCTTATTATTACAACACTCGAAAGTTATCTCACTTAAACCATTTTTGCTACCTAATTATTTCTTTTTAACAATGAGAGACTATGATCATGTGAACATAACCTAAAACGCTTATCAACAGAGCTTAAATCGTATTATCTAGTGACTGGAAGACTTGTATAATTGAAACTACCATTTTCATTTCAGTTCTGCTTATCATACAAATTACTGAACCAATTACGTTTTGAACATACTGCTCGATTTAACACTTTTATTTCGTGTTGAAGCATTAGCTAAGTGACAATGATTTACGAAATTCTTTATGAAGCCGGAATTATTAATGATCCTAAAGCCATGATTTGTTCACTTATGTTTTAAGTTTTTTCCTATTTAAACTAGGTGATTTATGCTACTTACTACTACTACTATTCTACTGTTATTACATCATTACAGTGTTTTTGTGTTCAGCTACTACAAACTATTACAATTAAGATACTAATTCAAAAATGACAGAATAAATTAAAACAGGAGCTTCATTTCCACATTTCAGCAATTACATCTTCAATGGAACAGGGTATGTACCTGATTCAGCAAAAAGAACCAATGAGTTCTAGGGGGACAGAAGCAAATAAGTATAGCAGACTTCGAACAAGGCAATGCAACAGTAGAGTGAAGATCCAAATGGGTAGAACAACACAGCAACACAGCAACAAGGAAACCCAGAAATTAACAAGCAAATGAACCCAGCAAAACCAGCGAATTCTACTCAAAAAATTCCAGAAAATCCTATTGCTCTATTGCTTTTTATCTCTCAAGCTTTTGTGTGAATTTCAGCTTAGGTGTGTTTTCAGATTATTCTCTAATGGAACCCCAAATATTCACTCAGATTGCTTTTTATGGAATCCCCCCGCTTTCAGCCCCATTCTTAGAGGTATATATAGCTAACCTAAGGCTGAAACTTGGGGAGAAAGTTATGGGATCTTTTTCCACTTCTCCCCCTCCTAAATTTGTTAAACCTACACTTAAGTCCATATTTCAGTTACCAGAAACCCTTCCAGCATGTGCTGGAAGGTTCTAAAGATTCCCTTTTATGGGTTTTTTACTAGTGTATCCCTAAGGTTTTGAGATTTTTACAGATTTCCCATTTTTAGGAGACCATTATACCCCTAAATCTCTGCAAAATTGCAGAAATCAGGAGCATAAATGTCTCCATTACCCTTTTAAGTTCCAACTATTCACTATTTCACCTTTTAAATTCCCAATTGTGCCCCTAAGGGCACTGCTGATTTACCAGCTTACCTAGGGCAGATTTCAGCTTGTTTTGGACCTATTTAACTAATAGCCAGCCCTGACATTAGTATTTAAGGGCTGGCCAGTTTTATTTTTAAGAACTATTTCAAATTTAGCCAATTTTAAATTAATTCTAGTCAATTAAGACCCATTTATTCCTAATTAAAGCTAATTGCAGGCATAGCCTGTTTTATTGTTATGTTTAAACTATTTAAAAGTTAGCCAATTTTAAATTAATTCCAGTCAATTAAGACCCATTTATTCCTAATTAAAGCTAATTGCAGGCATAGCCTGTTTTATTGTTATGTTTAAACTATTTAAAAGTTAGCCGGTCTCAAGTTGAGACTTGGCTTTGGCTATTAAGGCCAATTACTGAACATTTGGGCCCAAAACCTTTACAGGTTTGGCCACTTTGCTGTTCAGGGCTCAATATAGAGCCTGGGCCAGTCTGCATTTGCAAACATAGCCCTTTTGCACAACCAGCCACTGTTTAACAGTGAGCTGTGTGTTAGGGCTCACAGAATTGGTCAACCCTTTGCAAGGTTGACCATTCTTAGGCCAATTATTAAACTTATAGCCTAATTATGATTTTCAGTTTTAACCTATTTAAAAACTAACCATTTTCATAGAACCTAATGCTAACAGCTATAACCAATTCACCTAGGGTTCAAACAGTGTTAATCAAACACTTACACTCAACCAGAACCAGTAAACTAAATCAGTTTCAACATGGATTGCATATTAGGACACATAAGATCAAACAAAATGTAATAATCAACTAAAACTCAGAGAAGGCAATTGATATGGTTGAATTTCAGTTGATTAATTCACATTAGCTAATTTTATGAGACAAAGTATGAATTCATGCTAATTAAGACTTAATAACTACCAGTTCTAGTCACATGAGAGTTTGAACAACTCAGAATCACCAAGGTTCAAGGCACAAACATGCTCAGAATGTTAAACTCTAAGAAACAGAATTCATTTAAGCCCAGAGTACACACAATAGCATAGGCATGTTAGCTGATATATCTTTTCAAGTATTAATCCTAGCCTTATGTATATATGTGATGGATCAAGATGAAGATAAAGAAGGGAAGAGATATGAAGAAACAGTTAAGAGGAATCCTAAATCTAGCACAAATGCATGACAAATAAAATGAAGATGAAAAGAAGAACATGGAGAAACAGTGACAAAAGAAACAAGAAAGATCAACCAGGATACTTCAAACAACAACTTAATGTAAAGATGAGAAAAGAATGAAGTTAAGCTACTATCAAAATTATGCATTCATGACCATGGGAGAAAGCTGGACTGTAAAAGCTGGACAGATTCAAAGACTGCAATATCTACAAGATGGAGGAAACAAAGGGAATTCAAAGTGACTCTTATGACTTAACATGATTGGTAGCAAACAATTATGAAGATGGACAAGATGAGAAAGAAGCCTAATTCTATCATAGATCATCAAAGGCAACAAGAGTGGCCACAATGTCTTGAACTTAATTTTAAATAGCAGATACAAATCAAAGATCATGCTTTTGTAGTGAATCAAAACTCAACAGTTAGAATGACAGGGGAAAGATGGCATTTTTGAACTTATAGCAGAGAACCATAAAAACAGGACAATCAACAGATAAAATCCCATCATTAGGCTCAAGAGAAGCAGGCAAAGAAACCTTATGATTAATCATTAGAGAAACATGCAAGAGATGTGAAGCAAAAGAAGAGGCAATTATATAAGAACCTTATGACTAACATGCGAAGCCTAAACTAAGAGTCTACAGGATAGAAAAAGACATGCTGAGACATTTGAGACAAGAGAAACACAGATGAAAGCAAAGAAACAAAGATAATATGACTAACACAGGATTTCAAACCCTCAGAAATAACAAATCAGAAGAGATGATCATAATAATAAGCAAGCAAACAGACATAGGATAAAACACAGAGGGAGAGGAAACGCTTATCATGAGAAAATAACAGAAAAATCTTAAGCTAGCATGTGAAGCTCAAATTTGAGATAAGAACAGAGTCACCAAAAGAGAACCAAGAATAGCCTTACAACTAACATATGAAACACGAATCAATCAGAACATGCAAGGCAAGGATATACAGGGCATATTAAAACAAAAATGAGATAAAGAAAAAGAACAGAATATCAACAAGAATAATTGATGCTTATCATGCGAACACAGAAATCATAGAAGTCAGGACCAAAACATGTAAGCAATCACAGACATATCCTAAAGAAAACTAAAGGGCGAGGGACTTAGCTTGCGGGGCCGGTCCCCCGAGCTTCCTATTCTCTTTCTTTTCCTTTTTTTATTCTCTCAGAATCTCCTAGACTCGCAGGCCTTCTTCTTGTTTCCTTTTTTCTTCTTTATTCTTTTCCAGATATTTTTTTTTCGATTTTTCTTCTTTTTCCTTATCTGATTTTCTCTCAGGCCTAAAGACGAGGCCTTTTGATTTTGACTTGAAGAGGGGTGTTCGGGTGAGGGTAAAGAACAAGTCTTGATTGGGGTTGAACTTGGGGTCGCCGGAGTTAGGGTTCCGACGACCCTTTTTGGGATATTCGAAGCGTTCCGGTGAGATTCGAGGGTAGCCAGTGGTATGGTTGGGTAGATCTCATGAAAAGGAGTCGATTGGCGTTGGTTTGGAAGCGGTTCTCATTGTTTGGCGGTCACCGGCGAAGTTCCGGTGACCGGAGTTTCAAGAGAAGGTGATTTATTTTAAGGAGTTTGACACAGAAGAAAGAAAAGAAGAAGATAAGACGAGGGGAGAGTTAGAAAAACCGGCGACCACCGTGGGGGTGGTGGCCGCCATGGCCATTGAAGTCTGAAGGAGAAGAGGTGAGGGAGACGAAGGGCATCAGAGGCGGCTAAGGCTCTAGGGTTTTTGTAAAATGGGCAAAAATTTTCGGACAAAGGCATTATATAGCCATTGAATCCGAGATAATCTCATCCGTTCGTTTGATTAAGATCGACGGCTCTGGATGAGCGTTACTAAAACGACGTAGTATTGTCGTTTATGAGACTAAGAGTCTCTTCCGTCTGATCATCTCAGATGGACGGTTCAGATTCAATCTCCCATCCCCTTTAATTAATTAAAACTATCCCTTTTCTCAGCCGTCGGATTCAGCTTGATGAACGGCTGAGATGATATCGTCTTCATGGACCGGACGGGCTAGCTCTGGGCCAGTACATTTGGGCCTCTCAATTCAATCCAATTGGCCCATCTTTATTATACACAAGCCATATTTCTGTATTTTCTGGTTTTAATGATTTTTTATGTATTTTTCTTTTATATTTTTTTTATTTTCTTTTATGAAAAATTATAAATCCTAATTTACTACCTACTCTAATTTCCTAGTATTTTTGGTAATTTTCTGCTATTTTTTCCTAATTTCTACTACTTAAGCTATTTTACTAATTTTCTAATTAACTAAACTAACAAATTAATTACTACTATTTTTTTTGATTTTTTCTAATTTCTTACTTATTCAAACTCAAAAGTATAGCTAATTCCAAACAAATCAAGTAATTGCATTCAAAAACATATTTATTTTAATTTTGGGAATTATTTGCCTGGTGCAAAAATCATGTGCTCACAGGAACGAACCACCAGGTCTCTGATGCTCGTACTTTACCTGCTGACAATTCAAACACCAAGCCACATATGAAACAATATCCTTCTTCATCCTCCTCTACCAATAATGCTTCTGCAAATCCTAATACATCTTAACGGGGACGGGATGAATAAGTATCGGGAATTATGGGCCTTCTCTAAAACCAACTCTTGAAGTCCATCCACATTA
>JASVEL010008002.1:0-114474 GCA_032618575.1 Nicotiana noctiflora
GCCGTTTCTAACCACATTGCGTCTGCTACCCCAGAACTTCTCCAAGCTCCACCATCAAATAACCTCCTCTCCAGCTCCTTGACTTTCTCTTTAGTCAGAGCACCCCATCTAATTCGCGGTCGGCCCCGAGCACCCATCTGCTTCTTCTTCACCCAGAGTCCGACATCCATCACTAGGAGTCTATGAAGGGTTGAGAGGGATTCTCCCGGAATAACCTTGCAGTCCCTGCACTAACCTCTATCGCTCCTTCTGAGAAGGAGGTAATCGATCTGAGTCCTCGCCGTCGAACTTTTGAAGGTGACCAAATGCTCCTCCCTTTTTTGAAATGTCGAGTTAGCAATCAGAAGCTCGGAAGCCCTAGCGAAATCCAACAGAGCAGAGCCTCCTCCGTTCCTAACCCCAAAGCCAAAGCCACCGTGCACCTCACCATAACCACTAGCATCTTCCCCAATATGGCCATTAAAGTCCCCTCCAATGACCAACTTCTCAGATTGGTGAATACTACGCACCAACTCATCCAAGTCGTCCCAAAAATGCCTCTCGACCTCCTCATCTAAGCCCGTATGCGGTGCGTAGGCGCTGATGACGTTGAGGACGCAACCCCGATAACCAACTTAATAGACATCAACCTATCGTTCACTCGCATATCCTCCACCACGGACTCCCTAAGGTCCTTATCCACCAGGATGCCCCCTCCATTTTTACCCCTCACGACCCCAGAGTACCACAACTTAAACCCGTCAAACATTTTGCGCCTTCGTCCCTTTCCACCTAGTCTCCTGGACACATGCTATGTTGACCCTCCTCTTCTGAAGAATCTTCTCCAACTCAATGGACTTATCCGTCAGAGTGCCTATGTTCCACGACCTGATCCTTAATCTATGTGCGTCCGCTACCCTCTTCCCACCCTTACCTTCCGCCCTACCCACAGAACTTAAGAATTTAAAGAGACTTTTCGAAAATATATTTCTTTTAATAATTGTTAAGTATGTCCACGCTTACGTGTATGCCGACTATTCCATAATACATCACTACGTTTTATCCATACAATTATCGGATAATTCTGTCAAAACTACTCTTTGGGCGATGAGGAAAAATATAAAAAAGAGCCTCACTGAGACTACATTATTAGTTCATGAATACCACTGAAAGCCCAAAGATGTGTATCTGCATTTCATCAAGTTGTGTTTTTAGGAATTCATTAACTAACAAGCAGTCTCTTATCTTCATACTAAAAAGAATTTAGTCTTACAATAGCAGTTCTATTTTCCAGAATTACAACAGCAGTTCCCTCTTGTCAGAACTGGCATGTTACAACACCGAAGATGATCTTCACCACTTTGTATCAAAACTTTGGTGCAATGTGAATTCTCCAATGCACTTGAACCTGATTCGCTAGTGCACACGTCAACGTTATAGCTACAGTAAAAACTAGCTAAAGAACTTTGCTATATAAACACTGCCATACAGTTCACCAGAGAAAAAGTTATCTTGGCAACCCAAATGGAGTTGCGATGTATAAATAGGCATCTCCAGCGACACGTCAGTACAATTACAGCAAGGTTCCTCGTGATCTGACCATTTGATGCATGTTAAATATCATGTAGAGGCAACCCAGTAGATGAACTCTAACCATTACAAATAAACATTCCTGCCAGTCTTATCACCATTATGTTTCCAATGCTGCTTCGAACTTCTCTCTTTCCTCGAGGAATTCCCTTCATCTCTAGCATTACTACTCTCCCCATTTTCTTTCACCTTCTTAGCAGATTTTTTTTCCTTTGACGATTTCCTCTTCTTTCCTGAGGACTGCGCTCCACCATCCTCTGCAATCCCATTTCCTCGAGGGAGTGCTTCTTCATCGTCATCATTTAACCGCCAGTTACAATAGATTTCCTGCTGGTCGGTATACTGCTGCAGTCCCTCCCCAGCGCCTGGTAGCAAGTTAGTAAAAGTCACTTCCCCATTGGATCCCCCTTTCCTTTCCACTAGTATTTCATCTGGTCTAATTATTGTGCCAAGAATACTCCTGTTGGGACCAAGGCCAAATATGGCTTTTGCATTGGTCAATGTCGTGAAAGCCATCGCAAAAGCAGATCTGACCTGCACCAATACGAACAAGAACCTCAGAGTGCAGCTCCAGAGGAGGCAAGAAGCAAGATGACCATGCAAACAAGTAAATAACAAAAATAATAGAGACCTAGAGTCTTCTTGATTGGGGTAGGTAATAAACTCTATGATTTCCAGTTTTTATACACAAGCTGAGCAAACATACGAAAGGATCACATCAAAATTTGGATCTGCATGCAATCTAAACTTATATTTCAAACTTGGATGCTTGGAATTGCCAAGTGTATCGAACAGCTAAGATGAACCTAAACGATAATACATGCTGTTTGACAATAAGCTGCCTGTTAAATACCCAATGTTCACGACAACGGAAACATGCCTACTTTTCACAATTACTGAAACTCATATATATTTGCCAGACAAAGCAGCTTCTTATATCGCCCAACAAAACTTAAGCAGTCTTATTGATTTGGTGCATTGCCTCTAATATGATTTTGACTGAAAATGGACTAAAACGACGAGCAGATTTTGGAATCATGTGGAATGTACCTGAAAATAATTGAATGAGCTCTTTCCAATATCATTTTCTGGTGTCTGCAATCACAAAAAAACACCTAGTTTAGTACTTTGTTTATACTGTACGCAACCTTCAAAAGAAAAAGTTACTTAGTACTTTGTTTCTAATGTACACACCAAAAAAATGTACAAAAACAAAATGAACAAAACCAACGGAAATAACTGACACCATAGTCAAGCTTAAAAAGCACAAAAATAAATAGAATATATATATAACTAAATTTAAAAATAAATAAATAAAAAGAAGGAAAAGAAAGACAGAAGAACAGAGATAACAATGTTGGCTCATGGATGTACCCTGTGATATTCAAATAGACCATACGGAAATGTGAAAGGCATGGATATAAGAGGTAACCTGTGGATCCTCAATAGAAATAAGAGATTGCTTCCCTTTAATTGAGAACCTGAAGAACAAAAAGGCAACAAAGTAAAATTACCCAACGGATATATTTTGACAACTTAAAGCAAAACACAGAAATATCTAACTATATATCAAAATTGCATACCCTTTGCTACTCTTCAGGAAGAAGGTACCTTCTCCATTACAAGATATACCAACATCTGATGTATTTAACTTGCGTCCATAAATATCAAAGAAACTAACCTAAATCAACAACACATGAACAAATGTGAGCAGCTTACCCTGAAAAATAAAAACCTGTAGGAAGGTTTTTGCTTTTAAAAAGTCCCAGTATGCTGAAATAGCAGAAAAAAAGGTAAAGGAGAAGGAATGGAAGCAAACAGAAATAGTAGGCAAGGAGGAACTGGAAAAAAGGTCGTCGCTCAGCTAAATAATTAGTTCTGGAATCAAAGATTAAGAAGGAAAGAAGTGAGCACAGGACAGAGACAGGACAAAATGCACAACCTGCACTGCACAAAAGTTACAACCTTCCCTTTCTCTTGATTGCTTTTGATAAATGGAAACTTCCTTTAGAGACCTTTCAACTTCAAGTGGTAAGAACTAGACATCCTAGACTGATAACAATTAGCATTCATATTCTTTCTCCTACAAATGCACGTGATATGGCTTTGGTTTTATATTTGTATTGCAAGAATCTGCTTGAACTACCCATTAAGTATTTCATTTTAGTTCTCCTGATTAAAAAAAAGTATTTCTTTTAGTTCTCCCAGTCCTAGACAAACTAAAATTTGGAGATGAGTCGAGGTAAAATTTTGTCCCCACCACTTGCCTGTATTAGTTAGCAGTAGAGTCAAAATATTTTTCTTCCTGACGACAATAATCGAGTTAACAATTGGATAAAAGAAGTTAATAGCAAGGCAGTAACACTTCTTCTAGCCTTCATCCAAAAAAAAAAAAGACATTTTTTTTTTTTTTTTTGATTTGGCACCGGGTGTCCGAGTCTCTTCGAGGCCCGACTAATCCCGGGGGTGCAAAGGCCCTCGGCAAGGAGTTTCCCGCAAGTGCACCACGGTTAATTCAGGTTTTACCCAGTCCGATGGCCCTCAAAAATTGTTTGCACCCGCTGGGTTTCGAACTTGAGACCTTGAAAGGGAGCAAACCCCAAGGCTCAAGTAAAAAAAAAAGACACTTCTTCTAGTAAAACATAAAACAAATAAGGGTCAAGCTAAAATCCAAGAAGCTAGTAGGAAATTTCAGATATATCATAAAGTCATCTGGAAGGGAGGTTCTTTTACGGAAAGCAAAAATCCCGTTTAAACTTCCGCACTACTTATGTTCTCCATGCGAAGATAACACAGTCAGTTTGGATCTCTCTCAATCCTCTTTGGTATTCTTCAAAAACAACACAATTTCTTGATGATTTTGAACTGATATAATAGGCGAGTGAAATTGTCCATGGAGTTTTTGAGAGAGATAGCTGAGAAGAAAGGTCAACAGCAGTTGTAGTTGAACATGACAACTGTGAATTATCACATTGGACGAGAGAAAATTTGTTTCATATCTTAAAAAGAAATAAGAAAAGTTTTTTTTTTTTTTTTTGGTGATAAGGAAGAGAGAAGATTTGTGTATTAGCAAGGAACATATAAAGCATATAATAGGTAAGTAAAGTTGTCCATGGAGTTTTTGAGAGAGATAACTGAGAAGAAAGGTCAATCGCAGTCGTGGTTAAACATGACAAGCGTGAATTATCACATTGGAATTTTAAGAGAGAAGACTTGTGTCCATCTCTTTAAAAAGAAATAAGAGATTTCTTTTGTGACAAGGAAGAGAGAAGATTTTTGTATTAGCAAGGAACATATAAAGCTAACACCTTTTCAATATGGTTTAGAAGTTCTGCACAGGCATGTTCTCGTACAGCTGATATGGCTTTGTATTAAGAATAAGTTAATCAGTAGAGAAACTTTGCCTTAGGCTTTCATCTCCTCTTAGAAAGACATTTGTTTGCTAAATTATCTCTTTTAAGGATTTCTCTCTTTGGCCCCTCTAAGAAACTACAGTTTTGATTCTTTTATCCCTTCTGCCACCAGCAGTACGCTATCTTTCTTGACCATTCTCTTTCAAAGACAAGAAATTGTTGGGTCATGTTAGGTACAGCATTGATTTCATTGAAAATTTTCAAGCAATACAACTTCGAAGGAGACATACCAAAAGAATTCCCAAATTCTGTTCCGGAGAAGCTTGACCATTTCGATGATTCTGGCAAACGAATTACATAGCATGACCAAATAATCAGAACAAGGTAAAGCACAAAACACATTGGTGACAACTAATTTTACATACAAACTAGCACATCACAATAACACCCCACAGGGAGTAAAGTTAATTCTTAAGTATCAAATAGTGGTACGCTCGTAAGACTATTCTTTTCCTCTTCTTTTTTCAGGGTGATCCCACTAAAAAAAATTATTTTCCAGAAAATGATTTCACTTAAATACTTCAAAAGTAGTTAATACAGAAGTGATGAACAATACATATTTGATCTAACCAACACAGAAAACAAGACAACCTTTTCCAGATGGATAAAGTATAAGATGCAAAGGAAACAGGACTCACAGCAGAATTCCACGGTACCTCAGTTCTCAGTTTTTGTTTCCAATGTCTAATAGAAAACACAATTAGTTCTTCAAACTTTAATGCCAAACTGACTGGGGAAGAAAAGACCAATACTAATTGATCAAATAAAGACAACATGCTTGAGTTTCCTCATTTCAGAGAAGTGTTTTAATCCATACTCCTTCAATCCCAGATGGAATTTCCATCTTTGTTTCATTTGTAACAGACCAGTACTGCCACAGGCATTTGCAAGTGAAAAGCAAGGGTTGGCACAGTTGAGAAAGGATATAACACCAGTGAAACACAAAGTGTAACAGCGACAAGAGGGTCTTTTTCTAAGTGTATTAGAGGACTGCCGTGAAACTAATTCTTCACTTATTCAAACCACTATTTCACTCAACTAACTACTTGTGAGACCATAAGTCCAATTTTAGACATTAATATGTGACCAGTCGTAATTTACCATTCACACTATAAGAGCATGTGACTGAGTTTATTCACCTGCAACATTGCTATGAGCATCACAAGCAGCGCATAGGAACCAATCCCACCAGTATAAACCTGCAATAAAAGAAGACCATAAGTCAAAGCAGAAAAGATCGAAACATTATCATCAGCAAGTAACCATAACATGCTTTTTAAGCACGTCTCCGCCGACAGTTAGCAACTTGGATATATTAGAAGACATTAAGAATGCTGTACCTCATTTAACTCTCTCTGTTGCAAGAACACTTTCAAAATCAAACATAATGGTCGTAGAGGGGGCCAATTAGACATAGCATCCTATAGAGGTGCAAACACAGTAACATCAGAAGCAGTTAGTTTCTACATCAGTAGATTTTCACTGTTCAGCAAGTGGATACATCAGCACAAACCTTAATAAATTCAGCAGCTCTGGGTCCATTTTCCACATCAAAACTGTGGTCAAAAACAGAAAATTAGTAGAAAGAAGTTAGCCAAATAACCATATGCTATAGCAAGTGATATGAAGACCCCTTTTTGTCAACCCATAAGAAACTTATCTTCAAAATACAAACTCAATTCTTCCCTCAAGTCACCGTACTCTTCCATGTCCAAGTTATCTCAACCAACTAAAAGTATAAAAGCAGTTGGGCTAATTCGATAGTAAATCAGAGTACTATCCCAATTAGCCTAATAAACCTTTTTTTTAAGGGACTATTCTTTTTTTGATTTGCACCGGGTGTCCGAGTCTCTAAGCGTCCCGACTAATCCCGGGGGTGCACAGGAGTTTCCCGCAAGTGCGTGGGCCGCAAATGCACCACGGTTAATTCAGGTTTTACCCAGTCCGATAGTCCTCAGAAATTGTTTGCACCCAGTGGGTTTCGAACTTGAGACCTTGAAAGGGAGCAAACCCCAAGGCTCAAGTATATTGTCACCAGGCCAACCCCGGACATGGCAGGAACTTCATTGATGGAACGAGCAACTCCAACAGAAATTTAGCCTCCATTTCTTCCCAATACCACCCACTTCTTCATCAAAATATATCCTCCACCAGAGGTGCATTATTCAGTTTATACCAAGTAAATCAACTGACCAAAGTTTTCATCTGTTTGGTTCTTTCTTTCTTTCTTTAACTTGTGCTTTTCAGTCATTTTTGGTTTTAAGGGTTTAAGGAATTTTGATTTTCTGGTTAGGTTCCTGGCTTTAACAAAAGAGGGGTATATATAGTGTGCTAGGGTTTGCCTTAAATTTGGGAAGGTTTCACTACAGCCAAGAGAAGGAGCAGTAACACTGGTTTTTTCTGGATCTTATTCACACTGTCACATCTCAAGTAGTACTACTTGGTCTTCCACCTTCCGCTGATCCGCTCTTTCTCTATCCTCCTAACTTGCATTTTCTTCTAACGCCCCCCCCCCCCCCCAAGGTTTCCCACTTTTGCTCTATATTTTTTGCTACGAATCTCCCCATTCTAAGTACCTTTGCTCTTTAGGCCGTGCACGATGAACTTTAACTTATTAACAGAACTTCTGCAGTCATTTTCCGGCATCTGACAAAATGTCAGTGACCACTGGAATACCACTTGCATAAGATTGTAATTGGTCTGTTGCGGGAAAATGAAACTAAATATCACTATCACAGTTACCAAGTACACAATTTGACTCAATAATTGCAAAAGTAGAAATTTTGTGTGGTGAATCAACGCACTTGGTTAGGTATTTATAATACCATCTCTTAATATTGAATGGTGAATTCTAACTGATATTGACATTGCCCAATTGTCTCTAATTCTATGAAGAGTGTGCATTATGCATGTTTACCATTTCTCTTCACCGATCTATAAGTAGCCAAATCTTAGATATTATGGAAGTTCCCAACAACAAGTAGTAAGGAAAATGGGTACTAAGATGAGGTTGCAGCATGCTTTCTCATCCATTTTGTCAATTGATATATTTACAAAACTATTTGCTTTTGCTATTATTATTATTGAAAAAAAAAAAGTGCACAACATCTCCCACCACCATCTAACCAGCTCTACAATTTGTGCCAAAACTGCCAATACACAATCATAACACCTAGGCTACGGTAATATTGTAGGGTTTGGAAGATGGCGGCCGCCTCAATATCAGACTTAGTCAAATAAGTTCAAAAAGTTGGTAGTCTTGTTTGCATAGTAAACGGTTGCCCGGCCTTTAGAGAAAGCAGCTAAAAATAATGAGGTATGTCCCAAAGCAATTTCCAGTTACCTAGATGAGCCGATGAGGAGTGGGTTGTCATAGGTTTTTCTCTTACTTTCAAGAAGCACAGAAGGGGAGAGATTGGTCAACTCTCCATTTCATTGTGTTAGCTCATTAAGATAATAAAGTCTAAACTAATATGAACAAATTGACAATCACATGCACCAAGCAAGAAACTCAAACAAAAGAGGAACACAAGATAAAGGATTATCCCAAAACACAAAAAATAAATTACATATAATAAAATCTGTGGAACTATTTCCATTAGATAATAAACTGAAGTCAAGCTCCACTGGGTCCACACTATCCAAATGACCACCAAGTAGGGGCAAGATAATATGCAGCAAGAGACTAAATGGAAGAAGTTCTCGCCAATTCAAAACATGGTTTTATTTAGCTACATTTCAGGATAAAGACATCACAAATAAACATAAAAAATATGAACTATCTTCTACAAACTTACAATAGTATTGTCAGAATCCCATAAAAGTTGTACATAATCAAACCTTATATCAAATGAAATGCCACTTTTCTTCTCCACAAATTTGATTATTGGCACACGAGCCTTTGATATCACCTAATTTGGAGAAGCACATGAAAAAATCCAGATTGTAAGTTCTCTTCGCAGAAACCCATCACAAGGTTGGGGGAGGGGGGAAATGAAAGAAAATGTTCCTCATTGAGAGATCACAGGGTCATGTCATGAACCTGTATCTTCTTTGCAACTCCTTTTTGTGAGAGAGCCCTGGAAAGAGCCTGTAACCCAAGTTGAGGACTTCTAATATCTGACCCTAAAATCACCAGCTGTATATCAAAGAGTAGCTCAACACATTAATTTTAACTTCTATCATTATTGTTTCCACACCACAATCAGCAAACAAGTCATATATGTCTAATGACCGTGAATGGAAAGATTCATTCATAACACGGTAACCACCACAGAGCAGTATCACGCTCCAGAACCATTTTTTCAATAAGCAACTAATTATGTTTCTCATTTAAAAGCACATGCTCCTTAATTGGGTACAACAGCCTTTACAGGTTTACATCACAGAATAAGTGGTCAAGTACAGGATGTCCAGGTTAGCATGATGCTTTTTGTTGCATGTTATGGGAGGATTTGGAACCCAACCAGTACAGTATTGAGGGGTAGTTGTTGCGGTTATAACTATTCTTTGGGGGGGATAAAAAGATATTGAGGGGTACTGTTATTGTTGTTTAAGTTAGGATAACTCAACTTTAGGCAGAAGTAGCAGCACCTCAGTGAGAAATTTTAAGGACAATATCCTTTTACCGAGAAAGGAAATCTCAAATTTACTTGAAAAATAAGCAGAGTAAGCTTACATCAACATCACTAGTGGGAAGATATAACCCCGTCTTGAATGAGCCGAAGACTTCTGGCTGGAAAAAGGAATAAGAATGATAAATTAAAACAACGAACTTCAACAGAGTAAATCAATCTGCTTCTGTACGTCACAGATAAAATGTGCTATATACTGATGGGAGGAGAATGGGAATCGTGAGAACAGACCTTGCAGTTGGGCCAGATATATCTGATAACATCAAAAACGCATTCTATGGCTGCATTACGAGATGCTTGCTCCTCAGGTGTAGGCGATAAAAACTCACAGAAATCTATTATCTCTGCAAATATAGCACACAGCAAATTTAGCTGCACAGCTTCTAGTTCAAAAATATGTAGTAGTATATAAATATGTGTATATAAATATGCATGTACGCAACAACAACAAGAAACACGTGGGGTCTGGAGAGGGGAGGGTCCAATAGACCCTCGGTAAACATGCATGCACACAAGAAAAAAATTTATCCAAGGGGTGTGGTCTAGTGGTCAATGAAGTCGAAGGACCATGAGGTTCTCATGTTCAAATTCTAGCGGAGGCAAAAGATACTACGTGATTTCTTCCCACATGCCTATGCCTAGATAGCCTTATCTAGCAGAATTACCCGATACCCAAAGACGGATTTGAGATTTAAAGTTTATGAGTTTTGAGGGACCTTGCGCTTGCCACCGAACCCACAGCCCATTTATGTTACTGGGTTCTAGTTTACTGTACGTAATGGATTTCTCAAACACATATATGGGGTCCGGGCTAAACTGCCAAACCCGTACCATATGTTGCATCTGCCCTCCCGGCACCAATTGGTGAGAGTCGAGGTGTACCCAAGCTAACGGGATACCACCATCATCAAAAAAAAATTATGGATGCACAAAAACACATGCGTGTGAACAGTACAAGGATACATCCATGATCGACACATATACAAATCAAAATTTAATTGCACTGCTTCTAGAAGAAGAATCAAGAGGAGAGTCAGAATTTCAAGGTTACGGGTTTGGGATTCTAGTCCTTTTAAGTTATTTGGTTCTAGATTACTAATTTGTACATATTCAATGAATTTACAAATATAAGGTTTGGAGCAAATTACTTGTAAACTAAAGAGAATGTTATACACATGCATAGATATACACATACGCACATATCTATGTGTTTGCGTGAGCTTATTCATTCTTTAAAATCATATTTCAGTTGAGGCTATAGATTAATCACAACAAGAAGACAATAACGAGACAATTAAAAGCCTATTTTGAGAAGCAAAATCGAAAGAAAAAAAACCGAAAACAGAATTGAGAGAACTAAAAACGATGTCGCAATACCCTTATGAAGCTGAAGCATAGGACTCTTAAACCGACAATTAGCACGAAACCAATTGCCTTCAAGTCCTCTCGTTGTTTCCTTAACCGGCAAGGGAGTAGCAGCAGCTGACGCCGGCGTGGAAGCGCAACCGTTATTCAGCTCGGCGGCGTCGCCGTCGAGATCGAGTGAGAAGTAATCGACCGCGGCGGTTTCCGCTGAGGAACATTGGAGAGTAGATAGAGAAATTTCGTTGCGGAATACAAGGTAAGGTTCATGTTCGTCGGAGGACGACGGAGGTGGGTGGTCGGTGGTGGAGGTAGTGGTGGCGGAGAGAGGGCTGAGAGTTTCGTACAAAATGCCCTCAACCTCCATTGGTTACCGAACCGCACAATGTGCCGCGCGTAGTCTACGGTCGGGGAATTAAGTTGGACTGTTCTAGTGGGGTATTTTGATACGGTTGAAAAAGTTGACGGGTAGATTATAAACCCTGATCCAATTTAGGGTTTTGCTTTTGATTTTTTATTTTATTTTTTTGGAATAGAAATCTAAGTAGCAAATCCTATTAAAAAATAAACTCGAATTTAAGCTTTGAGAATGGAATCATCTTTCGCAGTAAGCACTTTACCCCCCACCCAAAAAAAAAAAAAAAAAACTGGTGTAATTTCATTAGTCAGGCTATAAAAACAAATACGGAAAATTAAGTAAAAAATAAAAAAATATTCTAAAGAAGAAGAAAAGATGAGAAGTCCGGTGGCTCGTGCAGGGGGCCGATAAAACGCCGCACCAAAAGAAAAAAAAACATATGGAATTAATTTATGTTGAGGGAGGTTTGCTTTAATGGTAAAAAATATCTTCATCATCAATTGATATGTTTAACATATTTCACTTATGTGGAGTATAAATCAAAACACAATTCATTCTCTAGAGTGGAGGGAAAACAATTTTTTTTTTTTTTGGGTAACCAAAATCATTTTGGTTTTAAAACCATTTTTTACTAGGAGCCGTAATTAATGAATCCAGACTTATAATGGTTTCTTTGATAAATACATTTTTGTTATGAAATAATAAAAGGAGAAGAACAATATTGAAGAGAAAGGTAGGGAGAGAGAATTCTTATTGAATTTTGGGATGATTTACAATGGGGTAAGACCCCTCTATTTATAGGAGAAATATGACTTAGTCACAAAGTGAAACTCTCCACAAGATAGACATTCACTCCAAATAGAATTATAGACATTCACTCCAAATAGAATTATATTCTTAACACTCCCCCTTGAATGTCTACTCAATAAGTAATGTGCCTCATTAAAACCTTAACTAAAATAAAACCTAATGGGAAAAAAATCTAGAAAAGGAAAAAGAGTACACATATCTAATAATACGCCTTTTGGTTGCCTCGTTAAAAACCTCGCAAGGAAAACCCAGTGGGATAAAACCTTGTAAGGGAAAAAGAGTGCAACGCGCATTAACTCCCCCTGATGAGGAGCGTCAATTCACATCCTTGAGCCTTCGTATCCCGATATTGTGCACTAGCTTCTTGAAGGTTGACGTTGGTAGAGATTTTGTGAATACATCAGCCATATTATCACTTGAACGAATCCATTGCACATTAATATCACCATTCTTTTGAAGATCATGTGTGAAAAATAACTTTGGTGAAATGTGCTCTGTCCTATCTCCTTTTATGAATCCTCCCTTCAATTAAGATATGCATGTTGCATTGTCTTCATACAAAATAGTGGGTAACTTATCACATTTCACACCACATTTATCTCGAATAAGATGTATTATAGATCTCAACCACACACACTCTCGACTTGCTTCATGAATAGCAATTATCTCAGCATGATTAGATGAAGTAGCCACAATTGATTGCTTGGTCGATCGCCAAGATATGGCAGTGCCTCCACAAGTAAACACATAACTTGTTTGAGATCGAGCCTTGTGTGGGTCGGATAAATACCCAGCATCAGCATAACCAACAAGATCGGGACTGCAATTGTTGCCATAAAATAAGCCCATATCGGTAGTCCCTTTTAGATACTGCAATATGTGTTTGATCCCATTCCAATGTCTCCTTGTGGGAGCAGAGCTATATCTTGCTAAGACATTAACTGGAAAAGTTATGTCGAGCCTTGTAGTATTGGCAAGATACATTAGTGCACCAATTGCACTAAGATATGGTACTTCGGGACCAAGTAGCTCTTCATTCTCTTCTTGAGGTCGGAATGGATCCTTGTTCACATCAAGTGATCGAACAACCATCGGAGTACTTAATGGATGTGCTCCATCCATGTAAAACCGTTTAAGTACCTTTTCTATGTAGGTATATTGATGAACAAAAATTCCGTTTGCCAAATGTTCAATTTGCAAACTAAGACATAATTTTGTCTTTCCGAGATCTTTCATCTCGAATTCCTTCTTTAAATAATCAATTGCCTTTTGGAGTTCTATAGGAGTTCCAATAAGGTTTATGTCATCAACATATACGGCAAGTACAACAAATTCCGATGTTGTTTTCTTTATGAAAACACATGGGCAAATGGCATCATTTATATAGCCTTCCTTTAATAAATACTCACTAAGACGATTATACCACATTCGTCCTGATTGCTTTAGACCATACAAAGATCTTTGCAATTTGATTGAAAACATTTCCCGGGATTTTGAATTATTAGGCATTTTGAAGCCCTTGGGAATTTTCATGTATATCTCATTATCAAGTGAGCCGTAAAGGTAGGCGGTAACCACATCCATTAAATGCATGTCAAGTTTTTCATGGACAGCAAAACTAATGAGATAACGAAATGTTATAGCATCCATAACGGGTGAATATGTCTCTTCATAATCAACACCGGGCCTTTGTGAAAATCCTTGTGCAACAAGGCGTGCCTTATATCTTTGTACCTCATTTTTCTCATTTCTCTTGCGTACAAAGACCCATTTATAGCCAACAGGCTTTAACACCATTAGGTGTTTGGACTACAGGCCCAAAAACTTTACGTTTTGCAAGTGAATTCAACTCTGATTGGATTGGTTCTTGCCATTTTGGCCAATCAAGTCTTTGTCGACATTCGCCAACAGATTGAGGTTCAAGATCCTCATTTTCTTGCATAATGTTAGATGCAACATTATATGCAAAGACCTAATCCACCACTATATCCAATCGATTCAAATTTGTCTCAATATCGATTGGATTTATTGATAGTTCCTTATTTTCTTGAGTCTCGGGCTCAGGTGGATTCCTCATGAATCTCAGAATTTATTAAGTCGTGGATTTCTTCGTGAGATTCTTTCATAGTGTCATTTTGATCATTTATTTTCCTTTTTCTAGGATTTCGATCTTTGGAACCTAATGGTCTGCCACGTTTCATGCGTGCTTTTGACTCATTAGCTATGACACTAGAAGATTGTCCAATAGGGACATCAATACGGATTGGAACATTCTCCGCAGGGATATGTGATTTTGTTATCCTTTTCATATCCGTAAATGCATCGGGCATTTAATTTGTTATTCTCTGCAAATGAATAATCTTTTGTACCTCTTTTTCACAAATAGAGGCACGTGGATCAAGATGAGATAATGATGGATTTTTCCACAAAATTTCCCGTTTGGTTTCACCAACTTCTCCCCTAATTTTGGGAAAAGTGTCTCATCGAATCGACAGTCTGCAAATCGTGCAGTAAATAAATCTCCCGTTAATGGCTCGAGGTAGCGAATAATGGAGGCGATTCAAACCCAACATATATTCCTAACCTTCTTTGCGGACCCATTTTGGTGCGATATGGCGGTGCTACAAGCACATATACTGCGCATCCAAAAATTCTTAAATGGGATATATTAGGTTCATGACCCAAAACTAATTGCAACGGGGAATATTTATGATAATTTGTCGGTTTGAGACGAACTAGCATTGCTGCATGCAAAATGGCGTGACCCCAAACAGAAGTGGGCAACCTCGTTTTCATGAGTAACGGTCTTGCTATCAATTGCAGACGTTTAATTAAAGACTCTGCAAGACCATTTTGAGTGTGAACATGAGCTACGGGATGTTCCACTTTTATCCCAATTGATAAGCAATAATCATTAAATGCTTGGGATGAAAACTCAACAGCATTATCAAGTCTAATAGACTTAATTGGATTATCAGGAAATTGTGCCCGTAATCGAATTATTTGTGACATTAATTTTGCAAACGCGAGGTTGCGAGATGACAATAGGCACACATGAGACCATCCAGAGGATGCGTCTATCAAGACCATAAAATATTGGAACGACCCACTAGGTGGGTGAATAGGTCCACAAATGTCCCCTTGTATACGTTCCAAAAACGCAGGGGACTCAATTCCAACCTTTGTTGGTGATGGTCTAATAATTAACTTGCCTTGATAACAAGAAGTGCAAGAAAATTCATCATTTAAAAGAATTTTTAAATTCTTTAATGGATGCCCATTTGAGTTTTCTATGATTCGTCTCATCATAATTGATCCAGGGTGTCCCAATCTATCATGCCAAAGTACAAAAGTATTAGAATCAGTAACATTTTGGCTTACAATAGAATGTGCCTCAATTGCACCAATTCTTGTCCAATACCGGCCACAAGACAAAGATGGGAACTTCTCCAATAGCCCTTTTCTGGCGAGAGACATTTTTGGTAATGATGAGATATTCAAGATTATTCTCATCTATTGTCTCAATATGATATCCATTTCTGCGGATATCTTTAAAACTCAACAAGTTCCTCTTGGACTTGGAGGAGAACATTGCATTCTCTATGATAAGTATTGTTCCCATAGGCAGAGTTATAGTAGCTCTTCCGGAGCCTTCAATTAATTTACTACTACCGAAATTGTAGTAACATCTACCTTACACATACTTAAATGCGAGAAATATTTATTCTCTTTGAGTATTCTATGTGTTGTACATGAATCAACTAAACAAATATTTTTACAATTGAAATTCGATCCAAATTTGCTTTGTGAGGTATCCATATTTGCTTTCCATGATTTGACATACAAAACAAAATATACGAATAAACATTAGTATTTTTTTTTGAGTGTATACTTATAATACTAATGAATAATTAAAATTGTGATTAAATATCTCTATGTACTGTAGCATGTATCAAGTGCTCTATACTTATGGATATATAAGAAAATAACATCTACATACACAAAATAACATTTGAAGACGTAGTTATGTACAAACATTTCTAAAAAACATGTGTTAACTGCAATTCTTCTTGTTGTAATCACAATGTATTATTAAAATAATAACAAATACTACTATCTTATTATCTCGTTTGGTTTCATGTAAAAAAAAACTAACTACCACAATAGTGTAAGGTAATAACAAGATAGCAACAATATATTATATCACATTTATATACTAGTGTGGTCAATTTAAAGACAGGGATTCGTACCCTTTTGTTCAAAACCAGTAACTAAATTTTCTTATTCACATCACAATATTACTCTAATAAATAATATATTAATCCTTGAATATTAAGTAAACTGAAACATTGTTTAAAACAAAAACTAGAATTATTTTTAATCGAATGAACTGACACTAATTCATAAAATAAATAATATGAATTGATACTAATGCATACTAGTTTATTCACTAACTAATACAAATAAGCAAAATAAAAATAAAGTCAAACTACTCAGTCATCTTTAACCACGGATCCATCACCGATCAAGTGGTCTATTTTTCCATCAGGGCGCTCAAAGAAGTCTGTCACATCCAAGTGGGTGATGTCAAAATCATTATCAGAGACAAAATTGGCTTCAAGGCCTTTATTCTTTAGAGATGCTTGATAAAGATCAACCAAATGTCTTGGTACACGACAAATTTTTGCCCAATGCCCTTTTCCACCACAAAATAAGTGGATCTTTGACTATGAGATATTCAATTTTCAACCCTTCATCAAGGTGATGGCGCAAGAAAATCAAGGCCTTAGCACAATCTTGGGTGGATGCTTTATTTCTGTCTTTAATGGCGTCTCCAAGACCCATTGCATCTAAGTGGATTTCAGCATCCAACACCCATGTCATATAGTTCTTGCTCGAAATTTCAAGGGCAACGAACTTTCTTTTCATAATGTCAGTCATAATTAAAAAGAGGAGAAAAATTACCTTAATCTTCTGAGAGAGTTTCTTGAGACGGTAGAGTCTCGTGCTGATAACGTGTTATGAAATAATAAAAGAAGAAGAACAATATTGAAGAGAAAGGTAGGGAGAGAGAATTCTTATTGAATTTTGGGATGATTTACAATGGGGTAAGACCCCTCTATTTATAGGAGAAACATGACTTAGTCACAAAGTGAAACTCTCCACAAGATAGACATTCACTCCAAATAGAATTATAGACATTCACTCCAAATAGAATTATATTCTTAACAATTTTGTTAAAATTCGTTATATTTACATCAAACCAATAAATATTGATACACCTAATTATCATTTATCTATGTTTAAACAATATGTATTCTCATTATAATTTTTAATAGTTGAACAAATTATTTAGTTGGTCTAAATAATGAGTACCATGGTGCAATAAGCGGGATTAAAGTTGCTCCAATGAAAATAGTTGCTCGGGCTCTCCAAAGAATGCTATAGCACAAGTAGCAGATCCTTAAAAACTACACAAATTTTGAAGAATCCGACATGAATTAGGCAAAATTTTCAAAGAATCCGAACAACTGAAACACCCTCTAATGACTTTCATATTTGATGTTAACAAATTCTGAGAAAGAAACCACGAATAAGCCTGTATAAATTATAGGAGCTATACACATTATAAATCAGATTAATACATCATGGTCTAAAGAGCTCTACCTTTGCTGTCTACAAACTCACAAAAACCAGAAGAAAAGCTGAAGGAAAGTATAGCATGAAACTATACATATCCCGACATGGATGATGCAGAAAAGAATAATTGGTTCCTTTACATTATATTACCCAATTATGTCGACAATTGCACCATAATAAAGTTGAACAAGTTGTTCAACATTCCGTCAGTTCTATCTATAGTCAAAATCCAATGTCAGCATCCCTATACATCATTCTCATTGATCAACCATGGAAATAGCTCATTTTCTCTTGCCAGTTCCTCTTTTTTTATTGAGGAAGCTCGTGACAGGTCCTGATTGTGCCAAGTAAAGAAACTTCTCACAATCCTTTGCACCAATCTCAGTAAATGCATCTATGACCGTCTTCATAAATATTGCCAAAGAACCCTTAAAACTCGGTGAGCAGCTCTTGTCACCCTCATCGACATCCTGAACACCTCCCTTGACAAGGCTACCTACTTGAGCACCATCCATATATGTCTTACACGCCACGAGTATATCCAGAGCACTTTGTACGAAATGCCCTGCTACAAAATCCTCAAAGTGCTGCAGCAAGAGCCACGACTGGAATTAGTATTTAATGTAGAACCACAAGGTTGAAAAAGCCATTACTAAGTCAAGAAAAAGTCGTAAATGACATGCAGCATAAGAAAACTTATTTGGTATTAGATGGTTAAGAGCACCAATTCATGCACGTTATGATCACGGCACATAAACAATTTATGAAAATAAGGATACCTTTGGCGGACGCCTCATGGAGAAGACCATTGTCTTAAGATTTAAAATATAAGTGCTCTCATTATACTGCAGTGAGCTTGCTTCTCCTTTAGGTGTCCCGCTCATGCCTGCCCAACCAGGCTCATTGAAATAGGGCTTTGCATTCAGAATTAGCCCTTGTATGGACACCAAAACTTGCAGCATGGTAGATTCACGAGGGATCCATTTCTCCTTCCCTGTGCCGCTCCAAGTGTTGAGAAGACTCAGGCAGACTTTTCCACAAGCATATAAATTAGGATTGAGTCGAAGGCCAAACGAATGGTAGTGAACTTGCTGGCAACAATAGGTTGGGAGGTGTTAGGCTTAAGGTCGAAAGAGGATAAAGTAGTACAGTATAGGATTTTCACCAAGGGGATTCAACAACAATCCAGTATAATCCCACTTAGTGGGGTCTGGGGAGGGTTGTGTGTACGCAAACCTTACTCCTACCCTTGGGTAGAGAGGTTTCCAAAGAGACCCCGGGCATCCTTCCCTCCAAGATTCTCACCTTGCTCTTGGGAAGACTCGAACTCACAACCTCTTGGTTAGAAGTGGAGGTTGCTTACCATCGGAGCAACCCCTCTTGTCCACCAAGGGGATTCAGAAGATTAAAAAAAAAAGTAAACACGTGAAAAAATGAAGGGGATTGAACAGCTAATATATACATAAAAAAGTTTTGAGCTCATATACACAATATAATTTTTCAGAGAAGGGGTTCAGCGCCAGCCTAGCCCCGCCCAGGAGCAAGATACATACTGGTGGAACATTGGGATAGTTGCTTGGAAAGAGAACATCAAAGAAGAAAAGGCCATCATGATATGGAGTTCCATCAGCTCCCTTAATAACTGCCCTCAACAGATCCATTCTTGTTTCATACACCCTGACAAATATTGTATCTGCTCAATAAAAGATGACCAGATGAGAGTGGTCAGAAAAAATTGCAAAAGCATGTGTTATAGTTACACATGGAAGGCTGAGCTTTTAAGACTATACTAGACAGTATTTCTAGGCTTTTGTTTGTTAAATTTCAAAAGTTTGATGAAAAAGAAAATCATAACACATCACGTGGAACTTTGCTTGTAATACCAGGCAGATCTTTCTCCAGGATTTTCCATTCCTCCTGTATTTTCTTGGCCCAATTTTTAGAAGGCTGTAACAGTGCGAAAGATACAATAAGAAGATGAAGCCAGAAGTAATCATAGTTTCCGAATCTTACTTGGGTTAAACTAACCTGGTTTTTTGAAGAAGCAGAATAGTAGTGGTCTGTATAATCCTGAACAGTATCAAATTTTTTGAAAAGACGGAGCTTCTTCAGAGTTTCACCTTCTGTAGGTTGTTCCCCATTAGAAGCAGGCCCCAAAGGAATTGACGGTCTTGCTGTAGTTTTAGCACTTTGAAGCAAACCCGGATTCAAGGGTGCAAAACCCATTTCCTGAGGGAAATAGTTTGCAGCCCCTGACGCATGAGTAAATCCTGATGAGACCTGAGTGGTTGGATTAAGTAATAAATTCGTCCAATCAGGCACTGGAGATCCCATGGAAAAATTTGGGGGATAAAACGCACTAGGACTAGATTGGTTATCCAAACCATAAGAAGCTGTAGCATGGGATGGATGGAATTTCGTTGTACAATGGGAAAACAAATGTTTTTCTGCCCCAGATGAGAAGTTCATTGAACTACTTTTTCCCTCAAAATTTGAACTTCCGATGGATAATAGGCTCTCTTTGCCTAAAGCAGGTCCTAGATATGACCGAGACTGCCCAAACAGTGTAGGCTGACTAACAAGAGTTGAGCTGCTAAATGAAGCGGACTGGTTCCTTGATGCCACTTTTCCATGGGCGGGACAAGGCATCCATGGGATTGGAGCCTCAACTCCTGGGGGAATATCCATGTTATCAAAATGTGATTTCATAACACCGTCATACAGTAAGTCATCATAATACATGTCTATGTGCTCATCAATAACAAAATCATCTATAGTGATTGGATTATCTGATGCTGAAGGGCACTTCTTCTTTGAAGACTGAGCCCCATCTGCTGGTCCACTATTAGCTGAACTACCATGACCAAGGGAAACATCGACCAATATATCCTGCAATAGAGGTTATTGACAAAATTAGTCTCCCAAAGGAACAGCATAGAAGATGACAGAACCAGTAGTTTGAGAAGATGTTGGCAATCCTCTTATTACCTTCCCCTTGCCACTAGATTTTACACTTCCCTCAATGTGCTTAACATCACTAATATCTTCTTCCTCGTCAACATCTATTATTTCATGGCAAATAACCTACAAAATAATACATTACCATTAGAATCATAGACAACAAAGTTACAAGGAAAAAAGATTCAAGTCAAAACAATAATTGCTTGTCTTGTCAATAGAACCAAGGTTCCAGCAGAATCTCTTGCAAATTTTGAATAAAAAGCATACATACACACAGTCATTTCATAGAAAAGATATAAAGAGGGTTAGCTAATCAGAGGGACTCTAGTCATTTTTCAATTTTCTTTTTTCCTGAAGAGGCATTCATACATATAAAAAGATTTCTAAGGGAGGAAATAGGAACTTTTAATCATTTAAAAAGAAAAAATAAATTCAAAGTAACTTTTACTCCCTCCGTTTCAATTTATGTGAACCTATTTCCTTTTTAGTCCGTGCCAAAATAAAATGAACTCTTCCCCTATTTGGAAACAATTTACCTTTATGCAATGATTTATAACCACACAAAATACATATGCCTCATTTTACACCACAAGTTCAAAAGTCTTCCCTCTTTTCTTAAACTCTATGACATGGGTTCACACAAATTGAAACAGAGGGAGTATAAAAGATCATAAAGACCGTACAACAAGATCATGTTGAAGGCAGGGTAAGCAACCTGAGCACTTCTTTTATAATCGGGCGCATGGGCCAAAACGTACGCACCTCACTAATCTACAGGTACCTACTACCTCCCATCACCAACTACCTCCCGCCAACTCAAATACCAACTAACTCTGCCCACCAAGATGTCAACAAATAGGAAAAATCAGCTTGAGTATTTTTGCCTCTGCTAGGATTTGAACTCGGGTCTCCCATGGTTCATTTAGCTTCATTGAATACACCCATGGTGAAAATGCCTACTCTCTTTATTCTCGTTATTGTGATAAAGTAATAATTTATTGATGTGTACCGGGAGCTTAGTGCACCGGGCTGCCCTTTAATAATTTATTGATGTGTGAAAAATTCCCATATACAAGTGATGCACAAAAACTAAAACATCTGGACAAGAATGTGGTTTTCCATAAAAGACAATCAGCTATTGTACAGGAACTTCGTGGGTGCACCAAAATTTAGTAAACCAAAAGATTAGCTCTCAACTGTACAAGAACATTTTCCACCCCCTCAAGAGATTTACTATCTCCCCCCACCCCCCAATCCAGTAGTACCAAATAAGGGCCAAAAATGTGAAAAAGTCCCTTTGAACCAGGGACAAAATAGATTTGAGAAAAAATTGAACTGAAGTTGAATACAGCTTCCACCTACGACCTAAACAGCTGCAATGATAACAAAACAACAACAACAACAACAACAACCCAGTATAATCCCACTTAGTAGGGTCTGGGGAGGGTAGTGTGTACGCAGACCTTACCCCTACCTGGGGTAGAGAGGCTGTTTCCAAATAGACCCCCAGTGATAACAAAACAACTCAATTAAAAAAAGGAAGGAACCAAGTCCTTTTTTCTACAGATTTACTTCTGAACACAGAAGTACAGGAAAAAAATATGAATCTTTTTCACAACACGCTAGATGCTACCTCACTTCCTCACCATTCTAAACTTATTAAACATTCCCATATATGAATCTAATAATCAAACATTACAATTAATTCTACTTCCTTGTTTTTGCAGTCTGTAACTTCAGACATTCCAATAATGTAAAATTAACACACACATCTAAACCAACAGTAAGTCAAAAGACTTGGTATAAATTTATTGTATCCTAAGATATACCCTATGTTGTATGTAAGGGGTGAAGATATAATAATATCATGATTTCTGAGCTGACGGGTTTATTGGTTGTTATATCTATGGATAATGCATCGACGGTATGCACGAGTCTTCAGGGAGAAAAGAGAAAAGAAAACTTATATGGTTACATTGTCACATAACCATCTCTGGCGTGTTCATCCAAATGCCATGAAGTGTTAACATGTTGGGGGTAAAAAACATATTACTTGGAGCACCATTTTTTAAGCAAAACTTGGTAAACCGGCTAGGATAAGCCCCTAACCTTTGCATTTTCTCGCAGTCATGCAAAGCAAGCCTGGAATAACGACTATGTGATCAAGTATCAAACTTAAAAATTTCAATTTATAATGTTTTGGAGAAGGGTAGTAGCTGCTAAGTATGGAGTTCTAAACAATGGATGGTTTTCGAGTGAATAAGTCATACTGAAGGGGAATCTTTTTAGGGGAGGGACTGGAACTAGATGCCTTAGTTATACTGTTCGTAAGAAGCATAATGCATTCTTAGGATGATGACACCGGAAACATACTCAGCGATGCTTTTTTTGATGAGAGGAATTTTTTTATTCAAATAATACCAAGAGGTACTATACTGCACAATAAATCCCAATATATATAAATAATGGTATAGTACTCCACACTCAGAGATATGGGACATTTTGCATTATGGTGGATGATAGAGAGGCTATGGTAGCAAGCAGTTATATCAGAAGGGCAGACCAGCGATCTTCCTTTTTTTTTTTTTTTGTGAATAAAGTGATGCGACCAGGGGATCATGTGCAATATAAACTTCAAGAAGGGCATACAGAAGTTGGAGTGTGATAGAAGTTCTTCCAAAAAATCCTTGATTTCTTGGGAGGGTGATGGGAGACGCAATGATTTGGAGGGGGTGATGGAGACAACATTACCAGGTTAACAAACTTAATTTCACTTTCTGAATAGGAGTTACGTATTATACAATGATAGTGTAATTAATTTTTTACGCCACCAATGTAATTTAACCCATTACAGCAAGTTGCTTATCATTTAGTCTAGGTTACCAATAAATGCTAAGTAGTATTAAATAGAGTTACCTCTAAGGCTACAATTACCTTTTAAGAGACCGATTATTTAAAAAAAAATTACACCATCAGTGCAAACAACTTCAACTCTTCCTAATAAAAAGAAAGTAAATTATCTGCAAAGCCAAAAGCTTTAAGAACTTTATACCTGCTTTTGCTTAGGAGATTTCGATTTGGAACTCCAATTGATAGGTCGCGATATTTCCACTACCTCCGCATCAATTGAACTCGCACCTGGAAACACTCTTTTCCTGCGCATCAATAATACTATCTCAAACCACATATCCCCGAATACTTAAAAAATTAAAAAAAAAACAAGAAACAAGAAAATGATCAAATGTTCTATCTTTCTTTCTTTTCTTTCTATTGAAACTAGGAAATGGTAAGGGCCAGCGGAACACATGGTTCGAAACGGGATGAGATAACAGAGCCGCTGCTCTACCCTTCTCCACTTCAACCACTTACATATCACTTAAATATTAGGCTTTTTGTTTCAAAACATCACGCATTGCGTTCTTACCACTAGACCAAAGCTGTGGGTCTGCTTTACTTCAATAACATCAAAAATATAAAATAAAATAAAAACTTTTATATAAAAGAGTTCATCAATTTAGGGTCGTATTTTACACTTCTTCTCAGAAATCAATACAATCAAGAATCACAAACCCCTACCCACCACCACCACCAAATACTTTTTTTGATGAATAATATAAAAAAAATACATAAAAGAGAATGATCAACTGGGTGTGTCTGTTTGTGTGCTTACATAGAATTGCGAGTGACATATTGAGCACGCGGTGTGGGCGTCTCCATTGGTCTCCGATTGTATGTGTAGGTGAATTGATCAAATCGGCGATTAGGGCTAAACTCCACAGTTTCTCGTCATCTTATTATTATTATTATACATGCAAAATCGACTGTCTATGTAATGTTCCGTCTCCACCGGGGATTCTATATTTAACATAATACTCTCTGTGTGAGAGAAGAGAGAGAGTCGTGTTCCAAAAAGAGTCTATCTAGCTTCCCGACTCGCTCTTCCCGCGCCTAGTTAAGTGGGTAGAGCTCCCCGACCCCCAACCCCTAAACCCAAACACAAACACACGCGTTGGGTGTGTTTCTTTCTTCTTCTTTTTTTTTTTGTCCAACAATAACATTTTATTTAACCAAGTATAATATGTACATCTACTAGTTCATTGTTGACTTTAGAACTAGTCCTATTCTTTATAACTTTCGGAACATTCCTCCTCTCCTCTAGCGGAATCCGGAACCAAAGTATTGTTTTTATTAATATTAGTAACATTTTTAGGTGTTTAAAAAAAAACGACATAACTATATACAACGCCACCTAAAGTGGCGTTGTACATTAACGGTAACGGCTCCGTTAGTGTACAACGCCACTTAAAGTGGCGTTGTATCTGTCAGTACCTGTACAACGCCACTTTACCTGTCGTTGTACACTTTTCAATAATTGAATAGCACAACGCCAACTCTTTTGGCGTTGTATCACAAGCCCTGGCTCTTCATCTTCTATATAAAGAGGTGTTACGTTAGGATCATATACATTCAAACAATTTATAACACTCTTCTTGCTCTATTGCTCTTCTTGCTCTATTACTCTTCTTGCTCTATTATTCCTAAATTCTACAGCATTTCTTCATTATGTCTGAAAAGCGAAGGATAAGAACTTCTTTATATTGGGGTGGTGAGATTTTGATGGAGAATAACTCTGTCAGCTACAGTTTGCCCGCCCAATGTCATGTTAAATTGCCATTGACAATGGAATACGATACATTGATATCGTTGTTATGCAAAAAAATGAGTGTGAGGAAACGTTCCGTCATACTTAAAGTTACCGGAAGATATCCGTATTCCGTCACTTCGCAAGGGGTTATTTTTTACTCGGAGTTTAACATCGACGATGATGAAACTTTGCGTGATTTTTTGAGGACTCCGGACGAATGTCGTGATTTTATTCTAATCACAATGCTGGAGATGTACGTGAAGGTGGAAGACGTCCTTAAAAATGAGCTTCTGCGTAGTATAGATAACCCTCAATCATCGGGCGGTTATTATGGAACAGCTTTGGATTTAAACTTATCACCGCCTGCTTTCCATAACTCACAAGACGACTGGTAAATTTTATTTATTATTTGTGATAATTAAGTATATATTTATTAAATTGATTTAATAGTAACACTCGCATATTTAATATGGGGTACCGACCAGATATGAATTTAACAAGTGGCCAATCCGGTAGTCATGTCCAGCTTGGAATTTCATCACATTATGACTTGTAAGTTAAGTGATTTATGTGAATTAGGAAAATTATATATAAAACATGGGATTTCATCATATTTCTTTTGATTGTGCAGTGAAGATGAGCAAGTTGAACTCACACAATTGCCCGAAAATGATGTATTACATCGGGACATGGCAGATGCACAAAGTGATGAAGAGAACAGTGACTACGACAATAATGCGGATGAATCCGGTGATGAGACACCTTTTGATTGTGAGGATGGTGATGCTGAGGATGATGAGGAAGAACCTGGTTTGAACAGAGACCCCCCAAGTCAAAAAGTGTATGAGTCTGAAGTGTCGTTTAATTCAAGAGAGATTCCTTACATTGACAATTTATCAACCATGCCGGATGTGGAAGCTCTCACACGGGATTTTGATGAAATCCGGACTGCAATGTGGGATGAAACTAGACCAACGGTGCATGCAAAGGGGATGCTTTTTCCTGATAAAGTGCGCCTAACCAGGGCTTGTAAAATGCACAACGTAAAAGACTGTCATGAGATGCTGGTAGCGGAGTCAAGTCCAATGGTATACAAGGTTATTTGTCGCAGGTGGTTTTGGCCATGTAATTGGATGCTGCGTGCGACAAAGAAGAAGACAGGTATGTGGAAAGTGGGTGTTCTTCTAGTTTACCTAACAATGTATGAGTTGTAATAATATGTAATGTGTATTTTGGTTTATTTCTAATGTGTATTTTGGTTTATTTATGAAATAAAATTATGTTTCATTAATGTTGTAGACGTTAATTCGAAGGCCTATACCTTTTGATCTATAAGGAATCAGGAAAACTTCAAAACATGAAAGTTGTAGACCTTCATGTCTACTTTGCAGAAAGCTAAATAAATTGTAATTTGGATCTCCGTAGTGAAAGTTATGGTCTATTCAAAATGACTAGTGGAGCTCGTTTTCCAGAATTTTCTTGCGGGAACCTATCAATGACATAAAGTATTAAAGTAGTCATAAAGTGACTGAAAACAATGACATAAAGTAGACATATCAATGACATAAAGTAGACATATCAATGACATAAAGTAGACCGATCAATGACATAAAGTAAACATATCAATGCATAAAGTAGACCTTACATAAAGTGACTGTAAAAGCTGGCCGTGTACCATACAACGCCATTAACAGTGGCGTTGTGCATACAACGCCATAAGAAGTGGCGTTGTATGTTAATTCACTCATCTATAAATACAGAGCTCATTTCGTTATCACATACGCTCAAAAAAATTACTAAACCAGAATATTTCTTCAAAACTTTGATTTTTTCGAAGTAAAACTAAATGGCTCAATATGGTACACCAGTGTGTTACTGTGGAAAAAAATGTGTGCAACAAACATGTTGGGAAGGTGATGATGTTGGACGTAAGTACTGGATGTGCATGAACCAGATGGATTGCTACAAAAATCCGAATGAACCAATGTGTGAGTTCAATGAATGGGCTGAGGAACAATGTCTCCAAGCAAACTACAGAGAACGAATGCTTAATCTGCATAATATGTGGTTAGCCCAAGCAGAAAGCAGCTACAATAGCAATATAAGAAGGATAAAACTCAGGGACGAGGTGAGGGAAGAAAAGAATAAAAAACTGAGAGCAGAATGGAAATTGGCATCAGCTACGGGAGAAAACCAAAAAAATAAACAGGAAATTGCGGAGCTTAAGGCGAGAGTAAAAGAGTTAGAAGACGAAAAAGAACAATTGCTTGAACGATTTAAGTGGTTAGAACGTAGAATAAATGGAAGTAGGGACTAAATAATTCCTACTATATGTTTAGTTCATTTGTATGTTTGTCTTTCTTATTATGTTTAGTTCATTTGTATGTTTGTCTTTCTTATTAATTTATGTTTGTGTTTGTGTTCTATTAATTTATGTTTGTGTTTGTGTTCTAGTAATTTAAATTTAAGTTAAATATTATGTTTTTGTTCGTGTTTAAATATTTAGAGTTTTTGTCGCATACGAATCAAATAAAACAAATGACCAACTTAAAAAATTAATAGCGGTAGGTACAACGCCACAATAAGTGGCGTTGAACATAAATATTTATAAACACACGTTCAACGCCACAGTAAGTGGCGTTGTAACATAACGTCCGTTATATACAACGCCACTTATTGTGGCGTTGTATATACTTACGTTTTTTTTTTTAATGTAGTTCTGTTACTAATTTTAATAAAAACAATACTTCGGTTCCGGATTCGAACATTCCTCCTCTCCTCTAGCTTCTATTACAATATAGACCTATATTAGATTTAGGTATGAGTTTAATCTATCTAATAGCTTTTTCCAACTGCTTCGATGTTGTCATTTCCTATGCAGTTGAACTACAATCTCTCTTAATTTTAGAATGCGATCTCGTCGTTGTTCTTGAATTCTTCTAGCATTTCGTTCACTCCAAATATGGTAGATAGTCACAGCTAGTAACCATCCTAGGACCTCTGCTTGGGCTTTGTTGTTGCATCTTTTGGTCGTTAACCTCTCAACTTACTCCTCCCAACTTCCCACTTGACTACACTCTCCTGCCCAACGTAAGAAAGAGCTCCATACTGCCTTGAGTACTTACACTCAAAAAATAGATGTAAGTGTGTTTCTTCAGCATCAGGCATGCATAATACACAGTTCTTAGGAAATTGAATTCCCCATTTAGTCAATCTACCAACTGTAGAGAGTCTTTTATGAAGTGCAAGCCAAAGTATAAATCGATACTTTGGCACAGTCCATAATGTGTTTTGGGATTGGTTGGTATTTGGGGTCCCAAGGGTCTTAGGTGGATTTTGGGTGGTTGACGGATTGAATTTGGAGTTTGAAGAAGAGTTGAAGTTGTTGGTTGCTGGTGTAACCACACTTGCGAGACTAGGGCCGCAGAAGCGGCTCAATGGTCGTAGATGCGGAATTTGGCGAAAGAGGGATGGGACCGCATATGCGATCATTTTTCGTAAATACGGGACCGAATCTGCAGAAGAAAGGGCGCAGAAGCACAAAAAAGGGAGCCTGGAGGAAATCGCAGAAGCAGTAGGATGGCTCACACCTGCGAAATCACAGAAGCAACCTGCGGACCGCATGTGCGGAAAGTGCAAGAGGCAGAAAGTGTTTTAAAAATCGAGATTTGGCCATTTTCTCTCATATTTTCTTGGCTTGGGCATTTCTCGGAGGGTTTTAAGAGGGGATTTTCATCTTCAACAATAAGGTAATCTATCCACACCTATCTTGAGTTAAATACATTGATTATGTATGGATTTTAGCATGTAAATAGATAGAAATTTGGGGTTTTGGTGGAAAGACATAGAAATTGATATTCTTGGACTTTGACCAAGATTTTGGGTATGGAATTGAGAGTAAATTATATATTTGAGATTGCGGAGTTATGGGTAAGCTTAATCTTTGAAATTTTTTGTCAACTTTTCGATCGGGGTTAGGAATTGGTATATATTGAATTGTAATGAGTAATTGAGCATATATCAATGGATTTGTATAATTGTTGTATAGCTTCAGGGCATTGTGCATCAATTCGAGTCTTCGGAAGGGCATGGAATGCCGGTTATGGATCTTTAAAGTGAGGTGAGCCCCCTTGCTAACCTTGTAAGTGGGAATTGTCCTCATAGGTGAAATAATTGGTTATGTGCTCCTATTTATGGGGGCTATGTACGTATGAGGTGACGAGAGTCCGTGCGTAGCTACTGATATGTGTAAGTCCGGGTAGTCTAGGACCCAAAATTATGCTATACTTGGAATATCTGTGAACTTATTGTTAATTGGATTTCTTAAATCATATTGAATTGGTAAATGAATTTCTAAGAGGATTAAACTTCATTTTCTTAAATCATTAAAAGAGGATTGGATTTTATTTGGATAAATGATCCCTGATAAACTCTTAATTTGTTGTTTGAGCATGTATTTCTATGTGTACATGTGTCGCATGTATGGTACGCGAGCAGGGTGATTATTTATTTATATTTCACTGCGTTGTACGTATGATTCACGAGCAGGGTAATAGTCTATGATTTGTGCCACTCGACCCTTGGTTGTGAACATTTTACATTTACGTTGGATCGGGTCGTATGACCTCGACATGAGTTGTTCATGCTTGTATTGATTGCCTTAAGATTTATTGATGTTACTATCTACACTCCCCTACTTGAGATAATTGTTAATTAATGGATTGTAATCTCGGAGGCTTTAAATAAAAAGGGAACTTTCACCTATTTAGTGACTCATTTGAGTCCACTATTGTTCTTAATCAATTCGTGAGTCATTGCATTAATAATATTATTATTGGACCGTTAGTAAGTGTCGAAGTTGCCATCTCGTCTCTACTTCTTCGATATTAGGAGGGATACTTACTGGGTACACATTATTTTCATACTCTTGTTACACTTGTTCATTTGTTTCACAGGTATAGGTATCTCTATTGGCCCATTGGGCGTAGCAGCACGGGCAACCCGGAGACTAGGTGAGCTGCATTCCCTCTAGGCGACCTGAAACTATTATAGTCTCTTCTAATGTATGGTATTTATTTTCTATCCAATTTGTATTCCAGACGGATGTTGTATTGTATGGTTTCTTAGAAATAGCTCATGCACTTATGACACTGGGTTATGGGATGTCTATAGGTTTATTTAGAATTTTAAAAGTTGCTAAATGTTTAATTTCTTATTCAGTGGAACTTACTATATATAGTTTAAGCGTATAAAAGAACAGATTTAAAAAATATTGAAAACAACAATTTAATTAAGTTAATTGGTTGGTTTGCCTGACAGCGGTGTCCGGCTCCATCACGACCCCTAGTGGATTTTGGGTCATGACATCCAGGGTCGATTAAATCCCAGGCGCACCACCAATAATGAAAGGCCTGGATTCCGATATGTTTCTCCAAAAGCCTTTCCCTCAGAGCATAGCTCCGAAGCCAATCCCTAAGAAGTTTCGTATGCCAAAAACCTGAAGTATAATGTAATTACTGAGCTAAATAAACATATGACCTTCTACACGTGTGCCATCAAGGGGAACGGCTTGGAGGATGATGAGATCATTTCCGTTCTTCTGAAAATGTTCGGAGAGACGTTGTTAAAATGAGCCATTATATGGTATCACAAATTTCCCCTTTCTATTCACTTGTTTGATATGCTTGCAGATGCCTTTGTAAAAGCGTGCACCAAGGCCATCAAGGTCGAGACCACGAAGTCAAACATTCTCAAGGTAAATCAACGAGATAGCAATTTGCTAAGGGAATTTGCGACAAGGTTTCAAATAGAATGGATGGACCTGCCTCTGGTTGTAGATGATTGGGCCATTCAGGCATTCACCCAATGATTCAATCCCCAAAGCTCGTTCCTTCACATAATTTGAGGCAAAATTTGTTAAAATACCCGGTGGTGACTTGGGACTAACATCCATAACATGTACTAATAAAAAAATTAGGGTAAATATGATCAGCTCGGGGTCCCTTTCGGATTTGTTTATCCCATCAGTACTATGATAGATCCAAAAGAGATGTCAATCATGAACCAAGATCGAATAGAGATCGATATCAACCATATAAGGGATATCAAAGTTGTAGTGTGTCCGGACACAACCCTACGAAGAGTGAAAGAAGGAGCGATCGAGGTCATAATAACTAGGGACTCATAAGCAAAAACAGTTTTGACAGACATCGGGTCTAAGGAAACACCAAGGTTATTAGAGTACAACTTCAATGTTGATGATTCTAACATCGTATCAGCTATTGGACGCATCAAAAATACTAAGTGGCCTCGACCATTGCAATTTGATCCTGCCCAAAGGACTCCAACCTGATGTGTAAACATCATGGCACTCACGACAATAAAACCGAAGATCGTAGACATCTGAGAGAAAAAGTAGCCAGGTTATTCAATAATAGGCACCTCCGAGAATTTCTAAGTGATCGAGCCAAAAATCACTTCAAGAATAGGGAAGCCAACAAGTAGATCGAGTAGGATCAGGAACCTCAGCACGTCATTAACATGATCATTGGTGGAGTTGACATCCCCAAGGGCCTATGTTAAAACATACTAAAATGTCCATTACGAAGGAAAAATAGATTCGAGATTATAAACCGGAGGGAGCCGTCTCTTTCAACGATGAGGACACTGAAGGAATCGTGAAACCATATCGTGATGCACTAGTAATAACTGTACTCATGAATAAATCTCGATTTAAGCACATGTTAATTGATCCAGGTAGCTCTCGCGCCCCCTTTTTTCTTGAGAAATCTGGTTTACGACATTTTGGTCAGGACAACTTTTTCCTTTTGTGAAAGGGGTTTGCATTTTGAAGAGTCGCCACCTAACAATTTAAGATGCGTTTGGGCACATATAGGGTTCATTTATAACTACGTTTGATAACCAGAGACAGGGTAAGAGCTTGAAATTATCCTAAGGGGAATGTGTTAGGCACCCCTCAGGATCCACTAGTGTGGTTCCCGACCAGACAATTTTTGTGTGAATTTGTATAGTTAGCAAATAAACAAGTATGGCTCAAATATAGGGGATTTAAGTTTAAATGCACAGATATTTGAAAAATAATTAGTGAAAACAAGGTTTTGAAAAGAGGTACAATCTAAGCATGTTTGTGAATATAAAGAGGTATCCTAGTTTGGTTAGCGTATATGATCACGTCAGTACAATGCCTGGTAATCACTCCTTAGAAATGGGCTACAAGTGGAATTAGTGCGTCAATCATCATATCCGTATATACCATTTCCCTCCCCGTGAAGGTAATTAAAGCGAGGGTTGGTCTCGGCCCATATTGCATGCTGTTATCTGTCCATTCCTATCAGTCCCGGAGGAATTTAGGACTCGTATACTATAAAAGATATGGTGGTGGTGGTGGGGTGAGTGGGGGGGGGGGGGTTTCTAGGTAGACTCTCAAGTTTAAAGGGCAAAATACTAGACAACAAATAAAAACACATAGGACTACATTTAAGGGTAAAACATAGAAATAAGATAGAAGGCTCAGATATACTTCCACAAGTAATGCACATAGACATCACGACTCATATACAATTATGGTCTAAATTCAGATCCAAACAAGGTATTTAAGTGATAACAGTGAAACCGGATTTATTACATGACTCAGAAAAGAAGTCAGAATCAGGTTTGCCTACTGATTTTAACACGTTGACAGTTAAACACTAATCACAAAGATGATTCTGGTATTTATTTAAAGTTGACTGCCTAAGGCTTTCCTAGGCGCGGAATAAAATGGCTATATTTTTGTATAGTGAAACAAGGCAGGATTTTTAAAGCGGACTCTTGAATCATTATTGGCATGATATATAATGACAAATCAAGGGAGTTTTTGAAAGAACTTGTTTTAGAGAAAACAAACCATTAATTAAACTAGTTTCGAAACGAACTGAAGCATGGATTGGGTTGATTTATTTAACTAAGCTAGTTAAGATCTATAGGCAGAATTTCTATAGATATTACCTATAGGCATGACATCTAGTTGTTTAACACTGATTTCTCAAACTTTGCAGGCATGATGACCAATGAAAGAAAATATGTAACACTTGTTATAACATAAGCTGGATTAAATTATTTCATATAGGTATATCATCCTATAGATACACTATCTGATATACCACGTATCAAATTGAGAAATCATTAAAAAGCCTTAATGTTTTATCCTTGGTACTGACATTGTCTCATCACGAGAAAGGACCAAAATTTTTGTTTGACAATGTTGACCCGTCATTAATGACTTTGTTTGATCTCCTTGAACCTAGATCTTAGGATCTCCAGTCTTCTAGGTAGAGTTACCGCCACAATGACTTGTTCTCGGCCATAGTCCCATTCCCTTGATGATTTCTCAACTAGCTCTCTAGTTAGGCTTTTTGTATGTGGATCTGACACATTATCACTTGAATTTACATAGTCAACCATGATAATTCCTCAAGAGAGTAATTTTCTAATGGTTTTATGTCTCCATCGTATATGACGAGATTTACCATTATACATAACTCTCCCAACCATTCTAATTGCAGCTTGGCTATCGCAGTGTATGCATATTGGTGCCAACGGTTTGGGCCAAAATGGAATGTCTTCCAAGAAATTTTGGAGCCATTCAGCTTCTTCACCGGCTTTATCTAAGGCTATAATCTCTGCCTCCATTGTAGAGCAGGCAATACAAGATTGTTTGGACGATTGCCAAGATACCGCTCTTCCACTAATAGTGAATACATATCCACTTGTAGACTTTGAATCAGTTGAATCGGTGATCCAATTTGCATCACAATATCCTTCAATCACCGCATGATATTTGTTGTAGTGCAAATCAAAGTTTTGGTTATGTTCTAAATATACCAAAACTCATTTCACGGCCATCCAATGAGATTGACCTGGATTGCTCGTGTATCGACTCAGTTTACTTATAGCACAACCTATATCTGGTCATGTAGAATTCATTATGTACATTAAGCATCCCAACACACGAGCATAATCCAATTGTGATATGCTTTATCCTTTGTTCTTTGCTAAAGCAAGATTCACGTCAATTGGAGTCTTTGTAACTTTAAAGCCCAAGTGCTTGAATTTTTCAAGTATTGTCTTAATATAATGAGATTGGGACAATGCCAGACCTTGAGGAGTCTTTTGGATCTTAATCCCAGAATTAAATCTGCAACTCCCAAGTCTTTCATATCAAACTTGCTAGTTAGTATACGCTTAGTCGCATTTATATTGGCAATGTCATTTTTCATTATCAACATATCATCCACATATAGGCAAACAATGACTATGTGATTTGGAACATTTTTAATGTATACACATTTATCACATTCGTTTACCTTAAAACCATTTGACAATATTGTCTGGTCAAATTTTGCATGCCATTGTTTGGGTGCTTGTTTTAGTCCGTAAAGGGACTTAACAAGTCTACATACCTTATTTTCTTTAGCCGGAACCACAAAACCTTCAGGTTGTTCTATGTAGATTTCTTCCTCCAAATCTCCATTTAAGAAGGTTGTCTTTACGTCCATTTGATGAACTTCAAGACCATATATTACAGCTAAAGCTAGTAGCGTTCATATGGACGTAATTCTCATCACTGGAGAATATGTATCGAAGTAGTCAAGACCTTCTCGTTGTCCATACCCTTTGATAAAAAATCTTGCCTTAAATTTATCAATAATGTCATCATCTTTCATTTTTCTGTTAAAAATCCATTTACTACCCAAAGGTTTATTTCCAGGAGGAAGATCAACCAATTCTCATGTATGGTTGTTCAATATGGATTCTATTTCACTATTGACTGCCTCTTTCCAGAATAATGATTCCGAAGAAAACATAGCTTCTTTAAATGTTTGAGGCTCATTTGCCAATAAGAAAGTCACAAAATCTTATCCAAACAAAGTAGACGTTCTTTGACGTTTACTACGTCTTGGATTCTCCTGATTAAATATACTTTCTTTTTCTTCTTCCCGAGGTCGTTTGGATCTTTCACCAATTGACTCGCATTCCTTTTTATACGGATATATATTTTCAAAGAACTCAGCATTATCGGGTTCTATAACCGTATTATTATGAATGTCAAGATTTTCTGATTTATGAACCAGAAATCGATATGCTTTACTATTAGTCGCATATCCTATAAAAACACAATCAACGGTTTTCGGTCCTATTTGTACCCTTTTGGGTTTAGGAATTTGCACTTTTGCCAAACACCACCACACTTTCAAATAATTCAAGTTGAGCTTCATTCCTTTCATTTTTCATATGGAATGGATTGTATTTTACTATGGGGTACTCGATTCAGTATTCGGCTAGCCGTAAGAACGGCTTCCCCCCATAAGTTCAGTGGCAAACCAGAACTTATCAATAATGCGTTCATCATCTCCTTTAATGAACAATCATTTCTTTCTGCAATCCCGTTGGATTGGGGCGTGTAAGGGGCCGTTGTTTGATGAATAATTCCATATTCTAAACATATTTGTTCAAAAGGAGATTCATATTCACCACCCCGATCACTTCTTATCATTTTGATTTTCTTGTTAAGTTGCATTTCAACTTCATTTTTGTATTGCTTGAATGCGTCTATTGCTTCATCTTTACTATTAAGTAAGTAAATGTAGCAATATCGAGTATTGTCGTCAATAAAAGTTATGAAATACTTTTTTCCACCGCAAGATGGTATTGACTTCATGTCACAAATATCTGTGTGAATTAAGTCTAAAGGATTTGAATTCCTTTAAACCGACTTATAAGGATGATTAACATACTTAGATTCCACACATATTTGACATTTAAATTTTTCACATTCAAACTTAGGCAGTACTTCCAAGTTAATCATTGTCCGCAGGGTTTTATAATTGACATGATTCAAACGTTCATGCAAGAAATTATTTGACTCAAGTAAGTAAGATGAAACTGAAATTTTATTATTGTTTTTCAATAATCATTACATTCAGCTTGAAAAGGCCCTCGGTAAGGTAACATTTTCCTACAAACATATCATTCTTACTTATTACAACCTTGTCGGACACAAAAACCCACTTAATATAGTGCTTAACAAGAAGTCCAACAAAGACTAAATTCTTCCTAATCTCAGGAACACGAAGGACGTTTTTCAAAGTTACCACTTTGCCGTAAATCATTTTCAGAAATAACTTCCCATGTCCTTCAATCTTGGCCGTTGCAGCATTTCCCATGAAAAGCGTCTCGTCAGGTCCAACAGAAGTATATGTAGAAAATGCTTCTCTCACAGCACAAACAAGGCGGGTGGCTCCAGAACCAATCCACCATTCCTTAGGATTGCCCACCAAGTTGCATTCAGAAAGCATGGCACACAAGTCATCAATATCATCATGTTTTTCTACCATGTTTGTTTGACCCTTTTTCTTGTCTTTCTTTCGAGCACGACACTCCGTAGATTTATGTCCAGTTTTCCCACAGTTGTAGCAGTTTCCACTGAATCACTTCTTGCTTGGGTTATATTTCGGACCAGAAGCCTTCTTCCTCTTTTTGTCAACAATATTTGCTCCCATTATTGTTGAATTTCTACAGCCTCTCCTTTCAGCATCTTTATTGTCCTCTTCGATTCTCAATCTAACAATGAGATCTTCAAGGGACATCTCCTTTCGTTTGTGTTTCAAATAATTTTTGAAGTCCTTCCACAATGAAGGCAACTTCTCAATTATTGCTGTTACTTGGAATGCTTCATTGATGACAAGACCTTCAATGAAAATTCCGTTAGTAAAAATACTAAAACTTTTACTTTCAATATCAGTATTTATTTGAAACATACCTTCAGCAAGTAGATCATGAATAATCACTTGCAATTCCTGGAGTTGGGTAATAACAGATTTGGTATCTACCATTTATAGTCCAAAAATTTTGCGGTGACGAATTTCTTCATCCCTGCATCTTCAGTTTTGTACTTCTTTTCAAGCGCATTCCATAATTCTTTTGACGTCTCCACGCCATTGTATACATTATAGAGATTATCATCCAGCCCGCTAAGAATATAATTCTTGCACAGAAAGTCAGAATGTTTCCACGCCTCAGTCACGAGAAAACTTTCATTCTCTAGAGTTTCATCGGGCAGATCAGGAACATATTCCTTGATGAAATTCTGCAGACATAACGTAGTCAAGTAGTAGAACATCTTCTGCTGCCAGCGATTGAAATCAATCTCGGAAAATTTTCCGGGTTTTTCTGCCGATGCCAACACTGGTGTTCGGCTTGTCGATGCATTGACAATTATCGTCGGAATATGGCTTGCCGATGTGTTAACAGTTACTATCGGAACAACTTGATTTTCGGTTTCATTAGCAATTTTTCTGAAAAAATGACACAAACGAACTTTTAAAAACTGGAGTTAAAAAATCACGTAGAATTTAATTTCCAACAAAATGCCACGAAGGCTTTACTCTCCAAAACGGGAGTACACAAAACCACAAAGGTTTTAGTTTCCAGAATAATAAGGATAACACAAATACAGAAATAAAAATTATTAATTTCCTTAAGCTTGTTGGTTCCTTGGTTAGTATCCTGTATTAGTAAACAACAATTCTGAAAAATAAAAATGTTAAACGTAAATATAAATAAAGCAGTAATTAATTCGAGCCCAATAAATTCACAGTGTTTCCTTAATGAATTTAATTCCCTCCTAGTATCCAAGGTTATGGATTATTTTCTCCCAGAATAGAACGAATTACACACCGGTGTAGAGGTACTCCAAACCCCAGTGTTTCAACGAACATAAAGTTCGGCAGCAAATCACACTTACGGATGCTTTGTTTGTAGTTAAAACAATGAAGAATAAAGGAGGACAACTCAGAAGTCGAATGAAAATTCTGAGAGGAAGGAATGCAATGTATAACCGATGTTGAATTCTTACTGAAGAGAATATCAGATTGCAATTCGATTTTCCAGTGTATACAGAATGTATATCGAGTGTATACAAAGTGTATATCGAGTGTATACAGAATATATATCAAGTGTATATAGAGTGTATCTCGTGTGTTTTTTCCGGTGTGTGTCTCTCTCCAACTGCTGCTCTATTTATAGTAGTCATTTGAGAGAAATCCGCCCCTTCCATGGTGGAACAAGCACTAGGCTATCATGGAGGAGGCACTTACATGGTGGAATGAACACTTGGCCATGGTGGGAGGTGCACTAGGCAACTTGTTGTTTGTTGGTACAACACAATACACGGATTGAAAAATATACGTTGCAAAAACAGATTATATCACGTTAATATTCACTATTAACAAATAAATTTGGTCCAAAAAATTAATCAATCGATCAATCATTTAACAAAATCCAAATCCAAATCTCATTTCTCATTCACTCTCATTTTAAAACTATTTCATCTTAAACAAAAACTCAACATGTATATCTGCGAAAAACAAGATAAAAATGAAAAGAAAGAGGATCGTGTGGGCGAGTAAGGAAGCTTAATGAGAGACAAAAAGACTATTGAATACTACAACATTTAAGAAATAAAAAACCTAGAACATTTAAGAACTATCAAATCTTATCATAGCGAGTGATACATCATATATGAACCTGTTTTTGCATTAATTTGATTTGATGTGGACAAATGAACTCAAAGGAAACATATAGAAGACGAGCTGACAACATCTAAAACCTTAACTACATGGAGCAAAAACCTTTTCAAACTTTTTTTTTATATGAACTCCTTTAAATTCTTTTTTTTTTTCTCAACAAAGGCAGGTGTTTGTCAACTTCACTGCACCTATTCATTAGGTACCTGCTACCTCATACCAGTACAGATACCAAGTAATTTTGTCAACCAAGACGGAAAGAAATCACCTAGAATTTTATGATCTCTTTATCTAAGGGCATAAACGCATAAACTTGGCATAAAATTTGTCAAGAATTTCACATAGGAATGATCATGTTCTGTCCAGTTCCACGTTTAGGGAACATGAATCTCCCACTGGAAAAAGATCTCTTCATAGCCATGGGATTTGACACACAATGTGGTAGTATGCTGTTCCTATTCTCACTGCTGCTTACTTCTTCCCCTACTTGTTGTTTTGATGTTCCAACATCTCTCTCATGAAACCAGCAATCTCCGATTTGACAATCTTCATCGTGATCAAACTTTAGTATATCAGCTATAGATAAATCACCTCGCGACACTTGATCCATTGATACTGATCTTCTAATTTGTGCATTCATATTTTCTGTTATTAGGCTATTGACAACTCTACTTTCTGCAACTTCTACATCCCCCTCTCTCACCCTCATTTCTATGTCGTTTTGAGGTTGGTTTCCGAAGGTTCTTTCGTTAATCAGTGGAGCTTCGATAACATCAATAACTAAAGGAGGTGGTGAAGCATTTACAAACACTATAGAAGCGCGACATAAAGGGCAATTGGAGTGAGATTTAAGCCATGTATCAATGCACGTAACATGAAAAGCATGGCTGCATTTTGGTAAAAGTTTAAGGCTTTCATCTTCTTGAAATTCACTCAGACAAACAGAACAATCCGTTCCCTCTGCTAATCCACCTCCTTTCTTGTACTTCAACACTGTAATCGACTTGATCAGAGATTCGTCTAAACCTGTCGTATTCACATGCCATGCCTCATGATTTGAAGGGTCTTGATTCTCTTCCAATTCTGAATCATTAAGATGATCCTCATCCCTTCTTCTATAAGCATTTCTGTGTCCACAGCACTTTGACATTATGACATAGTAGCTAACTAGAAGGAAAGCACTGGCAAGAATTCCGATGATACCGATAATTAGAGGAGAGAAATTTGGACCAGAATCATCATCATCATCAGGGAAGTCATCAAATGGAGGTGGAGGTGGGAAGATTATATAACACCACTGTGGGCAGTATAAACTACAAAATCCTTGAGAACAATCCCTTGTGCTCATATATGCTCTTGAATTATTTACAGGCACCATTTCGCAAACTCAAGAAAAAGATGTTTTGGCACAAACTACTTACCATCACACTTTCAAGTAGGACAATAATCAACTAAATTGGAGAAGTGGGCAGAAAACAGAAAAGGAAGAGAAATGAGAAGAATTTAAGTGATGAGTGTCCCTACTATACTGACATAAGATAGAATGAAGTGAAGAGCAATGGAAGAATGAAACAGAAAGAAAATATGAGTGTTCCATTGAAGGGTGAAGGTGAAAGAGGGGGGCAGAGATAAAGCAGTTAGATGAAAAGCAAAGAGAATAATAAACCAGGGAGGAAGTTGATAGGCATTTACCCTTTTTTTTTCTTTCTTCTTTTGTCTCTATTCCTTCTTTAACTTGTTTTATTTGGAGATAGTGGCTTGTTGACTAAGATTGGTCATGTTGATTGATTATTCATCAAAGTAATCAATGCTTTAATTATGGCTTAAGCCACTTTGAATTAACTCAAAACATTATATATTACATGTGTTTTTTATATTATGAAAACTAGTTGACCTTCCAAGTATCTTCATCCTTAAGCAGATCCACCAAGAAAGTAAAGAAATCTTGTTATATTAGCCACTAAATAGATCTAAACGATCCTATGTAAGATGTGTTAGTTTTTAATTATTTCATTAACTTATTGAGTACCCAAAGTAAGCACAATTAGAGTAGACCAAACATGTAAAATCTACCAAAAGTATTCCTCGTTATCTTTGAGAACTTTGATATGGAAAATGGGAATCTTGGCTATAGCCACTCGAGAGAAGTATATATTCTCACTTTGGTTCTTGATAATCTTTTGTCCTTCGATTTTTTGAAACAAACACTACTTTTTCAAAATAATACAGCTTTTTCAAAATGTAAAACCCATGATTTTCCTACTCCTCTTTTACTTTTTTATTTTCCATAATTTTAATCCATTTATATATATATATATATATATATATATATATATATATATATATATATATATATATATATATATATAAATCTCTACATAGTTTTTGCATCAACAAATACTTATGTTTTTTTACTTTCGGTCAATAACCGATATTCCTTTGGTTTCTCATTTTCCTTTTCAAAGTGCCAGTGGAGTTTGCAAAAGAAGAAGATGATCCTAATTTAACAAACTCAAACCAATGCCTTTGATTCCTCAGCGAAGTCAGCTTTCCACTTAAATTCATGCTTTAGAAATGTGACGATAAAGGAAATTTTATACCATATAGAAAATCTTAGTACCCTATTTATCAATAATAAATACTATTTTAAAATATTACATTCTATAAATACCTTTTATACTTTATAGAAAAATATCTATTTATAGTTATATCCTAAATTTAAGGCACCATATATGTTAAATAATATATTTCTCTCTCCTTTTTTTATTCTCTCACATAATCACCGTATAACTACTCTAAACACATTCTCTCTTTTACATACATTTTACCCTCTTCCCACATACATACGTTTCTTAACTATTCTCCCACTCAAATACAATATTTTTCCGTCATTATCAATCCTACATACATCGCCATCAATCTTACCGCTAGAAGCTATATTGAATCAGTTGTGTTTGCCTAAAAACACGCGCCTGGTATGGCTCAATCGACAAGGAGAAGAGAATGGCAGAATATCGAATGCCTAAAAACATACGCCTGGTATTCATAAGTATTCATGTGTATTCATCTTTAATTAATTTTGTTTTTAATTGTTAAAAATTCGAGTAAGTTTTCAAATGTATCCGTATGTATTCAACTTACTTATTTTTTAGGCCATATGTGTGGTATCTAGTTTTTTAATATGTATGTAGTCTTCTGTAAGTGTTTGTAGTTATATTGATATGTATTTGAATCTGATTTACTATGAAAAATGCAATGTATTCAACTGTATTAACATGTATTTGACATTAAAAAGAAGGAGAAGAGAATGACAGAATATCGATCCGATGTTGCTCTATTTTTTAGCTTTTTCACATTTTTGGGTTTCTTTCTTTGACAAGAATACAGCTTGATGAGGTATCTTTCAAGTTAGTTGAGTAAAATTAGGGAAATATAATTTGATTAAATTTCCTTCCGTTTTTAACAACTTTAACCTTCCAGATTTTGCGCAAATACATTACTGTAATTAATGTTAATGGCATTTGAATACAGGTAATACATATCAAAATTAGTTGTCATTCCTGTTTTCATGCCTATTCTTTTGGTTGTATTATCAAATACAACGGCTTAAATACAAGTATATTTTCATAAAAGATATCTACAACAAGTAATATAGTAAAAGGTATCTATAAATGGCTAATTAGGACTAAAAAATGGTGCTTTATGAAAAATTCTCTATAATAAACGTAATTCACTAAATATCAAGGACATCCAAGAAAGAGACTAGAAGATAAATCGAACCTATATTTTCCTTTTCTTGCAACTTGTCTATACACCAAGAGAAAGACACATTGGCGTTATCCTTTGCTTTCTCCCGAGACCATTTTTCTAAATAAATTACTTGCCTTATTTTTAGGCAAGTATTTCCCTTCAGATACTTTATTTGGGGGGGGGGGGGAGGTTAAACTTGTATTTCAAGAAGTCATAAGTGAGATAGACATTACACTCATTGCATATGCTGCTGAATATCTCCTTGTATAATTGCAATAAACACACTCATATGACAACAGAATGGAGGGTGAGACTTTAGAATTTTGACAAGACCAGCAAAAACAACTCTCTTGTATCCGTCACGTATTAACTTACCGGGACAATCATTAATCACGGAGAACCTCCAAGATAACATCTTGTATCAAAGTTTCCACTTCTGCTCAGAGTAGAATTTGGTGAGGATACTCTCATCAAGCAGATGAGAATATGAAAAAACTGTGTGAAATTCCTGTAAACGATGTATTTTGTATGTGAAAATCATATACAGTTGTTAAATCTTCTTCTTTTTTGTGACAATTGACGAATGGTAGCATAAACATCAGAGATATTTCAGAAATCGACAAACTAGGAAACAAGATAAAAGGTCATTAAAGTATGACCAAACGAACACGTCAAACAAAGAAGATTTGGAGTCTACAAAAGCTATGGTTATCATGTGACAATCATCAATTATGTGCATAAGGAGAAGAAGTAAAGAGGACCTCGATGATCCACATAGAAGTGTCATCAAAGGAGTCGAAGAGCTTGCACATGATCTATGGCTCTTCAGGACTTTCCCGAGTTGACGGTTCTTCCTTGTTTTCAGAACCATCTGCATCCCTTTCACTGAATTTCAAGCGAATTGGTCGGCCCATCAGTTCCTGCATTTTTAAATTGAGATGTGAACATATATCAACGTCTGGTACGCTTCTGCCGTCTTTCTTACAAGGAATCAATTACTATACTTGTGTTCCATTATGTTCGCATCTAACCAATGGGAAGGGAATTCCCAATGAGCCACAAAATGGAAACAGTGGAAAATCCAGATTAATAGCCGTGGGCAATTCTAATATTTTCAAGATACAGACTGAAGCATTTGAAACATTCATATGTCCTAAGAAAAATAAAAAATCTCAAATTTTGCAATTCTTACACCAAATATCTCAAGAGAATTTACGTCAATACAACTCCAAAAGAAACTGCTTCCTCGTCCTTAATGGGATCCATTTTCAATTGAACACTCAAGTTTCACCTTTAACATTTTTTGATAGGTCATCAAGTGTCAACTAATAATCATGCTTAAACAAACTGAGACAGCTAAATAAAAACACTTTTTGGCAAGTGCTTGAAATCATCATCAGAATTACCAAATATGACATCAAATTTGCCTATCAATAATCACAAAACTATATCCCATATTAAGAAAATATCTACCTTTAACTTAGGGTGTGTTTGGTACGAAGAATTTAATTCTTTCTTTTAAAAATGCACAGAAACCCAAGGAACTAACGTGTTGCTTTACTTTTTCAACAATAACAACATTGAAATTTGAGCTCCATAACTAAAAACAAAAGTACTCTTTCCACAACATGGAAAGGACGTACTTATTTTGTTGAACTAAAATAAAATAAAATATTTTTTCTACAACGTGAAAGAAAATACTCATTTTGTGAACATGAGAATATTTTTTTCTACATCATAAAAAGAAAGTAATTATTTAGTTGATATAAAAGAAAATATTTTTTCTAAATCATGAAAAGAAAATACTCATTTTGTTGAGATAAAAAAATAGTACTTTATCTACGACATGAAAAAAAATACTCTAAATAATATTTCTATTCACAGAACAGGTGCTGGGTTGGTGGTTGGGGTAGTGGATGGATGAGATATTTTCCTCCAATTGGAGAAAAATGAGTTCATGGGAAAAATATTTATAAAAACATTTAAGCTAACAAAACACGGGAATTAGAAAATATTTTTTGGAAAATGTGTTTTCCTTCGTATCAATCACACCCTTAAATAATATTTTGAATTTAAATGATGTAAAACTTAATATTTTGTTACATGATCCAATATTTTTAAAAATGCCACACAATTTAGCAACATGTTTACAAAGAAACTATGCTACTTGAAATTACTTAGAGAACCAGTATTAAGCTATCCACCCAGACACTTTGTACCTTGATTGACCAACAATACAACCCAAGCAATTTTCTTTTTAGTATTTGACAATTTACTTACACGATATTACCATGTGCCTTGGGGCTAACGCCCTGCTCCATGATAGGAAAAACATCTTGCTCTGCAGTCTGCACCTATGCATTATAAAACAGCTAGCGAAATTTTAAAGACCCAAACTTTTGACTGCATTGTTTTCTACATGCAGATGAATTTCTTGAATCAGATTTTAACCATATCTTATGAGATTTAGCACTGCGACCAACTCTTTAGCTCTCAAGCGTACAGTAAGGTTCTGAGAGTAAGTCCAAGTTTCAACGAAGTCTCTGACAAATTTCAATTAACATTTGAACAGGTTGTGCAATTTAGTTTAAGAATTCAACTAGTTGAAATGATACCTCCAATAATGTTGAAAGCAGCGTAATGCAATAAAGAATGACAACCAATAAGATCCAAGGACTGGAATAAGAAGCCAAGCTATGAAGGGAATATATTTTCTTTATGCATACCGTTCCATCGAAAGCAGATAGTGCAGTCTCTGCTTCTTCTTTTGTTTCAAATGATACGAAACCATAGCCAGCAGCTCTTCCTGAAGCATTGTCAAAGACAACCCTAACTGAGACCGGATTGTGGTTTGTAGAGAAGAAGTCTCTCAGATGGGTAGACCTCACTTTCCATGCAAGATTAGAAACATAAAGTTTATGCCGTGTTTCCCCTCGAGGAGGAGTTGAAGGAGGAGGAGCTCCTGCAGGTTTCTTAAATCGCTTCGCGAATTCTACCCTGATGATCCTTCCTGATAATTCCTGTACCACCATAATCATGGACAAAGAAAAGTGAAGAAACAAACAGGAAAAAAGTAAAACGAAAACAATAACGCAAAGAAGTGTCAACAAAGCTAATAAAGGAGTCTCTTACATTAAACGAAAGCAGGAGGTTCCCTTATGAAACGAGTAACCCCTTAAGACAAACAAAAACGGAAGAATCTAAAACAATTTTTTTCTTGCTTAACAGCTAGGATGCATGTAGTCCTAACATAAAAAGCGTATCTCAATCCTCAGACACAAAAGTCACCACATCCATAGTTCTACCAATTAGCTTCTGTTTGTAACTTTAGATGTTAGTGAGATACAAGTTATTAAAAACCAAAAGATAAAACATTACGCAGGTGAAAGAAAGATGTATTGACTTATCTTCTTTTCTCTCAGACATACCACGCAATCATTAGAAAGACATTAACATCATGTCCAAATTATTAATCCCTCCATTTCTTTAGGTAAAACACATTATGATCTTTAACTATTTGAGAGTGTTTGTCCATTTACCAATTCACCAATTTACATTCTAAACAACCTGCGCAAAAGAGCACAGCATATTGCACAAATCTTTATAATTACTTAAAAAGTCCAAACAAGTAGTTTGGCTTAAGCAGCATTAAACAGTTACCTAATCAAATCAACCCCCGAATCCATTCAGTATTTCTCAATGTTTACCAGAAATAACAACAACAACAACAACAACAATTCAGTATAATCCCACTTAATGGGGTCTGGGAAGGGTAGTGTGTACCCAAACCTTACCCTTACCTTAGAGTAGAGAGGTTGTTTACAAATAGACCCACGGCATACTTCCCTCCAAGAACTTTACACCTTGCTCTTGGGGAGACTCGAAATCACAAACTCTTGGTTGGAAGTGGAGGTTGCTTACCATCAGAGCAACCCCTCTTGTCTAATTAACCCCTCTCAATGTTTACCAGAAACCATCACTTAATTTTTTAACACAATGTACCTCATGTTTCTGCATTATCCTTTGGTAGACATGTTGCCTTTCCTCTCACCCACAAAAATTAATTCTTGAGAAAATCTTCCACCACGAAGATAATCTCACACGAATATTACTGTTACACTGACCTCAGAAGCATACATAAACAAATGCTAACTACAAACGAACCGCCATTATTCTATTATTCTTCAAAACAATTGCTAGCAGAATTAAATTATCTACACAAACCAATTCATTATCAACAGGTAATTTTGCATATCTCATAATCCCATAACAGGAAATAAAAGGCAGAATATGAAAAAACATACATAAGAATCCAATTTGTCAATTGCAGCCTGAGCTTCTTCGCCAGAAGACATAGTCACAAAGGCAAAGCCTCTATTCTTCCCATCTTTGGTCTTTATAATCTACTAATTCAACACCCAACGGGTAAAAAAGTTAGCACGTTTTATTCAACAACCAGATAAACATACACAAATTTGTTCTTTTTTTTTTACCTCAACATCCTCAACAATTCCAGATTCAGCAAAGAGAGTCTTGATATCAGGAACAGTTAAAGACCACGGTAGGTTTAGTACAAAAAGCTTTCTTCTTTGATTACTTCTTTGGATTTTCTCTGTGCTTTCTTCTTTTTCTTGTACTGCTACTTCCTCAACAGTTGAGCAGTGAAGTTGGTGCGACCATTGATTTCTTGAAGGAAGAGGGAGGGGACAGAGAAGGGATTTGAGAGAAACATTTGGGTAATGAGCGGAGTTTTTAAGTCTAATTGAATTGGGAAACAAAGGGAATTTGAGATAAGAAGAAGAGGAAGAAGAAGGAGGGGAAGAGAAAATAGAGGACGCTACTACTTCAATTGCAGCCATTGTTTGCTCGTCTGTGTAACACCAGTTTCGAGCTAAGGGAAAGGTCTCAAAAGATATTGCAAGGTTATGTTGGTCATTAAACCTATTCTCCACCTCTTTCTTCTTGTGTATTTTTAACTATGGATATTTTAAAAAATAGCCAGATTTATGATAGTTTAAAAATTGTTGAATTTGAAAAGTAATTGAAATTTAGTAATTTTTTATACAAAGATAAATTTGAGCGAAAACATTGATTCAAACCTAAGAAATACTCCACTATATTATATTGGAGTTCCGGCATAAGTATACTTGAACTCCAGCATATTATATTGGAGTTCGAGAATAGTATGCTGGAACTCCTAACATGATATGATGGATGAGGAGTTATAGCATAAATGCACTAGAACTCCAACATATATACTGGAGTTCCAGCAAGTATAATGGTTCAGTACAATATACTGGAGTTTGGAGCACCAATACTCCAGTCTCCAATATATTATACTGGGGCTAGTAAAGTATATTGGTCCAGCATAATATGATGGAGTTCATACACAAGTGCACCGAACTCCAGTATATTACGCTCTAGCGATCTCTATTGCATCAAAATGGTGACTATTTTTTATTAACTTATTAACGCTGACTATTTTTGATTGTTCAATCCAAAAGCTGACTATATCTTGAAATTTTGAATTTGTACGTGCTTACGATCGTAAAAGTCAACATTATAGTTTCAATTCCTATTTTTTTATTAGAAAGATAACGTTCATAAACAAATATTTGCAAATTTAAATAGAGGGAGGAGAAGAAATGGAAAAGTAAACTTTGTTGGCAAATATTAACTTTCATAATTTTATGCTTAGGAAAAATAAAATATAAACAGACAAATATATTACCTTCCTGGCATAAACTTTTAACATTTTCAATAATAAAACTCTACTCTTTCAAATTCTGTCATGTGAATATAAATTACAATAATGCTAAGTTTTCATCTTGGAATGGTCCAAAGTAGACAACTAAAGTTAAGATGTACAAAAATCTGCCCAAATTTACAAAGGGAATAACATTAATATGTGATGTTTCTTAAAAGTGAATAATTTTATCTTAGAGAAGATCATTCCAAGGAAAAACTATAAAGACAAAGAAACGACCTCAATTTATAGAAACTATACTTCTTGAAGGTCATTATATTTTGCTGCTACTTAACTCTTGAAAGACAAATTTTAATTCAATTGATTTCACAAATATTCATATAACTTTGATATTTTTTCACTAAAGTCATATAACTTTATTTTCTCACACAAAAATCATATAACTATGATTATTTTTCACAAAAGTCATATAACTTTGATTTCTCATACAAATATCATATAACTATGATTATTTTTCACTAAAGTCATATAACTTTATTTTCTCACACAAAAATCATATAACTATGATTATTTTTCACAAAATTCATATAATTTTATTTTCTCACACCAAAATCATAACACTTTTACTAACTCACAAAAAATCATAGTGATCGGAAAATATAATTTTCAATAGTATTTTCTTATTTTGTGACTTTATTTTTTATTTTTTGTCTGATAAATAATAATCCAATTAAAATATGAATAACCCATCCCTACATGACCTACCCGACCCAATACACATATAAAGTGAATAGTAAATCCTTCAAAACATAATACTTAATACTATATTTTATTTTTAAGACTTCTATTCAAATTGATAGCATTTTTATTTCATGTGCTCTCTAATTATACATTTTATAGAGGAAGAATTCACTTTTCGTATTATATTGACTTGCGTATATGATTATTGGGTCAGGATGGGTTGGGTCATTCCTATTTTAAGAAAAAATATTAAATTAACCTACCGGTCGAAACTAATATCATTTGATAGCCAAAAATATATATATATATATAGAATGAGTATGTAATATGTATATAATGCACACACACACATAATATATATATATATATATATATATATATATATATATATATATATATATATATATATATATATATATTATCGGGTATCATTTATGGGAGGGTAAAAATATACTCATATTTCTCCTATTTTAGTTGGCTAATTATTAATTTGACTCAAAATAAAAAAATAAAAAATAAGAAAATAGTACCGAAAATTTTATTTTTTCTGACCACTGTGATTTTTATGTGAGTTAGTGAAAGTTTTATGATGTTTGTGTAAAAAAAACAAAGTTATATGACTTTTGTGAAAAAACATCATAGTTAGATGATTTTTGTGTGAGAAAACAAAGTTATATGACTTTTGTGAAAAATAATCATAGTTATATGATTTTTGTGTGAGAAAATAAAGTTATATGATTTTAGTGAAAAAATGTCATAATTATATGACCATTTATGAAATTTACCCGTGGATCAATCAGCAACCTTCTTAGCAAGAATTGACATACATAATTGAACAACAAAAATAAATTAGAGAATCTAACATGCCAAGAAATCTATACCGGCCAACATCAAACAGTTACTGATACTTTGAGCGTAAATGCTATTAAAAACAAAAAATAGAAGTTAAGTAGCAATATAATTATCCAATTATAGAGAAATACGCAATAGAGACACCGCAAAGGAAAAGATAAGTTAGAAAATGTCAGTCAGAACTTCCCTCATCTGCCAACCAGAAAAAACTAAATAGAACTACATGCAGCTCCCTTCAACATTCTACATTGAAGAAGTAAAAGAAATTAAATTTTGTAGCAGGATGTTAGCATTTATACCTATAATTGGATAGACTTAAAAGGGAGGAAAAATAAGCACATAATCTATTTGACTCTAAAATTATATATATATATATATATATATATATATATATATATAAATTATTTTATCAAATTTACTACAGTTTCAATAAAGTTTTAAGTTTTTCAATCGCAACTGCCAAAATTAAGCAACGCAAAGGTAAAAACATTCCAGAAAGATATTTCTTATGTGTATCCTAAATGATTAATATAATAAAATAGTTACTTGACCTAAGTACCTAAGTCGCAGAGATTGCACCTCGTGGCTATCAAGGTAGTTACAACTTACACCCGTGCAGTTATGGGAGCGATACAATTCGGAGTTATGACCTTTATATATAAAAATTTCAAACAAAAAAAAATCTGATAAATTCAGGAGAAGTCAAACCTACATAATTATATCCACTTTTATGGAATTACCCAAATAAAAACATTTACAAAGCTAAATAGAATCAATGGAAGAGCAGTTATATATATATATATATATATATATATATATATATACCGAGCCTTACAGGACTGGACAACTATTTTACTTACTACTATATTAAGAGCGTTGAGTCAATATGAGCATCTAAGCATATCTTCAGATTATCTTTGGCTCCTCGTTACTTTCAGTTATTATATTATCAGCTCAGTTTTAGTTTTCAGTATATTTTCTTACATACTCGATACATTATTTCGTACTGACGTCCCTTTTCCTGGGGGTGCTGCATTTCATGTGTGCACGTTTAGACAGACCAATGTGTAGGCCTCCCCATTAAGTGTTTCCCGAGCTTAGCTTGATCGGTAAACTCCATGCCTTTCGAAGTTTCCAGGTCTAGAGCTTTATGTATATCTTATTTATCTATGTATATATGTTGTAAGTAGGTTGGGGAGCTGTTCCGATCATAGTATATCCACCAGTAGAGGCTTGTAGATATATCATATTAGTTAGGGTAGCATATTGAGCTTGCAGGTCTTATATGTATATTTGATTGGTTGTCAATTGTAGTAATTATTACGGCCTTGTCAGCCCAAATTTATATAGATATTTAGTGAGCATTCGTAGCTGTCTTATAATGTGGCACATTGCCAAAGTATGACATCATATGTTTGGAGTTCCTTAGTCGCAAGTTGGTACGCAAGAATAGGTGAGGCAGCAGGTACCGGTCTCGCCCCCGGTTCAGGACGTGACACATCAAAAGTGGGATGGTAACAAATTTTGAGGTATTGCACTCCACGATCAAAGAATTGCAGTCAGTGGATATATCAAAGAAGAAAGAAGTAGGGGCAGTAATGGTGGCCCAAAGTCTAAAACCTTCACTCACATACCAAACACCTCCACCTACATACCAACCCTCACCTCCTAGATATTCTTTACCCGCTACCGCCTATCAGACTTATATCCAGCCAGTCTATTACCATTCACCTCCAACCCATCATAATTATCAAAACTCATACCCAATTTTGATCACAGCCCACCCAGACAATACACCCCTATTGCTAAACTCATTGACCAGCTATATTAAAGACTGAAGGTTGCTGGATATGTCACCCCCATTCCTGCTATTTCCATGAAAAACTCCTCCTAGTATGTCAACCCAAACAAAATATGTGCACACCATTTTGGCATGAAAGGGCATACTATTGATGAATGCCGCACTCTGAAAGACATGATTCAAAGCCTGATTGATACCAAAGTCATACAAGCAAAGGAAGTTGCTCCAAATGTCTCAAACAATCCCCTCCCAGATCATAGGGGTGAAGGAGTAACTGTGATAAAAATTGATGAAGAATGGGATCCTGAGGGGTCAATTGGGCTTATTCGGGAAGGTGATAACTCTAAACCTACAGTCACACTCACTCCTATTATCATAGAGATACCGTCGCCAGTCGAAATCGAAGTAGCCGTATCGGTCCCATTTGAAGTTGAAGTAACATCACCTACGAATATACCAGCTTCATTTGAAGTAGAATTATCCACACCCTTCATTGTGATAGTAGCACCCACACCTTCTTTCAAGTCCAACGCCATCCCCTAGGATTACATTGCAGAAGTTAGGAGAAAGGGAAAAGACAATATGGAAGAATCTGGTGCCGCACAGGGGATAACCAGAAGTGGAAGGATCTATACACCTAAAATTTTGGGAGAAACAAGCAAGGAAGCTACTACAAAAAAACCCATCGTTGAAAATGGTCAAGGCGATCTTTGGAGGAAATTACGGGCAAGATAATACTCTATCATTGATCATTTGAACAAGACTCCCGCCCAGATATACATCATGTCTCTATTGCAAAATTCTTAGGCGCATACGAGTGCTCTAAAGAAGCTGTCGAATGAAGCTTATGTACCCAAAAACATCACCAGTAGAGAGATGGCCAACATGGTAAGGAAAGTACTGGAGATCCACAAGATCACATTCCACGAAGATGAACTACCACCTGAAGGATTAAGTCAAAACAGGGCACTGCATATCACAGTACATTTTAAGCACAAATTCATTGCTAGAATCTTAATAGACGGGGGTTCAAACCTCAACATTTGTCCATTGACTACTTTGAAAAAGGTTGGCCAAAGATTTCCATGAGATATGAGCAGAGAGTATGAATGTGAAGGCATTTTATGGGTCTCAAAAGGCCACGATTTGGGAGATTAACCTTTGTTTGCAGATGGGCCTGACTTGGTTCCATGTTTAGTTCCAAGTATTAGACATATCTGCTATATACAATATTCTAGTGGGATAACCTTGGATATATGCCGCTAGGGCTGTGGTTTCCATGCTACATCAGGACATGAAACCATTATGAATTAATCATTCACGGAAATGGAAGTAACCCCATCTACACCAGTCAAACTATCCCGGTTGTTGAGAATAGAAAAAGGATAGGTGGAGAAAGTTATCATCGTATCAAGCATGTCAATGTTTTTGAGAAAGATAAGTGGTGGAGTAACAAAATAGAAAGAATACTGGCATGGTTAGGGTATAAACCCAGCAAAGGGCTTGGGAATAAACTCTAGGGCATTACAAAATCGATACAGCTAAAACATCATGGCACAATGTTTAAGTTTGGATATTCATACACCTGAAAAGAATGAATATGATGATTGGTCGCCACCATGGTGTGGGCCTTACTACCCTCTCGAACAGCTAGTTCCACATTCGAGTCAGACTTTTCACCAGGTTGACACAATATGGAGATCTGCAGAGGAGGAAGCTTTGCCTGGGCTAAGGAATTTGTTCTTGGATAACGAGAATAGACATTGCAATGTGATAGTTTAGGAGGAGGAGAAAGAAGGCCTCATCATTCAGATCTCGAAAAATGGAGATGTTCTCAGGAATTGGATTGTCGCACCATCCCGAGCCCATCGAGTAGCTTGGCAATTAGCCTGACCTGTTTAATAGCCATTTAAGATATTTTTAGTATTTTTTTTTAGAAAATGCATTTTGTTTTAAAATAAATACTCGGGCCATTGAGCTGTAACTGTTTTGGATTTTTTCTTCAAAATTTAATTAATGCATTATTATTTAGTATTTATTATTACCTTTCACATTTTTCTTTCACAGTATTATTATTATTATTCCTGATGAACCGATGATTATGAGCTGTAATGAGACAATACAACATAATGATAATGACTCGGAAAGGAAGATGAAATACCTGAGGAAGTTATCAAAGAAGTTAAGAATTTCGAGAACAAACCTAAGTCCAACCTGGACGAAATTGAGGCAATCAATTTGGGAGACGCCGGAACCGTCAAGGAGATAAGCATTCACCTATCACCATCAGAAAAGAAGGAATATACTCATTTCTTAAAAGAATATGAGGATATTTTTTCATGGTCATACGATTACATGACAAGCCTGAGTACATCCATAGTAGCTCAAAAGTTGCCCACCAATCCAATACGTCTGTCGGTAAAGCAGAAACTTAGAAAGTTTAAACCAAACATGAGCCTAAAAATAAAGGAAGAAGTCACTAAGCAGATTAAAGCTAAAGTCCTTAGGGTAGTTGAGTACCCAACTTGGTTAGCCAATATCATACTGATTCCGAAGAAAGATGGGAAAGTCAGGGTATGTGTCGACTATAGGGATCTAAATAGAGCAAGTCCCAAGGATGATTTCTGTCACGCCCCAAAAAGCGAGGTAGTGCTCAACTGAGTAAATCCGATCGAGCAAGCCTATTAGGTTTCATTGTACCCAAACTAATTAATGAATAAGGAGGAGATGGACTCCATTAATCATACTTTGTACATATATCATTAGCGACTTCCATTTCATTTCCATTAGCTACTTTATTCATATATTTCAAAATTTATTACAAATTTTATACATCTTTGCCAAATATCAATATTTCTAATTCAATTCCCCATTATCAAACTCCACCCACAACCTGTCTATGGAACCTCTAAATACAACTGAAGAATAATATGGAAATAATGGCAACAAGGCTCCATCTATACCTCAAAATACAAGTACATGATAAACAGATGAAACAGGACCCCGAAATGAAGTGGGTCTCACCAAGTTAGCTGAAAGGAAAATGCATCACTGGCTGCGACCAACACTGCCTGTTATGGAAACACCTACATCCATTTAAAAACGTAGCGCCCCCAGAAAAAGGGACATTAGTGTCGTCAAATAGCACTAGTATATATAACTAAAATCCATCTCATTAGAAAGAACTATCATACAAGAATAAAGAAATCGTAATCTCAATAGAAAGAACTATCATACAAGAACAAAGAAATCACAAAGATTCAACAAAAGCTTTAAACAATCATCACATCATCAAATAACAAGAATCATATAGCTTTCGCATAATTTCCTTATCTTTAGGTTGGGACATTTCATATTGTGGCACCATCATTCACAATACTACCACTTTCTTGCGCGAAGTCCAATCTCGGCCTGATCGGCTAAGTCGTCTCATTTGAGACGTATACCTCAATCAAAATTTCATTCTTACTTTCCAGTTTCAATATCAACACAATACCACCATGCGTGTATCATGGCGTATGATCACATCCCAATCAGCTAAGCAGTCTTACCAAGACGTTGCCATTTTTCATTAATCAATTCACTTCAATTTTTGTTTCACATATATTAGTTCATGGGCACTTGGGACCACAATTATCACATCATACTTGACACTAGTCCACATTTCATAATCTGAGCTCTTTTCCCCCATATTTCACATCAATATCAATTTCAACAACAAGTCATTCAATCCAATATGTCAAGTACACATGAGAGGAATCATGAATCATGGGTATATACAATATTTCAAAAATCATACACCTCAAGTTTATTAGCATTGAACTTTAGGCACAAAGGAATCTTCCCAAATGAGGGGACACACTAAATCATAACAAATTTTCTCGCACAATTTGGCACAACAATTTCGGTTTAAACTTGACTTGAAGTCTAGGCATTTCAACACATGGTTCACATTCTTCTCACACCTTTAAATTATCAAGGGTAGCATATTGAACACATTGAGACACACCTTTCACGTATATATTTTGCAACACCAATTCATATAAAATAGCAATCAATACTGTGACGACCCGACTCGTCGTCACGGGAATTTCTACCCCGTTATGTTGTAATTTCATGTTTTATGCTTTTATAACAGTGTTAGAGTCTATCGGGTGAGTTAGGAGTGAATTGGATTGAAAATGAGGCATATAGCCTTTTTGAAGGAAATTTGAATAAGGAAAGTCAACCCGGAGTTGACTATTTGGTTAGAAGGCTTGGAATTGGATTCTGATGATTTGGTTAGTTCCGGGAGGTGATTTTTGACTTAGGGCAGCAATCGAAATTGAATTTGGAGGCCCGGTGTAGAAATAGGCTTGAATTGGCTAAGGTTGAATTTTGGCGAAACCCGAACGGTAGGTGAGATTTTGATCTGGGGGTCGGAATGGAATTTCGACAGTTGAAGTAGCTCCGTTAGGTGATTTTGGATGTGCCTGCAAAATTTCAGGTCATTCGGGCGTCGTTTGGTCGGGTTTTTGATGGAATGTCTAATTCGGAAAGTTTTAAGAAATTTAGGCTTGAATCCGTGGGTAATTGGTGATTTTGATGTTTAGGATGGTGTTTTTATGAGTGGAACAAGTTCGTATCGTGTTTTGGGGTATGTTGGTGGTTTTCGTTGGGGTCCCGGGGGCCTCGGGGTGAATCCGGACCATTATCCGGCACTTTGAAACAAGAAAGGGTCTGCTGTAAATTGCAGATCACTGGGCAGTGATTTAGCCTTCGCGTTCGCGAGGGCAAGGCCCGCGTTCGCGTAGGCCAGGTTCAGCATGCATCGCGTTCGCGAGGGAGGTATTGCGTTCGCGTATTGGAAAGACTGTGAAGCATCGCGAACGCGTGGGTGAAGGTCGCGTTCGCGTAGAGGGAAGTCATTAGGCATCACGTTCGCGTGGATCGTGGCCGCGTTCGCGTAGAAGGATCTCCGGATGGCTGAAGAAAATGTGCATCGCGAACGCGTATGGAATGTCGCGTTCGCGAAGGTTATTTTTGGCAGAGCGTCGCGGACGCGATGAAGAAAATATTTTGGCAGTGAGTTTAATTACAGAACAGAACCAGTCGCGGGTTTAATACCTAAAACCTCCATTTTTGAGTTCCAAGAGAAGAAATTGACGGGAGATTGTTGGGAAATCATCGGGGTTTCGTTGGAGGTAAGTTTTGTGGCTTAATTACATCATTTTAACATGAAATCCTTGGTTAAATCCCTGTAATTGGAAGATTAAAGGTGGGTTTGAGCCCTAGGCCTAAATTGAAGAAAAACACCGATTTGAGTGGGCAAATGGAGTCCGATTTTGGTAAATTTTATATTCCTAGACTCGTATCGAGATGAGGATTCCGAAAATGTGACTTTTGTAATTTTTCGACAAGCGTACCGAAAGTCGAGTTTTGACAACATTGGGAATTTTGATGTAAATTGAGTTGTATTAATTGGGTGTCGTCCCATTGGCCTAATTTGTTGTATTTCTACTGTATTTGATCAGATTCTACATGTGCGGAGCTTGATTCTCGTGGCAAGGGCATTGCGGAGTAGTCATCACGCCGTATTGAGGTGAGTAATAGATGTGGGTGATGACCAGCGGGTTCGAAACCCCGGTATACCACTTTGTGACGCTGTATAGCGGCGAGACACGTACTCTCTTGCGAGTGCGGGGTCGATTGTGATTGGGGACTATGGCTTAGTCCGACTTGTTGATACTGTGTTTTGACATTGGCTATTCTTGAGCCGTCGAACCTCCTTCTCGGATGGTTGCATACTATATATTGAGATACTGAAGTCTCATCATATGCAAATTCTTGGGCGGTTGAGTATACTTGTGGGCCGTGAGCCAGTTATTAGATCCCGCGAGGATCGTTATCATTGTCTTATCATATTGACATGTTAGTTACTACCAGACCGTAGCTATTTCTGTTATCATGCTATTTCCAATCTCTGGAACTTGACATTACTGTTTTCCAACTGAAAAATGATAAAAAGGTTTTCAAAACTACTTTTGAGCCCGCGAGTCTGTATTTGCATATTAGCTGACTGGTAGTGGATCGGGATGCGCCGCAGCAGTATATATGTTGGATCGGACTGCACGCCATAGTGATATAGTGCTTGGGCTGTAGGAGCCCCTCCGGAGTCCTGAACCCCCACAGTGAGCACGGGTACCCAAATTGGATCGGGCTACGCGCCGTAGCGGTCATATCATGCATTGCATTGCATTTTGCTACATCTGCTAGTTGTTATACTGTTTTGCTGGTACTTGTTGGTACAGGTACAGTTGATATTGCTGGTACTTGCGGATTTCTTATCTGCGCTGTCTTACCCTTGTTTATTACCACTGAGTCTGGCAGTACTCATTTTACTCCCTGCACCTTGTGTGCAGATCCAGGTACCTCTCATCAGTGATCCAGTAGCTGTGCGAGGCGACATCTGTGGGATATACGAGGTAGCTGCAGAGTCCGCAGGACCCGATATTCCTTCTTACTGTCTTTTGATTCTGTATCGACTTTTCTTTCCGCACTTGGTATCTTGTAAACCCTTATACACTTATGTTCAGTAGAGGCTCATGACTCTTGACCCTTCGGTCTATGGGAGTTGGTATATTTTGGGACTTGGTTCCCCGCTGTTGGTATATGTATCACCGTTGTTTCATATTTTGATATGCTTAAATGGTATAGAACGAGCTTCTAGCTCCGTTCTTGTTATTGATTGGTTAGGCTGGCTTAGCAATGTACTGGGCGCCATCACGACCGGATTTGGGGTCGTGACAAGTTGGTATCAGAGCCTAGGTTTACTAGGCCTCGTGAGTCTTGAGCCGGTTAGTAGAGTCTTGTGGATCGGTACGGGGACGCCTGTACTTATCCTCGGGAGGCTGCGAACCTTTAGGAAAACATCACTTTTCTTGAACTCTGTCGTGCGATCTTGTTGTTCCGAGAACTGAACTTCTATATTCTATTCTCTCGCGGATGGCGAGAACGCGAGCATCAAGACGAGGTGGACGACCTCCATTGCCACCTGTTAGAGGCCGTGGGCACGGTCGTACTAGAGGTAGAGGTAGGGCGGCCGAGGTAGTGCCACCGACCCGCCTCGTTGTACCGGCTCGGGAGCGACCCTCGGCGGTCGATGCTCCGGCAGCCCCGGCTCGAGCCGCACCGTATCTATTGCTATTCCCGGTCTTCGGGAGACTCTCGCTCGGATATTAATCGGCGTGTTCCGGTTTGGCTCGGGTAGTCTCGGCCATCGCTACCGTAGCGACATCTCGGACGAGGGTGGTCGGCGGACCCCGCAGCTCGCACACCCAAGTAGGTTGTTCAGGGATTGCAGACACCGCGAGGCGGTCCTCGCTCAGGTTGGTTGCACCGGTTATTCCTCCGACTGCACCAGCTCCAGCTCCAGCTGCACCAGCTCCAGAGTTATGCCCGACGACGAACAGCGTCGTCTTGAGAGATTTGGTAGACTTCAGCCACCCCATTTCGGTGGCGTTGAGGGCGAGGATGCCCAGGGTTTCTTGGACAAGTGTCAGAGGATGTTGCGGATGGCTGGTATTCTTGAGTCCAACGAAGTTTCATTTACTACCTTTCAGTTCACTGGTCCCGCATTTGATTGGCGGGAAGAGTTTGAGAGGCGTAGGCCTCGCAGGAGCGGCACCTCTCACATGGCGGCAGGTTCTCACTCTCTTTCTAGAGAAATATGTACCTCGGCCTCGTCGCGACGAGCCTACGTCGCCGCCTCGAGTGGTTGGTTCGGGGCGACATGTCCGTGACCCAGTATGAGCTCGCATTCACACGGCTGGCTAGGCATGCCACATGGATGATCCCTACCGATAGGGAGAGGATTAGGAGGTTTATTGATGGCCTCAACTACTCTATCCGCATTCTTATGACCGAGAGAGAGTTTTGTCATCATCATTTGAGTAGGTTGTTGATATGGCATGCTTCATCGAGGCGGATCGTCGCCGAGAGAGAGAGGAGCGGGAGGCCAAGAGGCCTCGTGGTTCGCGCAGTTCGCTGGTGCTCCATCTAGAGGGCATTCCCGGCAGAGCAGCAGGTCGCTCATCTAGACCTTCTCATTCGAGCCGCCCGGAGCAGAGCGGAGGTTCTTACGGTCGTGGTCGACGGGGTTTCGAGCACGGTCGGTCATCGCTAATGCCCTTCCGGCCCTAGGGTGCAAGACCTACTTCTTCAGCCCGGGGTTCTTCTGCGCGACGAGGGGTTCCCTTCGGTCCCCTTCTCCGGCACCAGGTGCATGTTATGAGCGTGGCGAGTTTGGCCACATGAGGAGACGGTGCCCTCGACTCCGTAGGGACAGGACTCGGCGGAGGGATCAGCCCTCATCTTCAGCACCATCTCGGCCTAGTAGAGGTGGAGGTCGGTCTTCTCGTGGTCGCCCCGTGGGCGAGGAGAGATCCGGTGGAGGCCGTGCACGGTTCTATGCACTTTCTGACGGGCGTGATGTAGTTGCCTCCGACGCAGGTGATTACATGTATCATTTCGTCCCTAACAGAGATGCCTCGTTCTATTTGATCCAGGGTCCACATATTCTTACGTGTCCTCTTACTTTGCACATCACTCGGGTGCGACTCGTAGTAGTCTTGATTTACCTGTTCATGTATCCACCCCCGTGGGTGATACGATCATTGTGGATCATGTCTATAGATCCTGTGTTATATCTATTGGGGGTCTGGAGACCCAGGCCGATTTGTTATTGTTGGGTATGGTGGACTTTGATGTTATATTGGGTATGGACTGGTTGTCTCCGTACCATGCTATATTGGACTGTCATGCTAAGACAGTTACGTTGGCCATTCCTGGTATTTCTCGGATCGAGTGGCGGGGTTCGACCGATTTCGTCCCTAGCCGTGTTATTTCGTTCTTAAAAGCTTAGAAGATGGTTGAAAAGGGGTGTTTATCGTACTTAGCTTTTGTGAGAGATGTGGGAGCTGAGTCTCCTAGCATTGATTATGTACCTGTTGTGAGGGACTTTCCAGAAGTATTCCCCTCAGACCTGTCGGGCATGCCGCCGGACAGGGATATTGATTTTGGCATTGACTTGGTGCCGGGAACTCAGCCCATATCCATTCCTCCTTATCATATGGCATTGGCTGAGTTGAAAGAACTGAAAGAGCAGCTTCAGGAGCTTCTGGATAAGGGTTTCATCCGCCCTAGTGTGTCCCCGTGGGGTGCGCCGGTATTATTTGTTAAAAAGAAAGATGGTTCCATGCGAATGTGTATTGAATATAGGCAATTGAACAAAGTGACAGTGAAGAACAAGTACCCTCTACCGCGCATAGATGATTTGTTTGATCAGTTACAGGGTGCGAGGGTGTTTTCTAAGATCGATCTTCGTTCATGCTATCATCAGCTGAAGATCAGGGACTCGAATATTATGAAGACTGCATTCAGGACCCGATATGGTCATTATGAGTTTCTTGTGATGTCGTTTGTGCTGACCAACGCCCCAGCAGCATTTATGCATCTGATGAACAGTGTGTTCATGCCTTATTTGGATTCATTTGTGATTGTGTTCATTGATGACATTCTAGTCTACTCCCGTAGTCAGGAGGAGCATGCTCAGCATTTGAGTATTGTGTTGCAGAGATTGAGGGAGGAGAAGCTATATGCTAAATTCTCCAAGTGCTAGTTTTGGCTCGAGTCCGTAGCATTTCTGGGGCATGTGGTGTCTCGTGATGGTATTCAGGTTGATCCGAAGAAGATAGAGGCGGTGCAGAGTTGGCCTAGACCGTCCTCAGCTACAGAGATTAGGAGTTTTCTTGGCTTGGCGGGATATTATCGCCGGTTTGTTCGGGGATTTTCATCCATTGCTTCTTCATTGACTAAATTGACCCAGAAGGGTGCACCATTCGTGTGGTCGGATGAGTGCGAGGAGAGCTTTCAGAAGCTCAAGACAGCTTTGACCACAGCTCCAGTGTTAGTATTGCCATCAGCTTCAGGTTCATATACTGTTTATTGTGATGCCTCGAGAGTGGGGATAGGTTGTGTGTTGATGCAGGAAGGTAAGGTGATTGCTTATGCTTCTCGACAGTTGAAGCCACATGAGAAGAACTATCCTGTTCATGATTTGGAGCTAGCCGCCATTGTTCATGCATTGAAGATTTGGAGGCACTATTTGTATGGTGTGTCTTGTGAGGTGTATACCGACCATCATAGTCTCCAGCACTTGTTCAAACAGAAAGACCTTAATTTGAGACAACGGAGATGGCTAGAGTTGCTGAAGGATTATGACATTACTATATTATATCATCCGGGGAAGGCCAATGTGGTGGCCGATGCTTTGAGCCGGAAGGCGGTCAGTATGGGGAGCTTGGCATATATTCCAGCTGAGGAGAGGCCATTTGCTTATGATGTTCAGGTGCTAGCCAATCGGCTAGTGAGGTTAGATATTTCGAAGCCCAGCAGGGTATTGGCTTGTGTGGTATCTCAGTCATCTCTATATGATCGTATTCGTGAGCGCCAGTATGATGATCCACATTTGGCTGTCCTTAAGGACAGAGTTTAGCATGATGATGCTAGAGATGTCACCATTGATAGTGACGGCGTATTGAGGATGCAAGGCCGGATATGTGTGCCCAATGTTGATGGCCTTCGTGAGTTGATTCTGGAGGAGGCCCATAGCTCGCGGTATTCTATCCATCCAGGAGCCGCGAAGATGTATCAAGATTTGAAACAGCACTATTGGTGGAGAAAGATGAAAATGGACATTGTCGGACATGTAGCACGGTGCCTCAACTGTCAGCAGGTTAAGTACGAGCATCAGAGGCCCGGTGGTGTATTTCAGCGCATTGATATTCCCGAGTGGAAATGGGAGAGGATCACTATGGACTTTGTTACTGGACTCCCTCGGACGGCGAGGAAGTTTGATTCTGTATGGGTGATTGTGGATAGACTTACCAAGTCAGCTCACTTCATTCCAGTTAGTACTACCTACTCATCGGAGCGGTTGGCAGCGATCTTTATTCGAGAGATTGTTCGGTTGCATGGAGTCCCAGTGTCTATCATATCCGACAGGGGTACTCAGTTCACTTCTCAGTTTTGGAGAGCATTTCGGCGAGAGATGGGTACGCGGGTTGAGTTGAGTACTGCATTTCACCCCCAGACAGATGGGCAGTCTGAGCGTACTATTCGGATTCTGGAGGATATGTTGCGAGCATGTGTGATTGACTTTGGTGGTTCGTGGGATGAGTTCCTACCACTTGCTGAGTTTGCCTACAACAACAGTTATCAGTCGAGTATTCAGATGGCCCCTTATGAGGCATTGTATGGCAGGCGGTGTAGATCCCCCGTGGGATGGTTTGAGCCTGATGAGGTTAGATTGATAGGGACTAAGTTAGCCCAGGATGCTCTGGATAGAGCAAAGTTGATCCAAGAGAGGCTTCGTACAGCACAGTCTCGCCAGAAGAGTTATGCAGACCGTAGAGTTCGAGAGTTGTCTTTCATGGTTGGTGACAGAGTATTGTTGAAGGTTTCACCTATGAAGGGTGTCACGAGGTTTGGGAAGAAAGGAAAGTTGAGTCCTAGGTACATTGGTCCTTTTGAGATACTCAAGAGGGTTGGAGAGGTGGCATATGAGTTAGCCTTGCCGCCCAGCTTATCCAGCGTCCATCCAGTATTCCATGTGTCTATGCTCCGGAAGTACATTGGAGATCCGTCTCATGTATTAGACTTCAGCACCATTCAGCTTGATGGTGATCTATCCTATGATGTGGAGCCTATTGCCATTTTGGGACGTCGAGTAAGAAAATTGAGGTCTAAGGAGATTGCATCAGTTAAGGTTCAGTGGAGAGGTCGACCCGTGGAGGAGGTTACATGGGAGATCGAGTGGGAGATGCGGAACAGATATCCTCACTTGTTTGAGACTTCGGGTATGTTTCTTGACCCGCTCGAGGACGAGCATTTGCTTAAGCGGGGGAGAATGTGACGACCCGGCTCGTCGTCACGGGAATTTTTACCCCGTAATGTTGTAATTTCATGTTTTTTATAATAGTGTTAGAGTCTATCGGGTGAGTTAGGAGTGAATTGGATTGAAAATGAGGCATATAGCCTTTTTGAAGGAAACTTGAATAAGGAAAGTCAACCCGGAGTTGACTATTTGGTTAGAAGGCTCGGAATCGGATTATGATGATTTGGTTAGTTCCGGGAGGTGATTTGTGACTTAGGGGAGCAATCAGAATTGAATTTGGAGGCCCGGTGTAGAAATAGGCTTGAATTGGCTAAGGTTGAATTTTGGCGAAATCCGAACGGTAGGTGAGATTTTTATCCGGGGGTCGGAATGGAATTCCGACAGTTGCAGTAGCTCCGTTAGGTGATTTTGGATGTGCCTGCAAAATTTCAGGTCATTCGGGCGTCGTTTGCTCGGGTTTTTGATGGAATGTGTAATTCGGAAAGTTTTAAGAAATTTAGGCTTGAATCCGTGGGTAATTGGTGATTTTGATGTTTAGGATGGTTTTTTTATGATTGGAACAAGTTCGTATCGTATTTTAGGGTATGTTGGTGGTTTCCGTTGGGGTCCCGGGGGCCTCGGGGTGAATCTGGACCATTATCCGGCACTTTGAAACAAGAAAGGGTCTGCTGTAAATTGCAGATCACTGGGCAGTGATTTAGCCTTCGCGTTCGCGAGGGCAAGGCCCGCGTTCGCGTAGGCCAGGTTCAGCATGCATCGCGTTCGCGGGGGAGGTATCGCGTTCGCGTATTGGAAAGGCTGTGAAGTATCGCGAACGCGTGGGTGAAGGTCGCGTTCGCGTAGAGGGAAGTCATTAGGCATCACGTTCGCGTGGATCGTGGCTACGTTCGCGTAGAAGGATCTCCGGATGGCTGAAGAAAATGTGCATCGCGAACGCGTATGGCATGTCGCGTTCACGAAGGTTATTTTGGGCAGAGCGTCGCGGACGCGTGAGAGGCGTCGCGAACGCGATGAAGAAAATATTCTGGCAGTGAGTTTAATTATAGAACAGAACCAGTCGCGGGTTTAATACCCAAAACCTCCATTTTTGAGTTCCAAAAGAAGCAATTGACGGGAGATTGCTGGGAAATCATCGGGGTTTCGTTGGAGGTAAGTTTTGTGGCTTAATTACATCATTTTAACATGAAATCCTTGGTTAAATCCCTGTAAATGGAAGATTAAAGGTGGGTTTGAGCCCTAGGCCTAAATTGAAACAAAATACCGATTTGAGTGGGCAAATGGAGTCCGATTTTGGTAAATTTTATATGCCTAGACTCGTATCAAGATGAGGATTCCGAAAATGTGACTTTTGTAATTTTTCCACAAGCGTACCAAAAGTCGGGTTTTGACAACTTTGGGAATTTTGATGTAAATTGAGTTGTATTGATTGGGTGTCGTCCCATTGGCCTAATTTGTTGTATTTCTACTGTATTTGATCAGATTCTACGCGTGCGGAGCTTGATTCTCGTGGCAAGGGCATTGCGGAGTAGTCGTCGCGCCGTATCGAGGTGAGTAATAGATGTGGGTGATGACCAGCGGGTTCGAAACCCCGGTATACCACTTTGTGACGTTGTATAGCGGCGAGACACGTACTCTCTTGTGAGTGCGGGGTCGATTGTGATTGGGGACTATGGCTTAGTCCGACTTGTTGATACTGTGTTATGACATTGGCTATTCTTGAGCCGTCGAACCTCCTTCTCGGATGGTTGCATACTATATATTGAGATATTGGCCACTCTTGAGCCGAGGAACCCCTTCTTGGGCGATTGAGTATACTTGTAGGCCGTGTAAGCCACTTATTGGATCCCGCGAGGATCGTTATCATTGTCTTATCATATTGACATGTTAGTTACTACCAGTCCGTAGCTATTTCTGTTATCATGCTATTTCCAATCTCTGGAACTTGGTATTACTGTTTTCCAACTGAAAAATGATAAAAAGGTTTTGAAAACTACTTTTGAGCCTGCGAGGCTGTATTTGCATATTAGCTGACTGGTAGTGGATCGGGCTGCGCGCCGCAGCAGTATATATATTGGATCGGACTGCACGCCGCAGTGATATTGTGCTTGGGTTGTAGGAGCCCCTCCGGAGTCTGAACCCCCACAGTGAGCACGGGTACCCAAATTGGATCGGGCTACGCGCCGTAGCGGTCATATCATGCATTGCATTGCATTTAGCTACATCTGCTAGTTGTTATACTATTTTGCTGGTACTTATTGGTACAGGTACAATTGATATTGATTCTGTGATAGGGTATTCAATTACAGCTTTACATAGTGCTTTATTGGGGATTTCTTATCTGCGCTGTCTTACCCTTGTTTATTACCACTGAGTCTGGCAGTACTCATTTTACTCCCTGCACCTTGTGTGCACATCCAGGTACCTCTCAGCAGTGATCCAGTAGCTGTGCGAGGCGACATCTGTGGGATATACGAGGTAGCTGCAGAGTCCGCAGGACCCGATATTCCTTCTTACTGTCTTTTGATTCTGTATCGACTTTTCTTTCCGTACTTGGTATCTTGTAAACCCTTATACACTTATGTTCAGTAGAGGCTCATGACTCTTGACCCTTCGGTCTATGGGAGTTGGTATATTTTGGGACTTGGTTCCCCGCTGTTGGTATATGTATCACTGTTGTTTCATTTTTTGATATGCTTAAATGGGATAGAACTAGCTTCTAGCTCCATTCTTGTTATTGATAGGTCAGACTGGCTTAGCAATGTGCTGGGTGCGATCACGACCGGATTTGGGGCCGTGACAAGTTGGTATCAGAGCCTAGGTTTACTAGGCCTCATGAGTCTTGTGCCGATTAGTAGAGTCTTGTGGATCGGTACGGGGACGCCCTGTACTTATCCTCGGGAGGCTGCGAACCTTTAGGAAAACTTCACTTTTCTTGAACTCTGTCGTGCGATCTTGTTGTTCCGAGAACTGAACTTCTATATTCTATTCTCTCGCAGATGGCGAGAACGCGAGCATCAGGACGAGGTGGACGACCTCCATTGCCACCTGTTAGAGGCCGTGGGCGCGGTCGTACTAGAGGTAGAGGTAGGGCGGCCGAGGCAGTGCCAGCTGACCCGCCCGTTGTACCAGTTCAGGAGCAGCCCCCAGTGGTTGATGCTCCAGCAGCCCCAGTTCAGGGCCAGACTGTATCTATTGCTATTCCTGGTCTTCAGGAGATTCTTGCTCAGATATTATCGGTGTATTCCGGTTTGGCTCGGGTAGTCTCAGCTACTGCTACTGTAGCGACATCTCAGACAGGGGGTGGTCGGCAGACCCCTACAGCTCGCACACCTGACCCGGTTATTCAGGGACTTCAGATGCCAGAGGCGGTCCCCGCTCAGGTGGTTGCACCGGTTATTCCTCCAGCTGCACCAGCTCCAGCTCCAGAGCATATGGTTCAAGTTATGCCCGACGACGAGCAGCGTCGTCTTGAGAGATTTGGTAGACTTCAGCCACCCAATTTCAGTGGCTTTGAGGGCGATGATGCCTAGGGTTTCTTTGACAAGTGTCAGAGGATATTGCAGACGGCTGGTATTCTTGAGTCCAGCGGAGTTTCATTTACTACCTTCCAGTTCACTGGTCCAGCATTTGATTGGCGGGAAGAGTTTGAGAGGCGTAGGCTTGCAGGAGCAGCACCTCTCACATGGCAACAGTTCTCTACTCTCTTTCTAGAGAAATATGTACCTCAGTCTCATCGCGAGGAGCTACGTCGCCAGTTCGAGTGGTTGGTTCAGGGCGACATGTCTGTGACTCAGTGTGAGCTTAGATTCACACAGTTGGCTAGGCATGCCACATGGATGATCCCTACTGATAGGGAGAGGATCGGGAGGTTCATTGATGGCCTCAACTACTCTATCCGCATTCTTATGACCAGGGAAAGAGTTCTGTCATCATCTTTCGAGCAGGTTGTAGATATGGCACGCTCCATTGAGGCGGATCGTCGCCGAGAGAGAGAGGAGCGGGAGGCCAAGAGGCCTCGTGGTTCTGGCAGTTTCAGCGGAGCTCCATCTAGAGGGCATTCCCAGCAGAGCAGAGGTCGCTCATCTAAACCTTCTCATTCGGGCTGCCCAGAGCAGAGCGGAGGTTATTATGGTCGTGGTCAACAGGGGTTTCAGCAGGGTCAGTCATCGCTTAGTGCCCTTCCAGCCCAGGGTGCAGCACCTACTTCATCAGCCCAGGGTTCTTCTGCGGCGAGGGGTTCCCTTCAGTCCCCTTCTCCAGCACCAGGTGCATGTTATGAGTGTGGTGAGTTTGTCTACATGAGGAGACAGTGCCCTCGACTCCGTAGGGACAGGACTCAGCAGAGGGACCAACCCTCATCTTCAGCACCATCTCAGTCTAGTAGAGGTGGAGGTCGGTCTTCTCGTGGTCGCCCCAGGGGCGAGGAGAGATCTGGTGGAGGCCAGGCACGGTTCTATGCACTTCCTGACAGGCGTGATGCAGTTGCCTCCGATGCAGTGATTACAGGTATCATTTCTGTCTGTCACAGAGATGCCTCTATTTTATTTGATCCAGGGTCCACATATTCTTACGTGTCCTCTTACTTTGCACATCACTTGGGTGCGACTCGTAGTAGTCTTGATTTACTTGTTCATGTATCCACCCCCGTGGGTGATACGATCATTGTGGATCATGTCTATAGATCCTGCGTTATATCTATTGGGGGTTTGGAGACCCAGGCAGATTTGTTATTGTTGGGTATGGTGGACTTTGATGTTATATTGGGTATGGACTGGTTGTCTCTGTACCATGCTATATTGGACTGTCATGCTAAGACAGTTACGTTGGCCATTCCTGGTATTTCTCAGATCGAGTGGCGTGGTTCGACCGATTTCGTCCCTAGCCGTGTTATTTCGTTCTTAAAAGCTCAGAAGATGGTTGAAAAAGGGTGTTTATCGTACTTAGCTTTTGTGAGAGATGTGGGAGCCGAGTCTCCTAGCATTTATTCTGTACCTGTTGTGAGGGACTTCCCAGATGTATTCCCCTCAGACCTGCCGGGCATGCCGCCGGACAGGGATATTGATTTTGGCATTGACTTGGTGCCGGGCACTCAGCCCATATCCATTCCTCCTTATCGTATGGCACCAGCTGAGTTGAAAGAACTGAAAGAGCAGCTTCAGGAGCTTCTGGATAAGGGTTTCATCCGCCCTAGTGTGTCTCCGTGGGTGCACCGGTATTATTTGTTAAAAAGAAAGATGGTTCCATGCGAATGTGTATTGATTATAGGCAATTGAACAAAGTGACAGTGAAGAACATGTACCCTCTACCGCGCATAGATGATTTGTTTGATCAGTTACAGGGTGCGAGGGTGTTTTCTAAGATCGATCTTCGTTTAGGCTATCATCGGCTGAAGATCAGGGACTCGGATATTATGAAGACTGCATTTAGGACCCGATATGGTCATTATGAGTTTCTTGTGATGTCTTTTGGGCTGACCAACGCCCCAGCAGCATTTATGCATCTGATGAACAGTGTGTTCAGGCCTTATTTGGATTCATTTGTGATTGTGTTCATTGATGACATTCTAGTCTACTCCCGTAGTCATGAGGAGCATGCTCAGCATTTGAGTATTGTGTCGCAGAGATTGAGGGAGGAGAAGCTATATGCTAAATTCTCCAAGTGCGAGTTTTGGCTCGAGTCCGTAGCATTTCTGGGGCATGTGGTGTCTCGTGATGGTATTCAAGTTGATCCGAAGAAGATAGAGGCGGTGCAGAGTTGGCCTAGACCGTCCTCAACTATAGAGATTAGGAGTTTTCTTGGCTTGGCGGGATATTATCGCCGGTTTGTTCAGGGATTTTCATCCATTGCTTCTTCATTGACTAAATTGACCCAGAAGGGTGCACCATTCGTGTGGTCAGATGAGTGCGAGGTGAGCTTTCAGAAGCTCAAGACAGCTTTGACCACAACTTCAGTATTAGTATTTCCACCAGCTTCAGGTTCATATACTATTTATCGTAATGCCTCGAGAGTGGGGATAGGTTGTGTGTTGATGCGGGAAGGTAAGGTGATTGCTTATGCTTCTCGGTAGTTGAAGCCACATGAGAAGAACTATCCTGTTCATGATTTGGAGCTAGCCGCCATTGTTCATCCATTGAAGATTTGGAGGCACTATTTGTGTACGGTGTGTCTTGTGAGGTGTATACCGACCATCATAGTCTCCAGCACTTATTCAAACAGAAAGACCTTATTTTGAGACAGTGGAGATGGCTTGAGTTGCTGAAGGATTATGACATTACTATATTATATCATCTGGGGAAGGCCAATGTGGTGGCCGATGCTTTGAGCCGGAAGGCGGTCGGTATGGGGAGCTTGGCATATATTCCAGCTGAGGAGAGGCCATTTGCTTATGATGTTCAGGTGCTAGCCAATCGGCTAGTGAGGTTAGATATTTCGGAGCCCGGACGGGTATTGGCTTGTGTTGTATCTCGGTCATCTCTATATGATCGTATTCGTGAGCGCCAGTATGATGATCCACATTTTGGTTGTCCTGAGGGACAGAGTTCAGCATGATGATGCTAGAGATGTCACCATTGATAGTGACGGCATATTGAGGATGCAGGGCCGGATATGTGTGCCCAATGTTGATGGCCTTCGTGAGTTGATTCTGGAAGAGGCCCATAGCTCGCGGTATTCTATCCATCCAGGAGCCGCGAAGATGTATCAAAATTTGAAACAGCACTATTGGTGGAGAAAGATGAAAATGGACATTGTCAGACATGTAGCACGGTGCCTCAACTGTCAGCAGGTTAAGTACGAGCATCAGAGGCCCGGTGGTGTATTTCAGCGCATTGATATTCCTGAGTGGAAATGGGAGAGGATCATTATGGACTTTGTTACTGGACTCTCTCGGACGGCGAGGAGGTTTTATTCTGTGTGGGTGATTGTGGATAGACTGACCAAGTCAGCTCACTTTATTCTAGTTAGTACCACCTACTCATCGGAGCGGTTGGCAGCGATCTTTATTCGAGAGATTGTTCGGTTGCATGGAGTTCCCGTGTCTATCATATCCGATAGGGGTACTCAGTTCACTTCTCAGTTTTGGAGAGCATTTCAGCGAGAGATGGGTACGCAGGTTGAGTTGAGTACTGCATTTCACCCCCAGACAGATGGGCAGTCTGAGCGTACTATTCAGATTCTGGAGGATATGTTGCGAACATGTGTGATTGACTTTGGTGGTTCGTGGGATGAGTTCCTACCACTTGTTTAGTTTGCCTACAACAACAGTTATCAGTCGAGTATTCAGATGGCCCCGTATGAGGCATTGTATGGCAGGCGGTGTAGATCCCCCGTGGGATGGTTTGAGCCTGATGAGGTTAGATTGATAGGGACCTGAGTTAGTCCAGGATGCTCTGGATAGAGCAAAGTTGATCCAGGAGAGGCTTCGTACAGCACAGTCTCGTCAGAAGAGTTATGCGGACCGTAGAGTTCGAGAGTTGTCTTTCATGGTTGGTGACGGAGTATTGTTGAAGGTTTCACCTATGAAGGGTGTCATGAGGTTTGGGAAGAAAGGAAAGTTGAGTCCTAGGTACATTGGTCCTTTTGAGATACTCAGGTGGGTTGGAGAGGTGGCATATGAGTTAGCCTTGCCGCCCATCTTATCCAGCGTCCATCCAGTATTCCATGTGTCTACGCTCCGGAAGTACATTGGAGATCCGTCTCATATGTTAGACTTCAGTACCATTCAGCTTGATGGTGATCTATCCTATGATGTGGAGCCTATTGACATTTTGGGACGTCAGGTGAGAAAATTAAGGTCTAAGGAGATTGCATCAGTTAAGGTTCAGTAGAGAGGTCGACCCGTGGAGGAGGCCACTTGGAAGATCGAGTTGGAGATGTGGAGCAGATATCCTCACTTGTTTGAGACTTCAGGTATGTTTCTTGACCCGCTCGAGGACGAGCGTTTTCTTAAGAGGGGGAGAATGTGACGACCCGACTCGTCGTCACGGGAATTTCCACCCCGTAATATTGTAATTTCATGTTTTATGCTTTTATAACAGTGTTAGAGTCTATCGGGTGAGTTAGGAGTGAATTGGATTGAAAATGAGGCATATAGCCTTTTTGAAGGAAACTTGAATAAGGAAAGTCAATCCGGAGTTGAGTATTTGGTTAGAAGGCTCGGAATCGGATTCTGATGATTTGGTTAGTCCCGGGAGGTGATTTGTGACTTAGGGAAGCAATCGGAATTGAATTTGGAGGCCCGGTGTAGAAATAGGCTTGAATTGGCTAAGGTTGAATTTTGGCGAAATCCGAACGGTAGGTGAGATTTTGATTCGGGGGTCGGAATGGAATTCCGACAGTTGCAGTAGCTCCATTAGGTGATTTTGGATGTGCCTACAAAATTTGAGGTCATTCGGGCGTCGTTTGGTCGGGTTTTTGATGGAATGTGTAATTCGGAAAGTTTTAAGAAATTTAGGCTTGAATCCGTGGGCAATTGGTGATTTTGATGTTTAGGATGGTATTTTTATGAATGGAACAAGTTCGTATCGTGTTTTGGGGTATGTTGGTGGTTTCCATTGGGGTCCCGGGGGCCTCGGGGTGAATCCGGACCATTATCCGGCACTTTGAAACAAGAAAGGGTCTGTTGTAAATTGCAGATCACTGGGCAGTGATTTAGCCTTCGCGTTCGCGAGGGCAAGGCCCGCGTTCACGTAGGCCAGGTTCAGCATGCATCGCGTTCGCGAGGGAGGTACCGCGTTCGCGTATTGGAAAGGCTGTGAAGCATCGCGAACGCGTGGGTGAAGGTCGCGTTCGCGTAGAGGGAAGTCATTAGGCATCGCGTTCGCGTGGATCGTGGCCGTGTTCGCGTAGAAGGATCTCCGGATGGCTGAAGAAAATGTGCATCGCGAACGCGTATGGCATGTCGCATTCGCGAAGGTTATTTTTGGCAGAGCGTCGCGGACGCGTGAGAGGCGTCGCGAATGCAATGAAGAAAATATTCTGGCAGTGAGTTTAATTAAAGAACAAAACCAGTTGCGGGTTTAATACCCAAAACCTCCATTTTTGAGTTCCAAGAGAAGAAATTGACGGGAGATTGCTGGAAAATCATCGGGGTTTCGTTGGAGGTAAGTTTTGTGGCTTAATTACATCATTTTAACATGAAATCCTTGGTTAAATTTCCGTAAATGGAAGATTAAAGGTGGGTTTGAGCCCTAGGCCTAAATTGAAGAAAAACACCGATTTGAGTGGGCAAATGGAGTCCGATTTTGGTAAATTTTATATGCCTAGACTCGTATCGAGATGAGGATTCCAAAAATGTGACTTTTGTAATTTTTCGACAAGCGTACCGAAAGTCGGGTTTTGACAACTTTGGGAATTTTGATGTAAATTGAGTTGTATTGATTGGGTGTCGTCCCATTAGCCTAATTTGTTGTATTTCTACTGTATTTGATCAGATTCTACGCGTGCGGAGCTTGATTCTCGTGGCAAGGGCATCGCTGACTAGTCGTCGAGCTGTATTGAGGTGAGTAATAGATGTGGGTGATGACCAGCGGGTTCGAAACCCCGTATACCACTTTGTGACGCTGTATAGCGGCGAGACACGTACTCTCTTGTGAGTGCGGGGTCGATTGTGATTGGGGACTATGGCTTAGTCCAACTTGTTGATACCGTGTTATGACATTGGCTATTCTTGAGCCGTCGAACCTCCTTCTCGGATGGTTGCATACTATATATTGAGATATTGGCCACTCTTGAGCCGGGGAACCCCCTTCTTAAGCGGTTGAGTATACTTGTGGGCCGTGGGCCAGTTATTGGATCCCGCGAGGATCGTTATCAATGTCTTATCATATTGACATGTTAGTTACTACCAGTCCGTAGCTACTTCTGTTATCATGCTATTTCCAATCTCCGGAACTTGGTATTACTGTTTTCCAACTGAAAAATGATAAAAAGGTTTTCAAAACTACTTTTGAGCCTGCGAGGCTGTATTTGCTTTTGAGCCTGCGAGGCTGCATTTGCATATTAGCTGACTGGTAGTGGATCGGGCTGCGCGCCGCAGTGTATTCATGATATTGTGCTTGGGCTGTAGGAGCCCCTTTGGAGTCCGAACCCCCACAGTGAGCACGGGTACCCAAATTCGATCGGGCTACGCGCGTAGCGGTCATTTCATGTATTGCATTGCATTTAGCTACATCTGATAGCTGTTATACTGTTTTGTAGGTACTTGATGGTACAGGTACAGTTGATATTAATTCTGTGACAGGGTATTTGACTACAGCTTTACATAGTGCTTTATTGCGGATTTCTTATCTCGCTGTCTTACCCTTGTTTATTACCACTGAGTCTGGCAGTACTCATTTTACTCCCTGCACCTTGTGTGCAGATCCAGGTACCTCTCAGCAGTGATCCAGTAGCTGTGCAAGGCGACATCTGTGGGATATACGAGGTAGCTGCAGAGTCCGCTGGACCCGATATTCCTTCTTAGTGTCTTTTGATTCTGTATCGACTTTTCTTTCTGCACTTGGTATCTTGTAAACCCTTATACACTTATGTTTAGTAGAGGCTCATGACTCTTAACCCTTCGGTCTATGGGAGTTGGTATATTTCGGGACTTGGTTCCCGCTGTTGGTATATGTATCACTGTTGTTTCATATTTTGATATGCTTAAATGGGATAGAACGAGCTTCTAGCTCCATTCTTGTTATTGATTGGTCAGGACTGGCTTAGCAATGTGCTGGGCGCCATCACGACCAGATTTGGGGTCGTGACAAATACATATATCAAATTTCGGTATAACAACGTTTGCATGGACACCAAAGGAGCTCAATTTCTAAGAAGAGGGGTTTTTAGTCATATATACCTTGTTTAAGCTTTCCTTAAGTTACTACAACATTCCGACAACTCTAGCAATCCCTATCTATTTTGAGATATAACAAAATTGAACACAAATTAGGAAGGTATTCATGGTTTCAGCTAATTTGAGCATTTTATCAAATACTAGTTGTGATCTTGATTTTACAGCTCTTTTAGAAGATTTCCTTGATTCCCCAACCCAATATTTATTTATTTATGTCCAAAAGTCATCCTACAAACCTAGTTTGTACATGCATGAACACATAATACTATTACACCCAAGAATCATACCTCAATAATCCCATCTTATACCCAAAACTCGAAATTAACATCTAGTGTATAGAACCTTACCTCTTAGATAAAGATGTTGTGATTGGTTTCCTTGATTCTTGAAAATTGATGGAAGATTGAATGGTTATAATGTTAGGCTCCCTCCTCTCTTTAAAACTCTCTTAAACATCTCTAAAATCATCGTAACATTGTCTCAAATGAAACCTCAAAGTCTATATATTAAAATTGGGTTGGGTCATGAAAATAGGAAGATTAACCCTCCGAATTCGGGTATGCGGTCGCATAATGGACTACATAATGGGTATGCGGGTCGCAGACGCGTCTCAAAACCCAATGCCCAGAACTGGGCTACACTGGTCCATTTTGCGACAAGATTTGCAGTCGCACATCAATTATGCGAACCGCATAATGGTTTTGCGATCGCAGAACTGCCACATGATCATATTTTTCCGGTCTTTGGTAATTTGATTATAACATTGTGTAGGAATGTCCAAATGACGAACGGTTTGAAACGTTAGAAACTAGACTCAAATACCTTCCATTTGATAGGTTGTTCATATATATATATATATATATATATATATATATATATATATATATATATATATATATATATATATATATCCAACGTGTGGACTTGTGCGAACTCATTTATAATTTTAGCCTATTATAAAATTTTCCAATTTGACTTAGATTTAGGCCTTTCTTGGACCCCAAATTACTTACCAAAAGATTTACACACTTATATACCAAATCCAATTGATGCCCATCATGTTAATAACATATAAAATATTATAATTCGCTTACCCGGCGCCACGAAATCCTAAATTACTTAGAAAATTTTTTCGGGGCCTTACATTCTCTCCCCTTAGGATCATTTATCCTCGAATGAGGAGTAGAGTCCTCCCTAAATACTTTAACATAATAAATCTCTTTTCTTGCCTACCTCAAGTCCCTAAATTTTGACTAACTCCTAAATTTTACAGAAATTTCCGCAGAGTCCCCTTTGTAACTAGGCCTATCCACCTGCCAGAAAATCACCAAAACTATCCTAACAGCACATCCATAACGATGCAAAGCACCATAATCCATATATCAACAATACTAATTTCACCATTACAAGCACTATGTTATCATAAGGATATTTGGACATGAACTGCATATTTTTAAATCATAATACCTAGAAGGTATCTTTCAAGTCAAAATCAAATGTTATATAATCAAGAGAAAATACATATTTCCACAAGACTCTCGGCCTTTTATGGGCCTCTTATACTTACAGATTTCGCCATAACACATTCGCGGATACAATCTCCACCCCTAAACTTACCTAACAAGGATGACAAATAGATACCCTTCATAGACCAACTATCTATTACCTCCACCTTTAGCAATTTCCACCAGAATGATACACAAAGGATCTCCATCTATCTTCTTAGACATAGACATGTGAAAACACAAAATTTATGGAGAACAACTATGGGGAAACTTTATACTCCTTGTGCGGTCTAATATGAAATACACTTATGCAACCTTCATTATCAACTCACATAACATCTTCAAGGGGAAATATTGAGAACAACCTGTTCACCCTCCTAAATTCTAAATCTCTATACGGACACCCACGCTAAACCTTTGATGACCTCCAATAATTACTCTAAAATTTGCTATCATAAACAAACCATAAAATTACCTATTGAATATATGTGATCACACGGGGATGATTCCTTTTTGACATGTTTGAACCTTCAATACCCAATAGATTTATTATAATGAGGAGAATCGGAATTCAAGACCAGGCTGGAATTATTCAGGAATCTATTAATGTGCTGAGCAGAGTATTTCATGGGGTTATATGCTAATAGACACGAAGAGTACTACTAACAATACTGACATGGTTAATCATTATAATGACATCAATTATTAGACAAATGAGGCGTACGGGTAACTATTTCATTGGCAATAGGAATCATTAAGGAGGAATATTCAAGCACGTGACCTAGTTGGCTCCTGGAGTGTAGGGAAAATCCGTTGATTAAGAATGAGAATACTCTAGCACTTTGCATGCGATATGGGTTTCTAAAACACATGAAGTTGATTTACACTCCTATTGTTAACTGAAACAAAGAATCTATGCCACAAGCCCATGATGATGAAAAAAAGAAGTTAAACACTTATGAGATTATCATAATTTAAACAGCTTAACCCTTCCTGATAGTTGATCCTATATGAGAGAAGTAAAGATACAATAACATGTCTTCCAAACCCATATGCTCATGATATGTGCAAAAATCTGAAGGCATCTAATCTCAACCTTTCACGAGTGAAACCACATAGCTAGGACATCTGAATATTGGGACAAAATCATGTATTGGTTAGAGGGTTTATAATGGTTAACATAATGCTTCAGGGAAAAAGACAAATAACACTCTTATCCACATAGGAAGGTGGAAGACCAAGGATAGCAAAACTCCCCGCACATGACAATGACATAGTTAATGATTTTAGAAGTCGAGTGTGTAAAGACAACGGAACCCAATGAGATAGTATAAAATAATCATGGAAGGTCTACAGATGTTCATGATGAGTTCCTTATGGATTTTGACTTGAGAAGTACCCAGATCCTAATGAAACACAGGAAAACATGAGAAGTAGGCAGTGTGCCATGATAACCCCCAAAGGTGCATTAGGTCTTAACGGAGAGACTATTAAGGGTCCCTTTGAGAAAGGAAGTGTTATAGTGACACATAGAAGGGAAACTAACGTTCTCTCATGGTTATCAAACAAGTATTGGGGAAACTAGCTCAATGAATTCACTAACTAAGGAACACAATTAACACATGTTGGGGAGGTATAAGGAGAAAGTAAATATTTGACATGAGCTGGACATGATTCTACTAAATCAACTCCTAGAGTTCAATACACAACCACGTCACAGGAACCACAATACTAGGAACAAAGTGACATTGTTTACCATGAAAATAGTAACAACAATTAAATTTGGAAATAGAATTCTTAAATATACGTGATCCATTTTTGAACTAGTTGTTAGAGTAGATGATGGCAAGAATGTGAAATATAATGATGAAATCCAACATAAAACAGGGTGATACTTAAGCATGAAGGCTTACTGTCCGGGCTTGCTTTACCAAGGGGATACATGCTAAAAGGGGAGCAGGGTGGGCCAAGTAACTTGCTGCCCGGGTGCAGGACGAATCAGTGAAGGGCCTCGGGGTCGACATCTAGGTAGAGATCGAGGTATCGATGGCGGTTGGGAATGTGATAACCGTTAGAATATAGTCGATCAAGGATCTTTGTGGACAATACCAAGTAATATAAGTAAGAAGAAGTAATAAAGCTATAAATATTAGAACGGCCTCGAGCCAGTAAGAACAAGTAATTTAGAAAAGAGAGAGAGAGAAAGAGAGAGATATTATTGCACTTGTGTAGAATAGTGAGAGCAGCATCAGACATTTACAAAGTGGCATGTACCCCCGTTATATAGGAAAGGTAATATAATATTGTACAGATTACATTGAATGTAAAGATACAGGGATGGGACGGATAGGCAAGGTACTAGTATTTAGTGATTCCAATTGCTCGCCTCGAAAATCCCCCATCCTTAGAGCCTTGCTGGGTCGTGGATGAATTCCCTATCCTCAAAGTCTTTGCCGGGTCACAAACGAACCTCGAGGGATGGATCTCGATCATAATCATGTAGCTACGAGGTGCTGATATAACTTCCCGAATATGCCTTAAATATGATAAATAGACCCATCTGATTTCACTGCATACATGTAGTCTCCGCATTACTAGAGTGAAGTAATAGGAAACAATCGTCGTCTCGAGTTCATCTTTGTCGTGACGTTAACTATCTAAGAGCATTAAATGTCATGCCCCAGAAAACCGTGCAAGGCCACTGTCAGATGCAGTAATCAAGAAATCCACAACCTGTCATCGACCATCCCTTCTGCTTCCCCAACGATCCCTATAAATATACCGGTTACCAGACACTTTCCATTTTCACCCTACTTACAAGCTTGTGAATCGGAATTTTATATTTGGAATTCTTTCATTTTCGCACATAATGGTTTTTATCTTTTGACATGGCTATGACTTCAATGACGGTTCCCCGATGGAAGGTTATTGCATTGTTGTCCCGATCACTCGCGGACAAAACCAGGTTGATTCCTACTTTAGAATAATGTATCCCATCTGATCTCGACATGGTAACCGATTTTAATGTCAAGACTACCTCATCTACACTGGGCTGGTACAAGCACGTGTCGGGTTGTGACTGATTTTGACAAAGTGATGAAGGACTACTGACAGTGAAGGTGGAGATTCCTGGTCCCGGCGATAACATTACTGGCTTTAAGGATGTCTTGCTTCATGTATACACTTACCCATTCACCCTGGACCCTGATAAATCCAAGTCTCCTCCCCTGGAAATCAACCCGGTTATTCTTGACTTCTACGATCGATACCATGTGACAATTGGTCATATCCACCCTTCTTTTTGGAGGATGGTTCTGATGCTTAGGCACTTCACTGAAGAGGTTGAAGGGGAGGTTTTTACCCTTAACCATTTGATCAGAATGTACATTCATTGACTGCATCAAGGCTTAATCAAGCTCTACCATCGGTCAAAAAAATCCTTATTTGTGAGCATTGATAAGGGGAAGGACCGAAATGGATGAGCAGGTTTATCCGAGTGAGGACGTCGGATATTATCCCAGCCCCGAGAATGCCTTTTCTGAAATGGTGGAATGCCTGACGCAAGCAATTTTCCTTTTAGCCACTTTTTGACTACTCTTTTATGTGGCATAATAATCTCTTTGCGCTTTCTGCAACCGCTGCTTGGCATTCGGATGAGGTCCCTGAATTGCTGGGATGGTTCAAGCGATTGAGCGAGAAGTTCCCCTATTGCATTTGGTCTTGGGCCGGCCTGGCTAAGAAGCATTGGGTGGCCAAGAATAACGGTAAGGTTCATTTACGACCTGTGCTTCATATTTTATGTTTTCTTCTAAGCCTTCAACGAAAGAGTATCGTGGTTATTGTGCTAGCGCAGGTCTTGGGAAGAACATGCAAATGAGGCTACCCCCTGATGTTGAAGCATGGGCCTTGGAGCCCAGCACGAACAAGAAGAGGAAGAGCAGAGCAGCCATTACCCATCCTGTAGTGAGGAAAACCAGATCACTCAAGCCCCGAGCCACCGGTAGGAATGTTGTCCTAACCTTGGGGTCAAATCCTGGTTCCGAATGGGAGGATGATGATGGAAGTCCGTTGAGGATGGGAACAAGGTCCAGTACGAGGGACTTGTAGATGCCTCGGTCGGAGGCTGCTGAGCCCAAAACACCCGTGGGCTGAGGTCCTTGAAGAGGACGTTGACGTAGCTACGTGTAAGGCCCCGTAAAATTTTTGTGCATAAAACCTAGTAGATGTGGTGTCATGGTCCGAATAATGTGTTAGGAATGCGTAGAATTCTTCGCGGCGAGCTTGCTCGCCGCGGTTCGGACCCTTGGTAATGATTTAAGTTTCAAAAATGTAGAGAAATAATTTTTCCGAAAAAGTGTCAAATATGCGGTCAAGAATGCGACCGCAGAATCAACATGCGGACCGCATTCTGACCGCAAATCGTTCCAGAGAGTTTCTCAAAAATCCGTCAAATGTGCGGTCGATATGCGATCGCATGTCAAATCTGCGGTGCATTTTGCGACCGCAGATCAAACATGCGGACCGCATTCCGGCCGCATTCCTTAACAGAAACTTGTAATTTTTGAGGCCATTTTGCGGTCACTTTGCGGACCGCATGTGTGTTCTGCGGTCGCATAGTGACCGCATAATTGACCCCGGCCCAGTTTTTGTAACATTTTGACCCGATCTCTTCTTTAATATAACACACCTCTTCTTCATTTTTATCATATCATCTCACCAAAAATTAGAGAGAGAAGAGAGGGTTTTTAGAGAGAGAAATCTTGCATCTTCAAGGATTGTTCTAATCATTTTAATTCCAAGGGATCCTAGGGCAAGGATTCAACTTCCCCAATATTTTCAAGGTAAAAACCCTAACTATTTTCTTTGATTTTCAGTTTTAATTGGGTAAAGAGAGGTTTGCATATAATAGCTTTTAAAAATAGAATTTTTACACTCATGCATGATTATTGAACTTGATTTCTAGTAAAAAGAAGTGAGTAGAAGTAAGAGTCTTCAAGAACAAGGTTGGCAAGAGTAAGATAGCTTGGGTAAGCATAAAGTAGGAAGTTAATGGAAGAAAACTCATCACCAGGTATGTATGGCTAATTTTGATTCTTGTGAAATCGCCCTTATGTGTAAAATTGTTTGGCATGTGTTGATTTGAGAAATTGTATGTGATTAATTGATGTTGTTGTTGGATATTCAAAGTTGTTGTTGAACTATGAGTGTTGTGGTAAGAAATATGAACCGAAAGGTAAATGAGAGTTGAATTGGGTAAAGAATTTGTGAATAATGATTATGATGGCCTATATGGCACCTTGTGGAAAAGAAATCGAAACACTTGAGAATTGGTTTATTGTGGAAAGAGATGAAACACTTGAATTTTGGAAAATTGTTGAATATACATGTGTGAATATTATTGAATGTGGAAACATTGTAACTTGGTTGTGATATTGGCTTGAGAAGTAATTGAGAACATGAAACAATGTGCAAGTTGCTTATTTGAACTTGTTGAAATTGTGTGTAGTACCTTATCTGCTGTTTGAAATTGTTGTGTTTTCAACCGTAAGGCGGGGTCGTGTTGCGCGCCGCAACGTGGTGAAATAAGGTGTGGGTTGGGGTGATAAGGGTGGCCGAGGTAATAAGGGTGGTCGGGGGCAATAAGGATGGAAAGCGATCGAAATCGCTATTGAAAATTGATACATAAATCAATAATGTGAAATTGTGAAAGGAGACAGCAGGAGAGTTTGCAACCTGTGGGGCACCGATTGCCCCTTTGTTTGACTACTTGTGCTTTACGTGATTGATTGGTTATTGTTAAATTGGTTGATTGTAGAAAGTGCTTTGTGTGAGAATTATTTGAAATGAGGAAAAAATGTGGAAACATGGTTGGCCGGCTTAATTAATTGTTGATGTAATTTAATGGCTTGAGTTTACTTGGGACAAAGTTTGTCCATACATACCAGTACAATTCAAGTGTACTGACGTCCCTTTTGCCGGGGGCGCTACATTCGTGTTATGATTGTAGGTGGATTAGTAGCAAGCACTTCAGCTCATCGGCAGTAATATCCTTCTCCTTCCACTGCCCGTTTTGGTGAGCCCCTTTCTTCCTCGGGGCACAGTGTGGCTCATGCCACTTTTATTTCAGACTTTCTTTTGGATTTTGTAAGGTATAGCCGGGGCCTTGTTACCGGCAAGTATTGTATTCCCTTTTGTATCCTAGAGGCTCCGTAGACATGTAAACTGTGGGATTGTGGCCTATGTATATGTATGGGGCGTTGTAAATATAAATTATGAATTGTTAGTAAATAAATCACATGGTTATGTTTATGTATTGTGAAATCAGTCTTTATTGGTAAGATAATTGGTTAATGAGAAACAGTCAACACAGGGGTAACGCGTGGGAGTGAAAGGCACCCAGGTCCGCTTGACTGGGGCAACCCGGTCAGGCGCCGGTCATGTCCCTCGATTTGGGGCGTGACACTACGGATCGTACATCTGGATTTGGTACAACTTCTTGTAGGAGGACTGTTGGTGTTGATCCTAAGGGATCGAAGCTTGGGGCCTTCCAGGAAAGTGGGTTTCCACTTGGAGAAATTGGTGAACCGAAAGACTTTTTCGAGCTTTCCGGACTCATTAGGGGAACTCAAGGATGCCCAAGGGATGATCGATGCCACAGTTGAGACTCCTCCTAAAGGGGGAGACTTTATCGCCAATATTTTTATGGTGTTATTGATAGGGCTGATCTCGATATCTCTGGTGCTGTTAAAGCGGTAGAGAAGTCCACCCAGTAGGTGATAGTCATTCCTCGCATATTTTTTTGTCCTCAGGTGTCATTCATCATCTAACTAACCTTTCTGTTGTGTTGCTACGTAAGTATTTGTACAGCCATGCCATCCTTTGGCTCTGTGAGGAGATTTCTTGTCGCAAAAAGGAGCATAAGGAAATTTCTTCAAAGCTACAGGATTCAGAGGCTTTCTTTGGCCCGAGAGATAGAGATCTGGGAGAGCTTCGGGCCGCTTTGGAGACAACACTCCGGGGGAAGGCCAATCTTGATACTCATGTATTTTGCCTCGATCGAGATTAGCATTTTACCCCGTATTCAAATACATTTTAGGTTTGTATATTCGTTGATATGCCCTTCTCCCACAGGTCGAGCAGAGTGGCTCGCAGATTAATCTTTTGAAGGTGGAGATTTTCGGCTGAGAGAGCGATTTGAAATAGTGGTAGGGAATTGGTGGCATCTTAGGAGCTTCTCTTGGATGCTTGCTACTTTGGCTATAGCTAAGTCCGAGGCCAAACGAGATGCTGCTACTTATCGGGAAGATACAACCATAATGCACACAATGGCTCATGACCTATCTATGGCAGTTGAGCAAAAGCTAACCCGAGCTATCTATCATAACAAAGTGGAGGTGAAGAGAGAGACCTTGGAAGAACTCGAGGCTAGAGGCATCGACATATCAACTGACCTTAAGGAGGCATATGCAACGAAGGAAATATTTGCACTCTTGGTTGGTCCTGATAAGTGCAAAGACGACAGTGATGAGGAGTAGCTTCCAAGTCTTTTTTGTGTATCTTTTTCTCCTTGCTTTTTTGCTTTTGTGTTCCGACATCGACCTTTCGGGGCCTTTTATGGGGACAAACTGGGGACCTGAGACTTGCCTCGTCCTGAGGTCGAATCGACAGCTCCTTTCAAATTGATATTTATGAAGTCGGGGGTCTTCCGAGATCCCACAGTTTTCTGATTCATGCGGGAGACGAGGTGATTCAGCCAGTATATTCCCCTAGGAGAGGATGACATTAACGCTGCTAGAATTAATTAGCCATCTTGAGCAAGCGAGCAGTTGTCGCTCTACCTCTATATATTTTCTCATCTGTCTCTCAAGTGGAAATTTCACAGTTCTTAATAAGCCTATCTCCTCTGCAAAGCCTGGCACTTTGTGTTAGTCCTTCTGCTTCTCTGTTTTAGAAAATTTTGCCTGGACCCTCATCGTCTGCCCCCTATCCCACCATAGTCTTGTCACGACCCGGATTTTCCAATATCATGAGTCGTGATGGTTCCTTCAAATAGGAGTTAAGCAAGCCAATTAATTTAATACTTCTCTTAACAATATAAACAATATAAAGAAAGACGAGACAATTCATATAAAAGCAGAAGTCTCAAAATATAAATAACCGAAACCAAGTGCGGAAGTTCAAAAACGTCTCTACCCAGATCTGGTGTCACTAACTCACGAACTTCTACAGAATGCTAAATATAAAGTTTGAATGAAAATATAGTACTGTCTGATCCGATACAAAGTAAATCAAACGAAAAATAAAGATAAGAGAGACTCTGGGCAATGCATATGTCAGCAAGGCTACCTCGGGAATCTCTAGACTGAATTCAGCTCCCAATGCTCCTGCTGCTGTCCAAAAGCTCCTACTCCGGTACTGTGATCTATGCAAAAAGATGCACAGAGTGTAGCATCAGCACAACCGACCCCATGTACTGGTAAGTGTTTGGCCTCACCCCGATAAAGTAGTGACGAGGCTAGGCAGGACTACCAATCAATGTGCAGATATATATACATAAGTACTACAAAATAACAACGGAAAGTAATAATTAAGACTCGAAAGGGAACATGCTTTTGGGGCTAACAGATAAAATAGAACGGTATGATTAAATAAAGAGAACTACAACTAATCTCTTCTAACACAGAATACATGGTTGGCGTGCCATAGGATCCCATTTCATAATATATAAGTGGTTGGCGTGCCACACAATCCTATTTCATAATATATAAGTGGTCGGGTTGTAGGATAGGGACTTCTAGATTTTTCGTACTCTTTTCCCGGGGTGGGTGAGGTGTGGTGGGGACGCCCATAGAGGATTAGTTTGTGTTCTCTTGTGGTAGTCATTTCTGGTAGTTACTGTTTTAATATCATTGCATGCATATTTGTTTATTGATGGTATTTATGCTTCTTATGTTTAGACAATATTTTGCGATGTATGCTGGTATAACTAATGCAGTTTTTGTTTTTTGTTTGCCTTTCTTTTCAATGCGCCGAAGGTCGATTGGAAACAGCCTCTCTGCCCTCTCGGGTAGAGGTAAGGCCTGTCTACATATTACCCTCCCCAGACCCCACCTTGTGGGAATATACTGGGTTGTTGTTATTGTTATTGTTTTTCACGTAGGGCGTGCCACACGATCCCATTTCATAATATATAAGTGGTCAGCGTGCCACACGATCCCTTTTCATAATATATAATGGTTTCCGGGCAAGGGAACAAGTATCAATTCAACTATCCCGGCAAGGGAGAATACAATAAACTTACACGTCCCGACAAAGGAATAATTACGTCTCTTTCTCTTTTGTTCATTTCTAACTTCCTAACCATGTCATAATTTGAGCCAGCGCTCCAAGGAGTCTACAAATCATATTTCCTCTTCATATTGTTCACATTATATCGAAACCATCAATTAAACAAGGAAGAGCCACAACAGAACCCCAAATAAGGACTCACAATCATGCTATACACCGGTGTATAGATACTCGTCACCATGCATATACACCATACTCAACATTTAGCAGTTAGCAAACAATACTTTAATCATATTTCCTCACGCCAAAGTTAGATCAAACACTTACCTCAAATGTTTCGAACTCAACTCAAGCCTCTAGAATAGTTTTTCCCCTCAAATTCACCACCAAACTGCTTGAATCTAGTCACAAATTACTTGAATATATCAACAAATGCTAATTGAATCAATTTGAATGCATGAAAATGAATTTCCTGAAGTCTTACTCAAAATTTCCCAAAATACCCCCAGACCCACGTGGTTAAAACCCGGGGTTCGAACTCAAATGAAATTACCCATTCTCCCATGAACTCAAACATATGAGTTATTTTGGAATCGGACCTCGAATTGAGGTCCAAAACACCCAATTTTAGAAAACCTAGTTCTACCCTAAATTCCCAAATTTCCCCCATTAAAATCTTTGTTTTGAAGTTGGCATTATGTTAAAAGATATTAAGGAGTAACGAAAATAAATTAGAATTACCAATCGTTTTGAAGAAAAAGATTTGTTTTGAAAACTGCCTCTTATGTTTTGGGTTTTGAAAAAAGTGAAAAATGACTGAAAATCCCGATCTTTTATACCTTACTGAAGGCTCAGCGTGGACCGTGCAAAAGTGCGCCGCGGCCGCGGCCGCGCTGAGGAATGGAAGAATAATGTCTCTTTAAACCTACCTAGTACGGACCACACGGATTTGATGCGCGGTCGCGCTGGTCGACTTTGACCCCTGGCCCTCTGAACCCAAGCCATGCGGACCGTGCAAAAATGTACCGCGGGTGCGCTGGGGGCCTGCAACCCCTGAACTTGCAACCTTTAGATGTTTCTAAGCATAAGACCTCTCGGGGCCTACTCAAAACTCACTAGAGCCCTCGGGGCTCCAAACCGATCATACATATAAACTCAAAAACATACTACGGGCTCATCCATGCGATTGTATCGCCCAAACACATCATAATTCGTCAAATTAGGCCTCAAGACCCATGATTTCCTTCCAATTTTCATGAAACATCACATTTATAGTTTCTAGCTCAAAACACGTCAAATGGCGTCCAAATTTAACCAAACTTTATAGAAATTTCTTAGACCATATATAAGACATGTACCGGGCGTTCGAACCAAAATACGAGCCCGCTACCACAGTCTTTAATCAAATTTCACTTTCCAATTCTTTAATTATTTTTAGAAAACAATCTCACTTAAAAATTTATTTCTCGGGCTCAGGACCTCGGATTTCGATTCCAGGCATACGCCTGAGTTCCATATTTTTCTACGGACCCTCCGGGACTGTCCAATCACGGGTCCGGATCCGTTTATCTAAAATATTGACCCAAGTCAACTTTAATCATTTTAATGCCACATTTTGAAAATTTTCACAGAATTTAACATATAAGCTTTCCGGCTACGCACCCAGACTACGCATGCAAATTGAGGCAAGTAAAAATAAGGTTTTCAAGGCCTCGGAAGCACAGAATGGAAGAGAAAATAGGTGATGACCTTTTGCATCATCACATTCTCCACCTCTAAAACAACCGTTCATCCTCGAACGGACAAAAGAAAGAAGTACTTGAGTCAAGAAAAAGATGAGGATAACGGCTCCGCATATCAGACTCGGACTCCCAGGTCGATGCCTCAGGAGGGTGACCTCTCCATTGGACACGCACTGAAGGAAAACTCTTCGACCTCAACTATCAAACCTGCTAGTCTAGAATAGCTACCAGCTCCTCCTCATAAGACATGTCCTTGTCCAACTAGACAGTGCTGAAATCTAACACGTGAGCTGGATCGTCGTGATACCTCCGAAGCATGGACACATAAAATACTGGATGCACGACTGACAAGCTAGACGGCATGGCAAGTCTATAAGCCACCTTTCCCACACGATCGAGAATCTCAAATGGACCAACGAACCTAGGGCAAAGATTTCCCTTCTTCCCAAATCTCATCACGCCCTTCATAGGCGACACTCGGAGCAAAACCCGCTCCCCAACCATGAAAGCTACATCCCGAACCTTATGATCTGCATAACTCTTTTGCCGCGATTGAGCCGAATGAAGCCTGTCCTGAATGATCTTGACCTTATCCAAGGCCTCCTGAACTAAATCGGTAGCTAATGATCGAGCCTCTCCCTGCTCAATCCATCCAACTGGAGACCGACATCGCCTACCATACAACGCCTCAACCGGGCTATCTGAATGCTGGACTGGTAGCTGTTGTTGTAGGCAAACTAAACTGGTACCAACACAAGCCCGGAGCATATCCTCCAAAATCTGAATTGTTCGTTCGGATTGACCGTCCGTTTGAGGATGAAACGTTGTGCTCAACTCCACCCGTGTGCCCAACTCTCGCTGAACTGCACCCCAAAAATGCAAGGTAAACTACGTACCCCAGTCCAAAATGATAGATACCGACACACCATGAAGGCGAACAATCTCCTAGATATAAATCTCAGATAACCTCTTGGATGAATAAGAGACTGCCACAGGAATGAAATGTGCTGACTTGGTCAGCCTATCAACAATAACCCATATCGCATCGAACTTCTTCCGAGTCAATGGAAGTCCAGTAACGAAATCCATGGTATTCCTCTCCCACTTCCACTCGGGGAATTCAATCCTCTAAAACAAACCACCAGGCCTATGATGCTCATACTTAAATTGCTGACAGTTCAAACATTAAGCCACTTATGCAACAATATCTTTCTTCATCCTACGCCACCGATAATGGTGCCGCAAGTCCTCATACATCTTCGCGGCGCCTGGGTGAATAGAATACCGAGAACTATGGGCCTCCACTAAGATTAACTCTCGAATCCCATCGACATTGGACACACAAACTCGCCTCTGCAATCTCAAAACACCATCACCTTCGTGGCACCTCCATGCTGTACCGTGTCTCTCAGGACACACAAATAAGGATCATCAAACTGCCGATCACGGATACGCTCCAACAATGAAGAACGAGTGACCGTGCAAGCTAACACTCTGCTAGGCTAAAAAATGTCCAACCTCACAAATCGATTGGCCAATGCCTGAATATCCAAAGCAAGCGGTCTCTAGCTGACCGGAATGCAGACAAGACTACTCATGCTGGCAGACTTCCTACTCAATGCATCGGCCACCACATTGGCTTTCCCCGGGTGATACAAAATAGTAAATCATTATTATGGGGAGTAAAAATCAGCTCGAGGCGTGTTAAGGACACCGTCCTTAAGAATATTTCGCTCATACAATGATAATAAAATTAGGCGTACCCCAGAATTTAACAAGCTCTTCTAGTTATTAAACTTGGGAACATAATTAGCGGAAACTCAAGAAAGAAACCTAGCATATAGAAGGAAAAGATGATTCAAAAAGTTGTATTAAAAAGTGTGTCTTTAGCTTTCCAAAGACCATATTTATATATGAGTTGCTTCAACAACTACTTAACGGCTAGATGACGGCTAGTTGAGTCCATTAAATGTATAATAATTTACTAAATAATAAGCAGATGAAGATAATACTTCAAAGAGAAAAGATAGTCCAAACTACCTTTTGAGATACCACTAATTTTCCAACAATAAGTTCCTACTTCTTTTTGCAAAATAGCGCTCCTCCGGAGAAAATAAATGAAAAAGAAAGTAATGGCAAATTAAAGAATCTTAGTGTAGATGCAACCTTGGAATATTAGAAATGTGGAACATCCTATGGACTGTACTACTCGTTATATCATACCGGGACATGGGACATAAACTTTCATTCTGCTCTATGTGGCAACGAATTCTTCTTTTCCCTCACTTTTGTTTTCTTTACAACCTGTTCCCCCTTTGAAAAAGTAGAGCTAAAGTGATTTAGACATTTGGACCCAAAAGGATTAAATTACTCCTTCTTTATTATAAAAACCAATACTAATTTCATGGATCCAAGGTAAGGAATAAAAAGTAACTTACCCTAGATATCAAGTTCTCTTGTCTTCTACAGTATCCATCTCTCCCAATCATTCAAATTCCTACTCAAAATCTGTAGAGAACTAAAAAAAAAAACAAGCAAGAAAGAAAATGGCATTAAGTAATAATGTCATAGGGTGCATCAACTTTGTAGCCATGCTATTGTCAATTCCAGTGATTGGTGCTGGAATTTGGTTAGCAATGGAGAGTGACAACTCTTGTGTCAAGATTCTACAATGGCCAGTTATTATCTTAGGTGTTCTTATTTTAGTTGTCGCTCTTGCTGGTTTTATTGGAGGGTTTTGGAGGATTCCAGCACTGCTCATTTTCTACCTCATTGCTATGCTCATTCTCATAGTTTTGCTTGCATGTTTAGTAGTTTTTATTTACATGGTCACCATTAGAGGTTCAGGTCATATGGAACCAAGTAGGGCTTATTTGGAATATCATCTTGATGACTATTCTGGCTGGCTAAGAAGGAGAGTTCAAACTTCTTACAAATGGGATAGAATAAGAAGTTGCCTTAGCTCCACAACAATGTGTGCTCAGTTGAATCAAAGTTATCGCATGGCTCAAGATTTCTTTAATGCTCATCTTAGCCCTTTGCAGGTAAGTTTTTCTTGCATGAATTCTTGCTTTTGTGATTTTTCATACTCATATATAAGGTAGCACCTTGGTTTAATTTAATATAAAAAGGAAAATGAAAAAAAAAACTTATGGAGATTTAATATTTGTTTCCCAGTTTTGCTCTCTTAGAATTGATTGAAAAATAAAGTAGGTGGTAGCTCCGTATTCTAAATTTACGCGTGTGCTAAGCAAAGTACGTACTATTAATTAGTCATGCTAGTATGTTTATTTTAAGTCCAATATTATTTGCTATATGAGTTTTGAGTAGGGTAGTGTATACGTAGATCTAACCCGCTGAGGTAGAGAGGCAGTTTCTAAATAAACCTCCCGCATCCTTCCCTAAAAAAACTGTCCAATTTACTCTTGGGGAGACTCGAACTCACAACCTCTTGGTTGGAAGTAGAGGTTGCTTATCATCACAGTAACCCCTCTTGTCTACGTGGTTTAATTTCTATTTTGTTAGTTAAAAATTTATATGCGAGTAGAAAATATAAAAAAAGAAAATTCTAATGCTAGATACTAAAATTAATATTCTTTTAATCATATTATGTTTAGAGTTTAGGTGTGGATTAATGTTCTTATTCACAAAATCGGCGCCAAATTGATTTGTGTTGAAGTGTAGTTGAAGTAGTTGTTTTCCTTATATTAAGGAAAGCATTGTTATAATTAACGTAAAGTTTTTTTTCCTTAAGGAAAAACCTTGTCAACTGATATTATACCTGGAGTGATTCCAAAAGCAAACAAGTATACATAAAGAATATAAGAATTAACAAAAGCAAGTTTTACTTAAAAGACACAAGAATCTTATTCCTTTTCCATGTGGTGATAAATATACCTTGAAACTAATTAAATTCCTTTTCACGTAATTTGACTTTTTGCAGTCAGGATGCTGTAAGCCACCAACACAATGTGGGTACACATTTGTGAACCCAACATATTGGATTAGCCCTATAAACAATGTGGCAGATATGGATTGCTTACAATGGAACAATGATCAAACACAACTTTGCTACTCTTGTGATTCTTGCAAAGCTGGATTGTTAGCTAATTTGAAGAAAGAATGGAGGAGGGCAGATATAATTCTGTTGATAACTCTTGTTGGATTGATTTGGGTTTATTTAATTGGGTGCTGTGCTTTTAGAAATGCCAAAACTGAAGAAATATTCCGCAAGTACAAGCAAGGTTATGCTGATACTTGAGCTGAATTAATGAAAAGAGACCGATTTAGGGTTTATGAGAATTAGCTTTATCATATTTAATGTATGCTATCTAAGGAGTTTTTCCATTAGCATACATAATTTAAGAGAATTCGGTTGAACTCATAAATTCAGTCTCCATTGATGGGCAAGCAGGTTATTTATGTTTGATTTATTAGAAGAATAGTTCCTCTCTCCTCTTTCGATAGGGTAAGGTAAAGGCATGCGGACGTACCATCCTCCCATACCTCACTTTGTGAGGTTATATTGACTAGTTGTTGTATTAAAAAAATAGCCAATGAAACTTCTACAGGGTGATTTTAGTTTTGTATTGAGTTTGTAAAACATGAAACGATTGGATATCGGGACTCACTTTCTAGTTTGTGCCAAAAAGAATGATTTCTTTTTCTATTTGGAAATAATTTACCTTTATGCAATGATTTATAGTTACATAAAATATATATACTTTATTATCCTACAAATTCAAAGATTTTCTCTCATTTTTCTTAAATACCGTGCTCAGTCAAATGGATTCAGGAATTAAGATTGTTCATGTTGTAAAAAATTTAATTTAATAACTATTCCCATATATGTTGAATTTTCGTTTCACCTAAAGGCATTGGTATTGATGCCTTGACTATTTGGTCTGTGAAAATTGACTTTCATGGCGCTGAGAGAAATAATGAATCACGAATTACAAACAAGAACAGTTTGACATAATTTACGGAAGGCGCCGAAAGTTGATATTTTCAATTTCTTCGAGGAAAAAAGACATCCATTGAAAAGGAAATATAGACAGATCGGTTGTCCGTTGTGGGGCACTATCTTGTTAATTCCAGCAATCTGAGAATGTTGCTCCACACTTATTATTACACTAGATGGCTTCTGCCCGTGCATAGCACGGGCCCAATACAATTAAATATGAAATTACTATTTGTGATTAATTTGTTTTGATTTATAATGTACAACGCATATAGATATGTTTGAGCTATCACGTATATTGATTTATAATGTACAATGCATAATACCTAATATTATTTTGTTGGATAACTATATTTTCTATTGATTAGAACCTTTAAAAGATATTTTACTTTATTTTATAAATTCAATTCTCTATAACAAATAATAGTGATAATAATTTAAATATTTACTGTCATTTTGTATCATTCATACTCAAAAGTATTTTTTGAAAAAATTACCCAAACACGATTTGGTTATCATATATTACAAAATACTATTCTAAAATTTGTTAGTGTACATTCACTGGAAAACACTTATATACATTCACTATAGAAGTGTAAAAATACCGAATATTGAAATAAAACAAACCGAAATAGAAAAATTGATAAGATGAGTCACATCCATGAGAATACTAAATATACATATATAAATATATTGTTATTTAGATGCATTTGAAGTGACACAGTATTCACATCTATGAGAATACTAATATACATATATAAACATATTGTTATTTACATATCAACAAAAAAAGATGCATTTTACTTCTTTGTCCATACTGAAATTAGTCTTCTTTGTAGTGTAACAAAAGCAATGACATCTGCAAAATCACAGAAAAAGAAGATTTCACACGATTAATTATTTAATTAAAAGTGTATGGATATTTATGACAATAAAATGACCATCAGCTTGTAGGTATAAAATTTCTACCAAGTTTCCGTGAAGGACAACCCTGTCATTGAAGATGAAAAGTAGTGTCACGTGATTATAATTTACATACATCCTATTAAATTTATTTTGCACATGTAAAAGAGTAACAAAAAATTGACAGGAAACATTTCCTCTCCATTTCAAAGGAAAAGAAACTCTTTCAAATCTTAAAAGGAATCAAAAATATTTTTTTCTTAAAGATTTTAAACCAAATAATGTTAGGTAACGTTTGTCTTAGTTGGAAAGTTTTAAAACTCTTCAAGCAAACACTGACATTAAGTACCCTTTCTAAGATCTTGATGTAAGACAATTATTATGCTCATAAAATGTTTCAATTTGTAGAACAAAATTTTCAAGAAGGCCTTCCACTAAAGTACCAAGAAGCACAAAAGAAAATCCAGGGCGTTAGGATATAACCCATTTAGTAATGTTCACATAGGACATGCATTCTAGCTATACAAAATTCTGATAACTACAACTTTCATATTGACAAGAAAATGGAATCAAAGACAGTAAGTGCAGCCAAATGATTACCCTGATATGTGGAGTGATTATGGTCGTAATCCAAAAATATTTGGACTCCGTAGTTCCAGACCATGACCATTAAGAAGTAATATTCTGTAAATTCAAACTTTTTCAGTCAAGTAATAGTTATTAGACCATGCTATATGTGGAGGTTACTCAAGAACATGAATAAATGTGTAGAAGTCTGAAGCTCATTAGACATGGCATGAAGGGGATACATGAATCATGTGGTGCATTATATAATAAGTACCAAGTGGAGAAGAGGAAGCAGATAAACTTTTGTTTAGAATACAACAACAACAAACCCAGTGTAATCCCATGAATAGGTTTACAATAAAAAGCAAAATAATGCTGCAAATGAACAAAGAGTATAACATTTACCTGACATTGCACATCAATGCCACTCTTTTTGTACTCCACATACAGGCATCTAGAGAACTGATCAACATATCTGAAAAATAGATCCAAAAGATCAACGCAACACATAAGAATACCAGAGAACAACTACTATTTTGTGCTTAAAGATTCAAAATCTTGCTAAAATATTGATAGTATTACAAAGACATGAGGAATAAGTGGGAACTGATAAACGGTCATCGACGCCTTAAATAGATTAAAGATTACCCTAAAATTCACCTGATGATATATCAGGCTTTGTTCAGTACTGGAAAACAATTCCCCCTTTTCTTTTTAAGTACATTATTTTACTCGTATTACATTTAGCCAATGGATCAGCTAAAGCTACCTTTCACTGGTGTAGACTTGTCAAAAACTTATTTCGTTCATTTAGTATCAAAAATTCATTTGTGAAAAGGAAGGTTAGAAACAGAAGCAAGACTTCAAACATTGGAACAAAGTTAATAATTGGATTACTTTTCATTTTGTCTTTGGTTTTAAAGTCAAATCAGAAGCAGAACAAATTCGTCCAAGATTTCAATGAAATCCAAGTGTAGTTCACATAAAGAATGAGTTAATTAAGTAATATGGAGATGGGGTAGTATAATAGGCAGATATTAAATAGGTAAACTAACCTAATATCACAGCAGCAAAAGATTAGCATTGATTGTATGCGGACAGCAGCAATATAATTATGTCTTCAAATGCATCCCAAAACAGCAGCAAAATGTGGCTTCAACTTCAACTAAGAGAGCAAGTGAAATTAAGTAAATATGTTGTACATCGATTAAAATTGCTAGAATATTCCAATAGAAAATTAAATAATCGCAATTGTTGTTTGTAATGTTTTCATACTTGTCAACCTCCAATGCAACTGAGATATACCTTGTTAAAACTACAAATTTGTTTCTTTCAAATGCTTTGCATTTTACTAATATTGTCAGTTGAATTGTTGTTGTGCTTACAGAAGTTCTTCTTACAAAGATTACACCATTAAGAGAGGTGGTAGAGGTAATTGAAGGTGGAGACGCTATGGAAGAATAGCTGTATTGCAATGATGAGTTCCATTGTCATTTCTTTGAAGAAGTTAAACTATTTCCAGGAATATGAACTATTGTAATTTTTCTAAATGACCTACTAAATCTGTTTCATCAGACGTAGCTTTCAAACAAATTTGTTGCTAGAGAATGAAAGATTGGCTGGGTCTAAATGAAGGATTTTGTAGTTTTTGTTGCCCTAGTGCCGTGTGCGCTCCAAAATTACTCTAGTCAGTAATCCCTGGTATTATTAGAATGGTTTGTTTGCTTATCTTTCTCATTGGTCAAACCAAACCAAATTCATTTGTGAAAAGGAAGGTTAGAAACAGAAGCAAGACTTCAAACATTGGAACAAAGTTAATAATTGGATTACTTTTCATTTTGTCTTTGGTTTTAAAGTCAAATCAGAAGCAGAACAAATTCGTCCAAGATTTCAATGAAATCCAAGTGTAGTTCACATAAAGAATGAGTTAATTAAGTAATATGGAGATGGGGTAGTATAATAGGCAGATATTAAATAGGTAAACTAACCTAATATCACAGCAGCAAAAGATTGGCGTTGATTGTATGCGGACAGCAGCAATATAATTATGGCTTTAACCGCATCCAATGAAGTAGCAAAATGTCTTCAAATGCATCCCAAAACAGCAGCAAAATGTCGCTTCAACTTCAACTAAGAGAGCAAGTGAAATTAAGTAAATATGTTGTACATCGATTAAAATTGCTAGAATATTCCAATAGAAAATTAAATAATGCTAAGAGGTATACGTACGAACTACACATCTATTGATCTATATTTTTTAGAACTATTATATTAATTACATCTTAAAATTAGTTATATGATCAGATGGAAGAACAACAACTTATTTAAAAAGTTCAGATATCTTACAATTACTTTTTCAAAGGAGGAGTCCTTATTTCCAAGCCTCGCTTGTAGTAGGAAGCATTGTCTTTGTTAGTTGTCTCTTGAGCTTCTTTTTCCTCCAAGCCAAGGCGTTCAATTTTGCGTTTGCTCCCCTTGGCAACATCCATCATACTTGGTGGAAACTCTTGGCGGATCTCATTTTCTTTGTTCATGTAAGATAAAATGGACAGCTTTTGCATTGTGTCATGATATTTTGTAAATAATTTTTTCATTTGAATTTTGAATATCTTTCCACTCAACTGTTTCTGCACATCCGCAAGAGGTAAAATTTGTTTCTGGGAGGATGAAATTGATTAGTTACACATCACAAGAGGGTCATTTTGCCATTCGCATGTTTTTGAAACTAATAGTAATATGAAATATGTACCTTGACATGGTAGATGTCGTAAATTTCTTCTGAGCTGAGGCATAACATTTTCTCGGCAGGTTTGTCAGAAATAATAGCTGTTGCAAAACCACTATTATCTTTAACGGTGACTTCAAATTGACATCTGTTATAATGTAGAGCAAATATGTGGTTAGATGAATAAAAACAAAATAACTGTAAATTCTAAATAGTCATTAGTCATATAGAAGAATATAGTAGCATTATACCTTGGAATTAGATGAGTGGATCGTTGACAGTTTGTACAATAAATTGTTCTTCGAGAGAAAGATCTCATGAATAATTGCTTACAGTCAGAACAAGCTAACACACATAATCTTTGGTTCTCATTTGGCAGACAAAGTTCAGCTTCAACATAAAATACTTGTCCCTACATAATTCAAGAATGCCACATATTTTTTCCGTGACTACAAAAAATAATTAAATTTTGATAGGATAATATAATTTGTATTGTTCATACTTGAGGTTGCGCTTGAATATTGGAAATAGGTATGATTTCATCCTCAAAGGGAACCACCATAACAGAACCTGTGGAAGATGTACTCTTTATCTTGTATGCATTAAGCATTGGTTCAATTGTTTTGGCCCTACAAGGTAGATAAATATAAAAAAGTTGTTCTTGTATATATTAATGCATTATATCAATAATATGTAGATGCATAATTCTCAAAGAAGTACATGCATAATACCATGACTTCAACTCAACAGCTTGTGGGTAAGGAGGATTGAAATAGATTGTTGTGCTAAATTTGTTCGACAACCCACTGAATTTGTTCGATGATCCTACATGCATTCAAATATTAAGATTTGATTTTATTGTTTGTTATTTGAAAAAGAAAAAGGTAAAATCATGTAAGTACTAATACCTGATGATGATCTACCAATTTTTTTAGCAAGAATAATTGGATATTCATTCAGTTGTTTCAAAAGTCTATTCCCATAAAGATCAATGAAATCTTCCCAAAGTGTGAATTTTGTTGTTTTTTTCCTGTAAACAATGAATAGAAGATGTTCAAATACTATATTAAAGTCACATGAAGAAAATACAATATTTTCTACCAGGCTCTCCCGTTTATTCTCTCATAATTCGTAGTGGGAAATATTTTTGGCCAGTAAGAACATGGGAATACACATGTTTTGGTAGATAATGCCGCAATCCAGAAGATGCAATTTCATTTCACAGCATAATAAAAGATCAGTAACTTATAAATATTACCGGACATCCGACAGGGCAAAACACAAGACTAACTCATATATAAATAATGAAGCACCTCTCTCAGCATACCAAATTCTTATAAAGTTCTCATAATCCACTTCTCATCCAAGTTTGTATGATAGTCGGGGATCATGTTAAGCCCAATTTACACAATCTCATCTTACATATTAAGAGCAATTTAAGGACCAACAAGCATGTATACTGTTGTTGTAAGGAAGCCAAGTAAACGTAACAAAAGTAAAAGAAAATGTGAACTTGGATGGTAAAATAAACCTCAAATGTAAATTTTTTTTTTATAATGTAATGTAAATTCATAAGACACAAAAACTGAAAAAGTAAAATACTTTTCATATAAATAAATTCTCCGAAATATTTAAGTTGCAAAACAAAAGAAGTGAAGTGCTCGGGGAAACAAAGAACAAAATATTTTACTTTACAATCACATAAATCATGCATCCAAGTTACATCACATATACTTTAAGCTTAGGAGGTTAATATAAAATTGTGAACAATAACAAATATTTAGCTTAGACAAAACAAATATGTCCACGTACTTCAATAAAAGGAAGCCCCGTTTTCTTAAGAAAAATTTTGGCATTATATACATATACGATGGAAGTTGCAACTTTAATTTGGTTAAAGTAATGCACGAAGTCATAACCTAATGGCTAAGATGTTCTTTTTCACACATTGCATTTTCAAGAATCCTAATAAAGGCACTATCCTGAGTTTTAGCCTGAAGCTTTTGCTTCTATGTGTGCTTAATTTAACAAGAGCTATATTACAAGAGTGTGTGTGCTTCACCCTTTTACCACTCTGCAATACTATATAATCTCAAACTAAAATGTTGCAAAAACAACATCATAGTTGAATCACATGCAGTGTTTTTTTGCCACTAAAAGAAAAAATAAGCAACTATAGCTGAAAAATGAGAGGTGGTTGAAGAGGAGGAGAAGGTGAATGAAGATAAGGAACAACAAAAAAAACGGAGGAAAGGAATAGGAGGAGGTATATCCTTACTGCTTATCCATAATGATAAATTCTTGAATTCTTCTTCCATTTGCAGCATATGTTGAAGGGCCGCCATTAACCACAATAGCAAGGACATCTTGCATTAGACAAAAAAAAAAAAACAAATAAGTTAGTATATTATGAAAATCATTGTGTCGTAATATTAAAAAGATTTTTGAGAAGGTATAATAAATGGATTGTATTTGCACAAATATAGATAATTAAATCTTTAAATACCAAATTCAGATTCTTTAGGTTGATACTCGAAAGTGTCAAATGTTGTGATAGTTAGGCGCGTTGGTGGAGGTAATGGATCCTCAGGAGGAGTGACCTTTTCAATTGGTTCAACAATGGTGCTTCTATCAATTGTCCAAGTGAATTTGTTAAGTGGATTTCCATATAAATAAGATGACTCCTTCACTTGTGCCACTGACACCAAGTAAGTGTGAAAAGGTTCAAATAGATCTTCAAAATGTGTTATATCAGCGTTGAACATGATGGCTTGAACTTGATTTTCCTGTAAGAAAATAAGAAACAATTAGATTCTAATCATATATTAAAATAAATTGGAAAAAATTATAGCAGCAAAATATATAAAATTTTAATATGAGCAATCTCTAACTCAATTATTGTTGACATATTTGTGAATTTAAAAAAAGAATACCTCTTCATCCTGTAGAGTCATGAGTTGATATTTTTTGGTTTTCTCTTTGTTGTCCTTGGGACGACCTTTATCAATTACTTGGATCTTACAGGTCCATTCTTCTGTTTTGGGAGTGATCATGTTGATAGTTAACCTTTCACCCATAGTGGAATTAACCTGTAATTATAATATATTGATATTAGTATAACAGTATTCATTAACAATAAAAATAGACATAGTTTAATATAAATGAAAAAATATAGAAAAAAATCAAGTTATAATTAGATTTACCATAAGAAATTATGGCATATGGTCAAGAAAAAGCTTTTTTAATAATTTCATCATAGACTATGTTATATGTAGAGTGATCATCATTATCGTCGGCTGTAGGTGGTCTAATTAATACTTTTACACAATTAGAACTTTTGGCTCTTGATAAAGCAACATATAATTGACCATGTGAAAAGACAGGTTCGCGCAAATAGATACCCACAAAATCTAATGTTTGACCTTGAGCTTTGTTTATTGTCATGGCGAAACATAATCGAACTGGAAATTGTGTTCTTTTAAAAGGAAGAGGTAATTTCTCATCTTCTGATGTCATGAGTGGTATTCGCGGAATAAATACATGTCTATTTTTAAAATCGTCGCTAGATATTGTTGCACTAATGACATGATTTTTAAAATCATTACATATTAATCGTGTTCCATTGCATAAACCTTCACTGGGATTCAGATTTCTTAATAACATAATCGGGCAATTTTTCTTCAAATATAATTTATAAGGAGGCAAGCCAGCAAGATTTAGAGTGTGCAAAAAATCTTCATACTCACTTTGATCTTTTGGATCAATTGTCTCATCAGTGGCAATGTAAACTTTTTCGGTGGTCGGAAGTTGAGCAATAAGCATGTCATTTATTTCATCAACGAAATCATTTTTGGTTGTTAGAATAGCACGAGAAGTAATAAAAGAAGCATTTGAATGACATTTGCATAAATCAGGATAAGTAACTCGAAAGAGCATATTCAATGATTCTTTTTCAGAAGTAAAAGGAATAATGAGAGAATGAGGAATTTCAATTTTTCCATAGGCATTTTGTTTTTCTTTTCTATCACCAATTCTCATTAAATATTCACAAAAAGCAGGATCTGTTTTCGCAAGCATATTCTCTGATAGTTGTAATTTTTCAAGTTGATTCCAAATTTCAGAGCATAATAAACTTTCACGGATAAAATCTTCCTTCTTTCCACTACGAACTACGGGAAGAGTTTGTCTAAAATCACCACTGAAGACAACTACCTTTCCACCAAATATTATATTAGTTTCCATTAGATCTCTTAAAAGCAAATCGAATGCTTCTACCGTTTCCTTTTTTGCCATTGAAATTTCATCCCATACAATTAATTTTGCATCTCGTATTAAAGATGCTAATGAACTTTGCTTACTAATATTGCAACTGAAATTCTCATTAACATCAATAGGAATTTTAAAGCGAGAATGAGCAGTTCGACCTCCAGGAAGAAGTGAAGCTGCAACACCGGAACTTGCAGTTGCTAAAACTATAAATCCTTTGTGCCTCACAGTAGCTAATAAAGCACGATATAAAAAGCTTTTACCAGTTCCACCAGGACCATCAATAAAGAATGCCCCTGGTCTATTTGAAAATATTCTATCAAGAATCATATTGTAAGCTCTTCTTTGATCAATGTTTAATTTGTTTTCTAGCATTAAATCTTCTTCGCTAACAATGATGTTTCTTTCAAAATGAACATCTTTAGCTTCTTTTGCTTCTGCAGATGGCTTTATCACTTCTGAAATTAGTTCAAATTCATTAATATCACGGCCCATTGAATGAAGAATATTGTTAATATGGTTCAACACTTTGTAACGAATTTCTCTTGTATCTATGTTCGATTTTTTTTTGAAATCTTCAGACAATGGGTTTTCAAATTTTTCCCATAGTTCTCTTGGATTAGTTGGATTACAATATATTAATAACATAGCAAATAATTGTCTTAAACTGGACGGCATTTGATACCTTACAGCTTCAGACATACATTCTACCAAATTATTATCACACACTAATAATCCTTTTTTTTCTGCAGCTTCTCTAAAAGTTTTACATTCTATTCCATTTACAGTTCGCAAATCTTCATATGATTTTGGTCCTCTCACATTCATTAGAAGCAATCTAAGATAATATCTTTCCCCTTCAGTTGGATGACATGTCACCACACGACCAATAGCACTTCCTCGTTGACGACGTGTCCATGTTTTATCTGTTGTTGACCATACAAAGTATTCTGGAAATTCTCGATATAATAAATTTAATTCCATAGCATCTTCGTTTTCTCGATTCATTAAAAAAAACTCAGTTAACATTGTTTTCTTAACCATAGGATTGTTCACAATTTTACTAATATTGTCTGTATTCTTGAAGGAAACAAGTTGTTGTCCATCAAGATGTAGTTGAAGATGATATACATTCGGAAGCATTTCACTAATAGGGAAAGCAAATATACGCCATGTAGCCTCAGGTGGTGATACCCACCTAGCAGATTGGTATTCCTTTATTTCATCTATCTCTATGTTTGTATCATTAGCATGTATATGAAATGCAATTTTATCATGTCCTTTGCAAATATATTTATAAATATACTTAACAACTTTAATATCAGAGCAAATCTCTACATTCATATGACAATTGAACTTACTAAGTAAATATGGATTATAAGGAACAACCCATGAATTAGCAAGGAGGTGTCCTCTTATTTGCACTTTCTTTCCCGTGTTTCGTCTTCGATAAATTGGATATGAATTTTTTCCTTTAGTTGTTTGTTCTGCAAATTCCTTTGGATACTTAAATTTACAATGACCTTTTCTTTTCATACAAGAATTTGTTGGATTTAATTCTCCGCATGGACCGTGCATCATATGATCTATAACAAGTGAATATAGTGTAGGATTTTCTTTATTATCCGGTAATTCAGCACATACAAATCGATCATATGCTTCAGGAGTTAGTAATTTATATTTTTCATCAAGTATTATAAGAAAATGAGCATGTGGAAGTCCCCGCTTTTGAAATTCCACTGTATACATAAATGCTGCGACTTTACCAAATATTTGTGTTTTGAGAATATCTTTTTTCAATTCTTCTAGTTTTGCTCGAAATACTCGACTAATTAAATCGGGTCTATTTTGTGTTTCATCTATTGTCAGAAGGTTTTCTTTTATTTCAGGCCAAGAAGGATTACACGTCATAGTCAAAAATATATCTGGTTTTCCAAACCGTTGCACTAATGCAATAGCATCCATATACCTTCGACGCATATCTCTGGGGTCTCCTGTAAAGCTAAGTGGGAGTATTTTTTGTTTTCCAACTTGTGAAGCTTCTCTTTCCCCACATCGTAGAATATCTAAGAGCCCACCTAATACATCAACTCTAAATAAATCCTGATTAAAAGTAGCAAAATCTAATCTTTGGCTTTCAATTTTTATCCATTCATCCACAACATATTGTTGGAATAATCTTCCAGCATGTAAAAGTATATTTTCATCATCTCTTATTTGAAGTTTGTAACAATAATATTCACGACAAGAAACATTGTCTCTTTTTCGTTTTCCTTTTTGCATAACCTCAGCTTCCATATCGAGTAATCCATCAATTGAACACATATTCATTATACTCGGTAATTGTTCATGTTCACAGTATATTCGCTTTGTTGATTTGTCGGTAGAATGCTTAATTTTCTTAATACCACAATGCCATCCATTTTGACCGTAAGGAAACAATAATGGATATTGTAATAGATCATAACAACCATAATAATAATTAACCAGCTGACTTCTATCACTTTTCGTATATATACGAATATGTGGTGCAAGAATAAAGTTATTGATATCTTGTTCGACCCATATACCTGCAACTTCTGATACAATTGGTAAATTATATACTCGTTGATCTAAACCAGCATCACTCTTAAGTGCAATGTAGAAATTAGATAATTGTGGAATATTTATTAAGGATTTCAAAAACATTGAGTATGGATTAATTTTTAGTATATTCATCAAACTTTTTACAATATCTTCATTCAGTTTGTTTGAACATGCCATTCGGTTTCTCACTTCATTTTCACTATCAAAGAAGTATAACTGAAGGTTTTTTTCTTTTTGATCAGTTGGTATCAGGTCATTTATGAAATGATACATTTGCCCTTGAACACGAAATGTATAGATACCATTATTTCTTTTTGCTAGCTCTTTATCATAAGTTACACCAAGGGATGTGAACGCAAATATGTTATTGTATGTTCTAATGTAAGTTCGAAAATATTTTGATTCCTCACTATTTCCCAAATAAAGGTTTCTTAACTCTGTTGGCATTTCATGTGAAATTAGTTGAATAGAACCGTTACCACAACAGAATGCAGGCGATTCATATTCAAATTTTTTTGCTCCACAAAGTTGGCATTTCAGTACTTCTTTTAATTTAACATAAGTATTTTCTACTTGCATACTACCCGAACAACCAGGTTCTGTGAATATATTCCCTGCATATGAAAACTCTAGTATTGAGTAGATTATTGACCCAAAAAAAGAAGGTAATCACTGATGTTCTGAGTAGATGTTGTTTAAACAAACCTTAAATTTTAGTCATACCTGTTCTTTTCCTTGATAAAGGCAATGGGTCTTTTATAATAAAAGAACTTTGGTTGGTACAAATATTGGCAGCATTAGAGGTTGATCTGTTAGCTACATCATTACTAATTGAAGATTCAGTAGACCGTCGTCTTTTTAATTCAGCTCTGTTTGCACGTCGTCGTGCCAAAAGTTCCTCTTTTTTATCAGGTGGCATCAGTCTATATAATTCGCGTCTCCTAGCCCTTTTGTCAGCATGTGATTTGGCATTTTCATGGTTTCTTTTTGCCATTAAGGCAGTTTATCTATTGTCAAGAAATTTTTCTTATTACTAAGGCTTTAAAAAGGAAAATACTAAAATTTTAGCTACATATAATGATGTGCTTAAGAGTAATGTAAGTTTAATCATACTCACATATATCACAAATAAAAGCAACTCAGATAATGATATAAATTTTATATCTGATTTTGAATAGAATAGATTACCTTTTAGTTGAAAATAGTTAAAGTACGATGAGATGACCTGAAATGAATAAAATGAGTAAATTATTTAATCATCAAAAACAATAATAAAAATAAATTAATGAATTGACCAAAGTAGGTACAAACCAAGAGAGGGTTGAAAACATTTATAAAAGCAAATTGAGTAGAATATACCAAAAAATTCTAGACATTTACAGTTGTTGCATTACATGTTGCTCGAGCTACTACTTAGGTGAGTTAAACTTGACTACTACTCATTTGATGACTAAATAGTACCAACAAACACAACAAATAAATCTTACTTTTTGACCTTTTTATGATGATGGATATCAGTGCGTATGATACATTGTTTCCTTTTTGTTTCAAAATCCATTTGGACAATTTTATCGCAAAGAAACAAGTAAAAGTTCATAAAGTTAACATCCAATAAAACAGAGAAGAGTAAAGAACACATGGCTAAACACATACCTGGTTAAAACTTAATTCCAATAACCATTGAACAAGAGCTTCAGAATAACAAAAATGACCAAAAATAAAAATAAAAACAAAATCTCAGACCAAGATTCTACTTTTCTGGTTTATTTACAGAATTAAGCAAACCCCATTTGAGAAAAATCAAAACCCAGATGCTAAAAATTGGCAAATGGAACGAAATCAAAAGGGTATGAAATTGAAAATGAATTGGGTATTCTTGAAAAAAGAAAAAGATGGAAATGGGAAGAAATGGCAACAAAAAGAAAGTAAACTACTACTAAAGCAAATAAAATAAAATAGAACCTTGAAACGTAAAAACATAGCTATGTAGTATAATCAATATGCAAAAGACAATATACAGTAACGAATCAACATGTCACTGTGATCTACTGTTTTTTCATTCTCAAAGGATCCAAGTCTATAAAATTTAAAACTTGACCACAAAAGCATCGTCATTTAATTTCGGCCATGGGGGCTTACCAATTTTTATTGAAAGAGTTCCAGCAGCCTGCACAGTGGAAGACAAAAATGAATGCGAAATCAGTCAAGAGGAAAATTTTGCACTTTGAGTGTTGAAAGTTGACAACAATGTCCAAACAAAATAGAAAAATATCATATTTGTAGCTGAACCACCTTGTACGGTACAATATTTCAAGCAATCTACTGCTGTGATCATAAATTCTATACTTGGCTTGTTGCAAATAAAACATGTCATCATGGTGTTGATGATTCAGACAAGGAATAAGGTGTATTTTCTGGATAAAAAAAAAATTACAAGTTTTTTTGCTTACTAAATTAGACCTGACACACATATATAGCTCTAAATTTTCCATAACCTGCTGTCTCAAGGAGACTCAAAACAGTACAAAAGGCTCTTAATCAAGTTACTCGAACTACAAACTAAACCTGTTTATCAATGGCCAAGAAATTAGTCCTGTCTGGCTATAGTTGTCAATTCTGTCACTATATTTTTGCTTTGCAATTTTATAGCTTTTTAGTTTTCCAGTTGTTTGTGAACTTCTCCCGCTACTGGTTATTCTTCTCATGTGGAATCTTTATTACTTATTGACTCTATTTTTGCCCTTTTAATGCTTTATTTCTCAGCAATTACCAATCCGTAATACTTTTTGCTTTGAACACCGGATCATATGAGTCCAAGGATCCCTAAGATTATCTTGTATAATATAATTTTCTTGGTATCTTATACAGGATGAGATAGTTGTTGCATCTAAATCCAGAAACGGGACTGCACACAATTTGCTCTGGAAAGGGGAAAGCAGATGGGTAGAGGTCACTGTTGGTGTTGTAGGAAAATGTGGATCAATGCGTTCATTGACTCCTAGTGTAACTGTGAAAGAATCTGGAGGCATATTATCACTGGAGGAGAAATTCCAAGGTATCTCTTTCATTGATATCACATTTTCTAGTGTAGGACATTCTGTCGCTTCTGGTTATTTGGATTATGCCTGTTGCAAGATGTAGCCACAATTCTATACTTGTAGCAAAATATAAAAGAAAAGACAACAGGTAGATGGTCTTGTCCCTATTATCTAGTTATATCGTTTTTTCCTTAGCCATAGGTTTGTTGAGTAGCCACGGCCACCATCTATTATGAGGTTTGTCACGAAGATTATACATTTCTAACTTAAGTAGTTTTTTACCAAGCCAGAAATTGTTCTTTGCAAGATATACTTTTCACATAACGCTAATATTTTTAGTTTGCCACACATCTTACATATTCCACTTTGCATACAAGCTCCCAACAAGACTCCCAATTTAAATAATTTTTATCAGGTAAGCGAGAGCAGTACTTACCACACAGTGAATTGCTACTAAAACGCGCGACAAGCAGCTATCACAACAGAGAGTGAGTCCTATAAGAAAAACAAAACAAATAAAGAAAAGTATCAATAATAGGCAACCACAAACAGAAAAAGATACATAATATTTAAAATTACAAGAGTAAAAATATATTGTTCATATCTTAATATCGTCATTGTTTGAATCAATTCCTATATAATAGAGATGAACTTTGAATCTACATGCATAACTTAGGTAGATGAATATAATGCAACCCAGCATTGCATACTGGCTTTTGTGAGATCCCTTTTTCTCCTTTACCAACCAGCACTCTCCCACCCCCACCCCTTGGTCCAGCCTCTTTCCTCTTCTCCTTCTCTGATTGTCTAGCGTCACCTAAATGAGATTAGTTCTCTTCTTTTATTTGTATTATAATTATAATGTTAAGTAAATAGTTATGGCTTGAATTGTGATGGTTCTTTGTTGGTCTGTTTTTTTATTAACCAAATTAAATGATAGTTTGGTTCATTCACTTGATATGGAAACAACAACAATTTGAATAATTTGCTAGCAGTTTAATTTTATGATAAATATTTACTACTCCATATATTAATAGTTTACTCATACTCAACCAACACAAAAGAACGACATCTGATTTTATAGCTCAAGAAAGCTAAACACTTCAAAAGACAAAAGAATATTCCAATGTGCAGATCTTAACCACTGTCAAAATATATGGCTAGGTTACTTAACTTTCATAAATTTGGAAAGCGTAAACCTCCTTAAGAACCACACATATTTTTTGGTATTGTGTAATAAGTTAAGAGTAAACATAGTAATCCAGATTGCAGACCTCTAAAGTCGGCGATATAAACTGAGTGTATTGTTTATCCGATTCTAATAAGCTCGAGCAGGGGCTTGAAAGAAAACTTAAGAAAGAATCAACAACAAACTAAAGAAAAAGATTTGCAGCAATCAGAAATATCAAACAAAGAGTAATATTATCAACGGAGAGAGCACTGTCAAATAATGATGAAATTTAGAAGACAAATGAAGTCCCGTACTGCGTAATTTCGGAACAGAGGACAGCCGATCGAGGACGCATATTTAATTAGGATATAGATTGGTGGCAGTCTGTCCAGAAATTGCTAAGCACGTAATGCAATCAGGACAGCGCCGACCTGAACCGATATTTACTTTTGGGTCGAACCCATTCATCGATTCCTGATGAATGAAAAGGCATCTTTAACACTTAAAGTAAAGTTGATCAAACTAAATGGCAGCACTTACAGCTTGTATGGAAACACACAAGTCAAGATATTCAATTGAATTCCACAGTAAAAATAGATTTTTACTAAATAGTCCATGTAAGCAAACTTTTTCCTTCCAGTTATTTTCAGAACCAAAAAACAGAAAGAAATAAAAAAGGAAAGAAATAAAAGAACTAAAAGCACAATAGCCATCAACACCCAGTTGCACATTACGATCATTCCCCAACAATCATAATCTGAATTCGCAGGAAAGCAAACTTCAAAGTTGATCTTGATGTAATAAATATGTTTAAATTTTGATTAAACAATGTAGTTGAAGGTTATCGCAGTAGCATTGCAATCATAAACTTTTCATTTTTCACCAGTATTTTGTCTGGGTTGTCAAAATTGGACTTAGTAGGTGAGAAGATACATGATTTAGATGATAAACTTGTTGAAAAAATTAGCCAAGCAGGCTGTGAAAAATGTCCGACAGAGAGACAAAGAGGACACAAAGAAGAGAGAGCATGAAAAACAGATTTTTACTAAATAGTCCATGTAAGCAAACTTTTTCCTTCCACTTATTTTCAGAACCAAAAAACACAAAGAAATAAAAAAGGAAAGAAATAAAAGAACTAAAAGCACAATAGCCATTGTGAGCACGTGATTTTTGCCTAACATGAATTACTCCCACAAAATCAAAACAAAAATCGTCTATTTTTTTTTACGATGTGTATTTTTTGTGAATTTTCGTGTTATTTCTGGTAATTGTTTGCATTTGTATATGCATGATTATATGTGTTTAAATTAATAAAAATACAAAAAATAGGTCATATTTACATTTTTTGATCTAACTTTGCAATTAGGGGTAGTTTAAGTTTATTTTTTGCAAAATAAAATCACAAAAATATGTATTTTTGCTTTTCTAGTATTTAATATCCCAATTGTGTGATTTATATTTAATTGATGTTTAAATTGAGTGTGTTAATTGTTGATATAACTTAATTAGTATTTCTTATAATTTAATTGATTTTGTAGTGTAATTTTTGTTTTAATTAGAAAATTAAATTAAAAAGATAAGGAAAACAAAATCAAATGAAAAGAAGAGGAATTAAATCGGATTGGGCCACCCATTTTCGGCCAAGACCAGACCCAAAGAACCCAAAACCTGACCCAAGCCCAATAACCAAATGACCCCCCCCCCCCCATTTCATTTTACTCATTCTATTCTTCAATACCCAAAGAACAAAAATTAAAACCCTAGCCCCTCTCCTTCTTCTCCTACATGCCGGCGGCGTCCGCACACCCCCAGCCCCTCACAGTCGCCGGCAAGCTTCTCCAAACGACCAGCCTTGCCCCGTTATCATAGTTCCTTGCTCGACGACCACCAGCCCCGTCGTTCTTCATTGTTTTTGACTCACTCCAAATGACCACCCTACTGATTTCGTCCACGCCGCCAGCCTCCACTACCCGTCCTTTCTTTTTCTCCGGCCAACCAATGCCGACAGGCACAAAACCGGCGACCCCCCGCCAGAATCTTTCTCCAAACCATTAAGCCCCAAAACCAAGTTGTAAGAACCCTAAATTTCGAATTAGGGATTTGCTTTCGGATTTTCACAGAAATTGGGGTCTAATAGACCTTAATTGATTTGTTTTCGCTTGAAAACATTTCAATTAAGGTCCATTCGATTCCAAATACGAAAATTCAAGTGGCCGGCCACTGCTTCGTTTCGAATTGTTCGGAGGTACTGTTTTACTCCCTTTCTTTCCTTGTTGTTTTATTTGTTTTGATTATGGTCGTTTCGTTTGTTGATATTTCTTCGGATAGATATCAATTCTCTGTTTTTTCTTCATCTCTTGGGACCGTTTTATTTGGTCGACTTGTTGTTTCTCTGATTTGTTTGTTATTCTTCGCTGTTTAACGAGTGATTGTGAATCGAATTCGATTCGTTGTTAATATCGTTAAGTTATTTGATATTGAATTTATACATGCTGTCCGAAATTGTGTAGTCACTGCTTGTCGGATTTGTTTGTCGATTACGCATATCGTAATCGGCTAATCGAATGATATAGAATATGTGTTTGCGTCGATTAGCGCCGTCGATTAGTTAGCTTCATTTTTTTTCTTTTCTCTTCTTTGGCCGAGAACATGTTTTAGTGAATTGTCAATTCTAAAGTTCTGCTTTGTCTATTTGATTACCAATGTTGTTGAATACAGGTTCGCGTCGATTAGCGTCGTTGAACATTTAGTTTCGTATTTGCTTCATTTTTCTTCTTTTCTCTCGGCTTTGGAGTGTTATAATTTTTTGAATTTGTTTGTCGGCTTTTTGTTGTCAATCATACATGTTGTGATTCGACTTAACGAATGTCGTCGTTTCAATTCGCAAATTGGTTGTTTGAAATTCCGGGCAGTGGTTCACTGTTTGCTTGATTTAAAATTTTTCGGTTTGTTGATTGTTCAGAGTGTTGAGTTTAATTGTTGGATTGTTTGTTTTGAACCATTGTTAATTCTAAATTAGGTTGTGAATTGGATATAGCTGTTAGTCCATTTAAGTAGCCCTAAAATCAACCTTTAAAGTGCAATACACATGGAAATGAGTTGTTAAAACTTGTTGGACAGCAGTGTATTTCATTAGTTTGCACCTTTAGGATTTGATTAATTATAAATCCCACCTTTAGACAAATCAGGATGGAATAATCAGAGAATGTGAGGATAATAATGAGTATTTTCAGCTTTGTTGAGTGCTTGGTCAGTTGTTAGAATCAGGATACACATGAGAGGGAATATACAATTGAAAAAGGTTTGAAAAAGGGGAATAATAGGGGCTGGACAGATCTGAAACTGAAAAAAGGAAGGGCTGTTAGTTGGGATCTGTAGGCTATAAAACACTGTTTTGACACACACACTTGGACACACAAAGACACTAGAGGAGAACACAAAAAAACAGCAGGGAGCTCACTGTTTTCAGACACAAAAAACACACCAAAACAGAGAGAGAGCTCACTGTTTTTCAGACACAAACACACACAAAAACAGAGAGAGCTTCGTAGATAGAGAAAATATTCTGAAATTAGAGAGAGTCACACATAGGGGATGCAGGGGGTGACTGAAAAGGGACAACTGATTGCTAAAAAAGAAGAGATATCAGATAGTTTTACACTTTGAGATAACAATTTTCTTTTGCTATACACAGTCTGAAATAGAAATTCAAAGAACCGATTCTAAGACAGATTTGAGGAATATTTCAGCAGTTTCTTTCGCTGGAATTAAGCCTGTTTTGTTCCTTCAGTTCGTTAAAATCCCCATTTCTTTGCCCAGGCACTGCTCTGTTTGCTCTTTTGGCTTTTTGAATTCCCTGTTTTGTTTTCAAATCACTCTTGGGATTGCTGGTGGTCTCGGGTTTCTGGTTCCTTTGCTATTAGTTCGAATTTGGTTGGTTGTTGCTGCACACTTTCTTGCTGCTAACTCCTCCTTTTGCTCAATTTTACTTCCAGGTACTTTATTCACTCTAATGACTTGGAGTTTCGTTCGATGTATCTGAATGATTTTGAAATCAAATGAAGAAGCATTACTATAATATGAATCTGCCTCTGTATTCTGCTTTCAATTTTAAACTACAATTATAGATTTCCGATATACATCATGCGACAAATTAGAAATCCTTTTTTTTGTTCATTTTTAGGTTGTACTTTCTATTAGCATCTGATGTAACATCAAGAATTTGTTGATGATACACGTGCTAAAATCTTTTAAATGCTCAGTTGTTAAGCTCTTTTCTTTGATACTTGAATTTTGTCACGACCCCAAATCCGGTCGTGATGGCGCCCAGCACATTGCTAAGCCAGCCTGACCAATTAATAACAATAACGGAGCTAGAAGCTCTCTTTAACCCATTTAAGCAAATTAATTCAAGAAATAACAGCGATGCATGTAACGAAAACGGGGAACCAAGTCCCATAATACATCAACTCCCATAGACCAAGGGTCAAGAGTCATGAGCCTCTACTAAACATGAGTGTATAATGGTTTACAAAATACCAAGTGCGGAAGGAAATGTCAATACAAAATCAAAAGACAGTAGGAAGGAATATCGGGTCCTGCGGACTCTGCAGCTACCTCGAATATCCACAAACGTCGCCTCGCACAGCTACTGGATCACTGCTGAGAGGTACCTGGATCTGCACACAAGGTGCGGGGAGTAAAATGAGTACTGCCAGACTCAGTGGTAATAAACAAGGGTAAGACAGCGCAGATAAGAAATCCGCAATAAAGCACTATGTAAAGCTATAATCAAATACCCTGTCACAGAATCAATCTTCACTGTACCTGTTCCAACAATTACCAATAAATAGCATAACAGCTAGCAGATGTAGCTAAATGCAATGCAATGCATGATATGACCGCTACGGCGTGTAGCCCGACTCCAATTTTGGGTACCCGTGCTCACCGTGGGGGTTCAGACTCCGGAGGGGCTCCTACAGCCCAAGCACATCTCATAGAGATATCCCTGCGGCGCGTAGTCCGATCCAACATATATCTCGCTGCGGCGTGCAGCCCGATCCACTACTAGTCAGCTAATATGCAGATACAGCCTCGCAGGCTCAAAAGTAGTTTTTGAAAACTCTTTTATCATTTTTCAGTTGGAAAACAGTAATATCAAGTTCCAGAGATTGGAATTAGCATAATAACCAAAAATAGCTGCGGACTAGTAGTAAACTAGCATGTCTATGTGATAAGACAATGATAACGATCCTCGCGGGATCCAATAACTGGCTCACGGCCCACATGTATACTCAACCGCCCAAGAAGGGGTTCCTCGGCTCAAGAGTGGCCATTATCACAATATATATATACATATATGCAACCATCCGAGAAGGAGGTTCGACGGCTTTAGAATAGCCAATAATACAATATCAACAGGTTGGACTAATATGTAGTCTCCAGTTCATGATCGACCCCGCACTCTCAAGAGTGTGCGTGTCTCGCCGCTATACAGCGTCACAAAGTGGTATACCGGGGTTTCGAACCCGCTGGTCATCACCCACATCTATTACTCACCTCAATACGGCGCGACAACTACTCCGCAATGTCCTTTCCTTTGAATTTAGCTCCCTCGTGCGTGGAATCTAGTCAAACCACAATAATTACATCAAATACGGGTCAAATAAATAACCCACTTCAATTTACATGAAATTAGCATAATTACACTAAGTTGGTAAAACCCGACCCCGGGCCCCACTGCTCGGAAAATTCCGAAATTAGCACCAACGCGATCCTTATCTCGCCACGAGTCCGTGCATATAAAATTTATCGAAATCGGAGTTCAAATGGCCTCCCGAATCCAAAAATCCCGTTTTCAATATTTAGGCCACATTTCTTCAAGATTTCAACCCAATTTCATGAAGATTGGTGTTAATACTACCATAAATTGATGTTTTTGAGTCAAGAAACTTACCCCCGATGAATACCCGATGATATCCCAGCGTTTTCCCGTGATTTCTTCTCTCTAGGGCTCAAAAATTGCGTTTTGGGTTAATGAACCCGAGAGCCCTCTGTTCTGTGATTTTAATTCGCTGCCAGACGATTTTACCCTACGCGTTCGCGATGGTCTCTACGCGAACGCGATGCCTTGCTCCGTTCCTTCATCGCGAACGCGACGAACCGTCACGCGTTCGCGAAGACCAATCTTCCTAGCCCGGATTTTTCCTCTACGCGTTCGCGTCCCAGACCACGCGAACGCGATGCTTCGTCTTTTCCTCTTACGCGTCCGCGTCCTTCACCCACGCGAACGCGATGCGTTCCAACCTTCTCCTTCGCGAACGCGGCATGTTACCTCGCGAACGCGATGGCCAACTGGCCCCAGCCTACGCGAACGCGGGCCTTGCCCTCGCGAACGCGAAGGATAATATCCTACCCAGAGATCTGCAATTTACAGCAGACTTTTCTTTGCTTCAAAATGCCAGATGATGGTCCGGATTCACCTCGAGGCCCCGGGACCCCAACGAAAACCACCAACATACTCCAAAACACGATACGAACTTGTTCCAATCATAAAAACATCATCCTAAACATCAAAATCACCAATTAATCACGGATTCAAGCCTAAGTTTCTTCAAAACTTTCAAAACTAACATTCAATCCAAAACCCGATCAAACGATGTCCGAATGACCTGAAATTTTGCAGGCACATCCAAAATCACCTAACGAAGCTACTGCAACTGTCGGAATTCCATTCCGACTCCCGGATCAAAATATCACCTACCGTTCGGATTTCGCCAAAATTCAACCTTAGCCAATTCAAGCCTATTTCTACACCGGACCTCCGAATTCAATTTCGATTGTTCTCCTAAGTCATAAATGATCCCCCGGAACTAGTCGAATCATCAGAATCCGGTTCCGAGCACTCTAACTCAATAGTCAACTCTTGGTTGACTTTTCATATTCAAGTTTTCTTCAAACATGATATTTGTTTCATTTTCAACCCAAATCACTCCTAACTCTCCCGATATACTCTAATACTGTTTTAAAAGCATAATATATGAAAATGCAAGGTAACGGGGTGGTAATTCCCGTAACGACGGGCCGGGTCGTTACATTCTCCCCAACTTAAACAAACGCTCGTCC